>CAJQZP010000088.1:1600000-1932500 GCA_907164705.1 Parnassius apollo | reverse complement strand
ATATTATGTGCATGGTATGTTATATTTTAGTTTTCAAAACTGTTTATTTATTACTTAAAAATTTTAGCCGATTTTTAAATCGTCAAATAAAAGTTATCGATCGAATAAATAATAACCTGACTAATAAAAAAGCAAACACAAGTGAATTATTTTATTAACTACAAGTGTGATTTTTCTTTATGTGTAAGTATCTATCTTATCCTATGAATTAAAAAATCAGACCTTCGTATTCTTTTTTGACAACCTTTATTCACTGAGAATGAGCAAATCTTAGACCATTCAACCCAAGAGCAAATGGACTACATACTACATAATATCCTGACAGATTTATTCACCATGCTGGGTTGGCAGGCTTTGTACCGATTGTCTTGCAGTAGTAACGATGTTCCTCGTCACCTAACCGTGGGAATTGTGTTCGGCGTCTTCGAATGCTTAAACCGCTATTTGATATTTGTTTGTTTGTTCAACGTGATTTACTGCCTGTTTCGTGCAAGTGAGGGATTTCATGGTCATTTCATGTTTTCGTTGCCTAGGGGTGTAACCCATAATTTGTAAATAGTATTTTCAAAAAAAAAACTGTCACTTATTTTCGTATTAGCATTCTTAATTTTTCGTCTAAATGTTACAAATATACGTGTTAGTTTAAAATGCTTCTTTGTTAGCATAATGAGGTATACCTACAATACCCAGAAGGATAACAAAACAAGGAATGTTATGCATAGAAATTATTCTCTGCATGACAGTAATGAAGTGACTCACAAATGTCTCATGGAACATTATTCGCTTATGTCAACACACGCTGTTGGTATGCTTTATTGATAAATATATTATTATGTAATGGAAATATTTAAATATAACTCATATATGATTAAAAACGTTGATATTGTTTATATGTGAAACAAAAATGAAAGCTACGATAGTTGTGGACAGTCGTAGATAGAATGTTTTATCCTGTAAATGTACAATATACTTTCTTTTACGAAATCCTAAATAAAACAGAATAAGAATGTCAATAGTGGGAAGGAGTTAGGTGTCGGCCATTTTAAAATCCCGATGAATCAGTTTAAATTCCGAACACGTAGCGCACCGTCGATGGCGCGGTTGACCGCAACGCAACCGCGTTACGTACAGAACATTACCGTCATGTTATACGTACATTAGATTTTTTTTATTTCGTATTTTACACCTCAATAAACAATCAGCTTTGATTTCAATTATAAATAAATTTATTTCTAATTTGATATACTATACTCAATTTCATACATGCCTGAGGTTTTCAATCAAGATTCATATATCTTTAAATATATAATTGTTGAATCTTTTGTCTTCTATCCTTCAGAAGACAAAAGCCAAATAAGAGTCTGGAAATAAAACGGACCAAGCTAAGCCCACATGCTACTATGTATTTCATACATAACTAAAGCGGTATAAGTTATGTTTCGTACATTAATCTAAGTCAAAGTGACACTTAGAAATCTTTTACACTAGTCGTAAAATGGTCTATCAATATCAACTACTAAAAAAATATAGTAGATCAATTAATATCATAAAAATGTAGCAGAGTAATCAACGTCAACACCACAAGTCAACACTTTTTATATAATTTACATCAATTATCATCATCATCATCACAGTTCTTCACAAATCCACTGCTTAACGTAGGTCTCGCCAGAGTAATGCCTCTTAAAACACGGTTCTGAGTCCTGAGCCACCTGCATCCATCGACAGCCTGCATGTCTCACCAGGTTGTCACTCATCTAGTGCAGCGCCATATCGCCATACTTCGCGTAATACCGATACGAGGCTGCCACTAGAAAACCTTTCATCCACCACATTGGTTGTCAGTTCTTCGAACTATGACCGGCCCATTGGCACTTACAATCAATATGTACCTACATATAAATTAGGTAGTACTATATTTATTTTGACGAAACCTTTTATGCCATAATAAAAATATTTAAAAGCTGCTCAATTTTAAGTAATACTAATAATAGTAATACAGTATTTTTTTAAATAGAATTAGGGTGACAAACGAGCACACAGTCCACCTGATGGTAAGTGGTTGCTGTGGCCCATAGACACACCTACATGTATCCTCGATTACGAATAAACATGCAGATGCGTTGTCACCGGTTAGGACTATGATGGAATGCCTCATTTCCAGTAAAAAGGTTAAGTATCGCGTTATCTACACTCACCATACGAAACACTGCAGCATGAAGGTTGACTCATGCTAGTCCGAGTCGGGTCCGAGCCGAGTGCCGGCCGTAGCACGGTCACCGAGCCGGTCCCGTACCTGAAATTACAAAGACGGGCCTCGACCGAGCAATTACCGTTGCGCCGTGATGCAGTATACTCGTCCGAGCAAAAATAGTGTTATAACTGGACTACAATCATGTTGAAGTTTGACGATCTGGAAATAGCGGCGATTGCTATCGCTCTGGACGATGAAGAATCTGATAAATCTTCAACTACAAACCGGGGCCGTGTTGCTGCCGAGCGTTGTCCGTTTTTCGGCCGTCACTCGGTTGCCGCTCGGTATAGCGTTAATGTGTCCATACAAAATACATTATGTAACATTAGTTGACCGTGCTACGGTCGACACTCGGCTCGGACCCGACACGGAGTAGCGTGAGTTAATCTTTAAGCTAATATTTTACGCTGGTATTCCCGACTTCAAGGTCTTAAGAGCGTGGTCCTTCCCCGGTCGAGTCGACCCATTCGTGCTACAACTATCTACTAATATAACTGCAGCTTGGCTCTACAACGTGTAAAAATCTTGTTAACTACCATCATTAATAATCAATATAAAACTGTCAGAATACCAGCGTTAAACTGTTACAAAATGTGTTCCGAATTTGTCGTGGTTTTTATTCTTGTGATACGTGTGTTAAAATCATTGTAATTAAACCATACAGTCAATTGGTGACCAATTATCGTATAGACGCAATAGGGACGGAATGATCAAGGTCTCACAAATACGAGACTAAAGTGTAAAGTGTAACAAGCGAAGTTACTCAAATTCATATAAGATAAAATAGGGTAAAATACTTTTTCTCTAAGCTAATAAGTCAGCTTTCGACTGAAGCAAATTTAGTCGAATGCTAACAAAGCTGAATCACTGACGAAACGAAATAATATTTCGACATTAAAAATTAAAGATACGAAAATAGTGGCAGTTACATAACGATATGTCGATAATTGAAAAGACTTACCTAAGTTCACACGAAAATCAATGACTGTTGCTTCCCCTATGCCAATAACACCTTTGATGATCAAAATGCCATTAGTTGTGTCATAAAGGTGTAATAAGTAAAAAGGCAATATTTTTGACAGGATGGATACAAAATAACGTATGATTTTTAAATAATATAGCGTTTTTTTTTTAAAATGAAGGTACTTATTGCCAGTATGTAATGATTTATTTGATAGTCGTTAAAATATGACTAACGCAAGATTCAAATGGAAAGGACTTTTGTCTCCACATTTTACGATTTCAATTTGAAATAATCACAAATTTGGATTCTTTGGACCCTCTGAAAATATGAATGATGATTAACTATGACCAACTCAAAACCAACAATAAAACTGTCATATTTTAAGTTTTTCTAAAATTCATAGATATTGCCGGTATTTTGTAATGAGCATATCATATCAGCTAAAAACCCTTGTCGATGCGTCCCTAATTTCTTCCTTAAACATTTTAATCAAAAGTAGGATCCTGTGCGATTAAACTACCTACATCTTAATAAGCACAGCACAATCTTTCATTTACAATCACGTTTCCTAACAATAATAGCGAAATGTCACACAATGATACATTTTGTATGTATGAATACGTGGGTGTATGAGCTATTGTGTAGAATGTAGAGTGTAGAACGTCCGGTCTGTTTACAGTTAACACAGGCAAACGGAACATGTTCTAATTTAAGTGACAAGTCACGATTATCATTTGATAGTATTTGTGTAATTAGATATTGTTCAGGTGAATATTAATGAGTAAAAGTTACCAAGCTTTAAGTTAATTAAATTAAAAAGCGGTAACGATAATATATTCAAATAAATAAAATTGAAATGTTTGTTCGTAATGTCAAAATAACATATTTTTACTAAATAATAAACGGAGCGGAATAAAAGTCTAAAGTTATAACTATCTCCATTTCAACAAAAGATTCAATCAAATGGTGTGACAGCTAGATGTAAATTAGTGAATTGATTAGATAGTAAAAGAAAAAAAATTCAAATTCAGATTTTTATTGTTTACAAACCTTGTCTGCGTTGAGCTACAAATATTTCCGAAAAAATTATGTAAATTGGCCCAAGGATTACGGAGGAAATATATTTCAAAGAATCGTTTTCTTGCACCGTGGGAGCTCCGCTCCAATAAGGAGTAACTTGAGTTACGTTTATTTTTTTTAAATAATTAGGGTTGCGCGCAAAATAAAATTAAAACCGATGACGAAGTTGCGGGAAACAGCTAAAGTTGATAACGTTAATGATGTCATTAGGAAATTCGTAAAAAAAAGTTTTTCTGTTTGTGTAAATTGTTATTATTTTCCTTTCCTTTAAAAGGTGTGACTGAATGAAATGGTACGAAATTGTGTGATTACAGAGTGTGTTTGCAAGACGATGTTTGACCAGGATTAAGAAAGGTACACTTCAGTGGTACATGTAGAAAGAATAAACGACGAAAGAGCGACAAAACTAATTTATGCTAAAGAAGTAAGCGAAGTCGGTGGCGCAGTCGGCAAGGGACGCCCCACGTATGTTCATGGACCAGACCAGATTGGCGATAAACTTTCTTGAAGATGGACCAAATTAGGAGTACATATAACAACTCGGATTTTTTGTTCACCATTAAGATTGTGATAAGGCTCTAAATGCATTTATGTTGGAATACAACTTTTTATTCATTTTGGTTAATGCCAGCTTTAAAAGAAATATTATTGCATATAGCTTAAACAAACCAGTCAAGTAATATTATACTGTTTTAAAATTATTATTTGGTTGTAAATTCGTGCTAAACAAGTTGAAAATAAAATAAACAATGTGGAAATAATGAAAAAGCGTAGTGAATCTTATAGCGGTCTTTAAGCCGTTAAATACTTGAATAAGAAATAAACACACTAAACTCCATACTACGACCTACAACTGTATATTTTTATGTAGCCAGGTGACTTGCTTAAAGCTTTAAGTCTCTATTATCTTGATGTTAGTGCTGTTAGTCTATGCGACTCTTACAGCTTCACCTTGTCTCAGGGCTCGTGGCCTGCAGGCCAGCAGCTAATTAAAGAGGGAAAGGCAATGAGGTGAGGATGATGATGAGATGGTTTATGATTTGATATTGTTACCAATCATCATGTCGCCTTTTAGGCGTTTTTCTTTGAGCTATCTAACCGCAGTCCGAGGGGGGTGTGCGGACCTCCGTCTCTGACTGCTCAGCTCGTGTCGGTCGATGGTCTGGGCGGTGAGAACCGTCCAGGAACGCGGGTGTACGGTGTGTACGCGGTGTGAGCTGGAACGCGTCGTGCCCGTCTGCGGGTGCGACGCGTCCCATTCGTTGTCCTATTTGTGTTTGTATCATTTAGTGTGGGTGTAGTGTCGTTGTGAAAGCTTTAATTTCGTTTCTAGACATGGATAAGTCAGCGAAATTCCTTGCGTTAACTCTACTGAGTCAAGTCAAAAGGTTTTCTGGCATTATAGATAAACATCTATTTTTTTAGTATAGAATAAGGGTGACAAGTGAGCACACAGTCCACCTGATGGTAAGTGGATGCTGTGGCCCATAGACATCTACATTTATCTTTAATTAAGAATCAAAATGCAGATGCAGCCCTGAGCACTGATATGGAATGCCTCGTTTCCAGTAAATAGGGTCTCCGGTTCTCCACACTCACCGTACGAAACATAGCAGCATTAAGCTGCTATTTTATGCTGGTATTCTTTGAGAGCGTGGTAGGCGTGGTGGCGGTAGAGCAACCCATTTGTGCTGCAACCACAATATGGCTGCAGCATGGCTCTACCACGTGTAAAATCTAGCAGATGAAATCTACAATAAATGTCTGGTCACAATAGGAGAAGCTGTATTAGTATTAGGAGAACAAAGCCTACAGCGGTACGTTGCCTCAGCCTCAAAGGTCTGAAGGCTTACACAATAAATGGGACTATCTGAAGGAAACAAGTTACGATGTAGCTCATGCGTTCACTTGTCTTTTCAGCCATCTGTCAAAATAATACCGTGTTGCCAGTAAGTAAAATCCAATGTAGAAAATGAAGAATAAACACATTAAGTACTATGTGTCAGTCCTTTTACATTTCACGGTGTAGCAGTTTTATCATCATCATTACAGTCCTTTACAAGTCTACTGCTAAACATAGGCCTCCCCCAAGGAATGCCACAACGCACGGTCCTAAGCCACCTGCATCCATCGACTTGCTTGCTTGCTGACTGCATGTCTTTCCAGGTCGTCAATCCATCTAGTGGGGGGTTGCCATAAACTTCGCCTACCGGTACGAGGCGGCGAACACTTCCTTGCCCTAAAACCTCTCAGAAATGAGGGGAGGCCTGTGCCCAGAGTTAGGACATATATAGCCTATAACTTTAACTTTTAACTTTTATAAAACATATACGCAAATAAAAAATAATAATACCTAATGGTCTTTTTAGATATACCCCGATTCTCAACTATCATACTATGTGGGGATATATGTATATCTAAGAGATATACATATATCATATGTAGTACAATAGTTGGGCCCCGTAGAGTGTCAAGCTATTGTGTCTTTAAAACCTTGACTTAATTTATAAACCTAAAAAGAAGTTTATACGTGGTATAACCATGCTGAAGCTATATTATAGTTGTAGCACAGATGGGTCGGTTTGACTAAGGACAGACCGATACGGCTCTCACAGAATAGCAGTTTAATACTGCTGTATTTCGTACGCTGAGTGTAGAGATCCAGTGATCCTTGTAACTGGAAAGGAGACATATCAAAGTTCTCAGAGGTGACAATGCATCTGCATTTTGATTCGTAATCAGAGATAGATGCAAATATCTATGGTCGACAGCATCCATATACGATCAGGTGAACCATGTGCTAGTTTCCCATCTTTATTATATTTTTTTAAACTAAGTACTATATTCTATTATCATTAAAGTGAAATTACGTTAAATATTTACACTCGAGTAAATCATGTATTTTTTTTAAATCATCATCATCATAAATACAGTCTATCAAAGTCTGCATTGATGATGAACATAGCCCTCCCCATGGATTACCTCATAAAAGAGGAGACTTTCCATAGGATCCGCGCTGAGCATGCGGTTTGATACCCGCAGGTTTTTTATTTCCTACTTTGTTTGCTATCCATCTTTCTTTATTATAATATAGATTAATAAAAGCAGACTATAATTTTAAGGCTAAAACCTAAAGCACCTTAAAATAACAACTAGTGTTACTCTCCAAGTATCTAGACATGTTATGTCAATCGTGAATTATCTGTCTATTTCGCCCGAGTCGCATCAAAGTATCGATGATTTCAATTATATTTTATGAATGTTCTGGATCAAACGATTGATAGGACTTACTACGAAAGAGTAATAATATGTGTGTACGACCGACATTAGCAGGCGGAGTACTGAAATTAGAAATGATCTATTTGAATGATCGACCCGAAAGAAACTCAAGAGGTCACTAGAAATGAATGAATGACACATGTCTATCTCCATCTTCAAGCTTAAAGTATCTAAGTAATGTATAGTAGATAATATGAAAAACAAAAACATGATTTGATTTACTTAACTAATATATGTATAACTATGTCGTGTGGGCTACAACATTACACCAAAGAAATAATTGGCATTTATTTACATCGACGAATTTAAACTTTTTGTAGAATCATCATCGTCATCATCATCATTACATCCCTTCACTGTTCAATGTAGAATAAAATATAAAAATTCTAAGAACAAGCGGTGGTTATTACTACATTCCTAGAAAGTCTTTTAAGGCCGCAGGATTTAACTGGTGGATGCGGTGACGAAAGTAATTAAATAAACCGGTTTCACATGACACTTTAATCTCAAAAGCACTTACGTTGTGTATGCACAGTGATATGAATTAAAATATGTGTGTGTCATATGTGTTTTACCTGAGCCTAAGCCGTGCAGGAGTTCGACACTCGCTTTTTTTACAGTACGCGAGTAAATTGATTCAATAATAATATTAACCTGTCACCTGTATTATTTTAATCTTCAATTTGAAGAATTGAGTACCTACGTTACTAAGTACTCGGCACCAGGAACGTTGACAGGTTAGCGAAGGAAAACATCGTAAAGCAAACTGCATTTAGGGTTGCCAGGCCCAATAACAGAAAAGCCGGACGCAGATTCATATTTAGCCGGACACTTGGCCTTGAAAGCCTGACAAACTAATCTTTAAATAAAAACTATTTTAATACTTTTTTGTATATTTATTACTGTTATTTATAAGAGTAAGTGGTTTACTCTACTTTTAATTATATGTTATTATGAATCATGTTTTGATTTTACTGAAGTAAATTGTATTAAGAGGCCTATGTTCAGCAGTGGACTTGTAAAGGGCTGTAATGATGGTGAATTTGTATTATATTTTTTACATTGAAAGTAACTAAAACCAACAATAATCACCCTTATCGTATGTAAATCCTGAACTAAAAGCTCAACAAAAGCCGGACAGGCCGGACTTGTATATATTTGACCGGACACGATAGGAAAAGCCGGACATGTCCGGCTAAACCTCACACCTGGCAACCCTAACTGCATTTAGGTGACGTTATAGAGAAATATATGAAGCACTTATGAAGTCCGCCACTGAAACATCACGACCAACTTTCTTACTTCATGCTCATTAAAATTAGGGGAAGCATGTTGCGAGCAGTGGAAGATTATAGGTTGTAACTTTAACTTTACTGCGAATGCAATGATTAATATTCTAGTAATTGTGATACAGCTTTGTGTTACTAGACCTTGACTGCAGTCCATTGACTGCACGCGATATATTCAAGTTAGTGCGTGAATTATACAAAAATAAATACAGGGTAGAGTAGCCAAGTTTTGAAATCAAAATCTAATATATAAATATTGATATACCAATATTGCAGTTTTTTTAAATTCGAGTAAATAAGGCTTCTACTTTATCTTGAATGTGCTTTATGGGCAATTCAACGTTCTTACCTACCGAACGACCCTTAAGAATTTGTGCGTGAGCAGTAAAATCAGTTAAAATAAAGCGTTACCACGCATTTTGAATTTAAAGGATAAAAACGACTGAATGTTGAGATTTTTTTCAATTAATTTTTCGTCACCATGTGCCTACTTATGTACTACTTATTCTGAACCTATGCTGTAAATTTGGCCGGTTAATGGGAAATAATACTATTAAATACTATATACACGACATACATGCCAAACAAACAATAGTATAATTGAACGAAATAACAAGAATATAACAATATTTTAAATTATTTAATTTTAGCTCTAAATCATTTACGCAATAATGGTCTTACTTGTAATCGTTGATTATCTACCTACCTATTTACCTACTTAAATTAAGTAGGTATTAATGACTTCTTTACCTGTTACTTTCTATAGTCATTTAAGGATGATTTACACGTATTAATTAGTCAAGTAATCAACTAAATTTAAATTAATTTTAAGCCCCATACCAACCGATATCTAAATGGTGAATCTCACCATCATCCTTCACAGTTAGCTACCGTGGGTAAATCTTTGTTTCAGAGAGCACGAGGGATCTGTGACAGAAAACATCTGGCCGCGGAGCTTCAGCACGTCAAGCAAGTATTGCAAGACAACAAGCTTTGGGTCCCGCGCCTACGTCACAGTGAACGAGTGAAGCCGGCAACAGTCGAGCGCGCACCTGCTCTACTACCATATGTTGGAGGAGTCACGGACAAGATTGGCTACATCTTGAAGCGAGCGTCCATTAAGACATACTACAAGCCGCTGAAGAAGATTAGTCAATTTTTACCATCCATCAAATGTAATATTCCTCTACAAGATGCAGGTGTGTACAAGCTAGATTGTGAATGTGGTCTCTCTTACATAGGTCAAACAAAGAGATCTATAAAAACCCGCGTGAAGGAACATATAGCTGATGTGAAGCACCGACGCTCCGGGAAGTCTGCAGTCTGCGAACATGTTCAAGATCGTCCCCACCATTACATTAGATTTGATAAACCACAAATTCTCGCAAAAGAACACCGATTCCTACCAAGGATGATACGCGAGGCTATTGAAATTAAAAAACATCCAAATTTCAATAGAGAAGATGGTTGGGTGCTACCATCTGCTTGGGATCCTATAATCAACAAAATTAAACCCAAACCCAAGCATACCACTGCAAGACTTCATGATACTATAAGCTCGTTTTGCGTAAATCGAACCAAAAATTAATATTAAAAAACTGAAGGTAGCCGGACTAACTATGACATTGGGACGTCAAACATCTCAGTCCCCCCCCGTGACCATGGGCGCTGTAAAGCACCCGAAACGTCGGGATAATAATAAAAATAAATTAAAGTAATTAAACGCGATAAAATCCGTAAATAATAGTTTTATTCAATATTACAATCTTATTTAAGTGTATTTTGAAAAAAAAAACACGATTTTAATACCGGTATTCCTTTTGCATTTTTTTTAAATATATATAAGAAACATACGTATAATTTTTTTTGCAAATAAACAAACAGGATTTGATATCTTCAGCAATTTGAACTGATGAAATGTCATAATATGCTTTCGGTATAAGTGTGGTCTTTATACTTTATAATCTACTTTATAATAACTAGGAAGCTAGAAGAAAATAACATGCCTCAAGAATATGCAATACTACTTGAACATTGCCTCACATCTGGCTATCTATTGTGGAAGGAGGAGTTCTACAAGCAAGTAGATGGTGTGACGATGGGCTCACCTGTGTCTCCCATAGTCGCCGACATATTCATGGAGGACTTTGAGGAGAAAGCCCTTCTTACTGCTCCTGTAAATCCAAGGTTCTACAAGCGGTACGTAGACGACACTTTCACAATTTTACCATCTGACAAAGTAACTGCATTTTTAGACCACCTTAACTCCATAAACTCTAAAATACAATTCACAATGGAGTTAGAGGCAAATAATTCTTTAGCTTTCCTAGATGTTTTAGTCATCCGAAATCCTGATAACACTATTGGTCACACTGTGTATAGGGAAAAGACCCATACCAACCGATATCTAAATGGTGAATCTCACCATCATCCTTCACAGTTAGCTACCGTGGGTAAATCTTTGTTTCAGAGAGCACGAGGGATCTGTGACAGAAAACATCTGGCCGCGGAGCTTCAGCACGTCAAGCAAGTATTGCAAGACAACAAGCTTTGGGTCCCGCGCCTACGTCACAGTGAACGAGTGAAGCCGGCAACAGTCGAGCGCGCACCTGCTCTACTACCATATGTTGGAGGAGTCACGGACAAGATTGGCTACATCTTGAAGCGAGCGTCCATTAAGACATACTACAAGCCGCTGAAGGAGATTAGTCAATTTTTACCATCCATCAAATGTAATATTCCTCTACAAGATGCAGGTGTGTACAAGCTAGATTGTGAATGTGGTCTCTCTTACATAGGTCAAACAAAGAGATCTATAAAAACCCGCGTGAAGGAACATATAGCTGATGTGAAGCACCGACGCTCCGGGAAGTCTGCAGTCTGCGAACATGTTCAAGATCGTCCCCACCATTACATTAGATTTGATAAACCACAAATTCTCGCAAAAGAACACCGATTCCTACCAAGGATGATACGCGAGGCTATTGAAATTAAAAAACATCCAAATTTCAATAGAGAAGATGGTTGGGTGCTACCATCTGCTTGGGATCCTATAATCAACAAAATTAAACCCAAACCCAAGCATACCACCGCAAGACTTCATGATACTATAAGCTCGTTTTGCGTAAATCGAACCAAAAATTAATATTAAAAAACTGAAGGTAGCCGGACTAACTATGACATTGGGACGTCAAACATCTCAGTCCCCCCCCGTGACCATGGGCGCTGTAAAGCACCCGAAACGTCGGGATAATAATAAAAATAAATTAAAGTAATTAAACGCGATAAAATCCGTAAATAATAGTTTTATTCAATATTACAATCTTATTTAAGTGTATTTTGAAAAAAAAAACACGATTTTAATACCGGTATTCCTTTTGCATTTTTTTTTAAATATATATAAGAAAACATACGTATAATTTTTTTTGCAAATAAACAAACAGGATTTGATATCTTCAGCAATTTGAACTGATGAAATGTCATAATATGCTTTCGGTATAAGTGTGGTCTTATACTTTATAATTAAAAACATCGATCTAGTTTAACTTCGTGACCTAATTTTTTTTAACAAAATCCTATAAAAGCAATTGATAACCACTACGATTGCCATTGTGTTCGTTAAATGGTTTGCCCCGGACGAAAAGAAATGGTGTGTGACGAAGAATGAGCCACACGAACGTGACATTTTGTGTTAAAAGAGTGTCAATTATTGTATTTTTTTTTTAACACAAGAGAGGGCAAAACGAAATGAGTATACGGTTCACCTTATGGTAAGTGACTAACGCCGCCCACGAACAACCGCAACACCAGCGGAATTGCAGGTGCGTTGCCGAACTTTTAGTAAGGAGTATGCTCTTTTCTTGAAGGTCCCTAAGTCGTATCGGTCCGCAAAAGTCGCCGGTGGTAAGCAATTCCACAGAGAAGATGTACAAGGAAGAAAACTCCTAGTATAACGCACAGTGGTGGACCGTCAAGCATCCAGATGGTGAAGTTGGTATCGTGATGGTATGTGCGTTCTAGAAATTTGGCGACTGGAACTAATCCGAACAATTCCTCAGAACCCTTCCCGTGAAAAAAAAATACAATGTTATACTATATACATACAGAAAAAATGATTGATAACAACAATAATTGATGAGACGCAAATTGGGAATGGTGAGAGTTAAGGGGAAATATAACCTCAAATGGCTTAGCAAGATCCTCCGTTATGCCGAAAGTATTGCAGCATTAATTTTGAAATAAATATATGGTAAAGTTGAGGATTAATGTTAAGGTTATGTTGAAGAAAACACGATTCCGTAAAATTTTCTCGATAGAAAAAAAATCCAAAGTTACCTCCAAACTGAACAATAAACCGCTGTTATTCATAAAATACTTTAAATAAGATCATGAAACTTTGCATACTAACTGAACTAACTATAAAGCAGTGCTTATGTTATTTACATTTTTTTAAATACCATAATTTTCACTGTAAAAAGAAATTACCTAAACTATCGGTGCGTAAGCTTGATTCCTGTCGCTCTGTTAGTATTGCTCCGGCTTTTGAAGGGAGAAGTTGTGTCGCTTACGATCAGAAAATACATTACGCAACAGGAAGACGTAAAATTAAAATGGGAAATAACCGTTATAAAAATAAGAAGCGACTGGGTTGGCGTTAAGAAACAGGCATAAATATGATAAACCTAATGAAATAAGTATCTAACGACCTATCTACTTAGAGTATTAGTGATTACAAACATGTCGGTACATAGCATACGACGCGCGGGGAAGTGGGGTCGAAATTAGAATTTGAGCTGACTTACTCTCACCTCTTAAGGAATTGGCGTAGAGTGAATTAGAAAAACCCACTACCCATATCTTCCTGAGATCGTCAAAGGTGACAGAGGGGAACCGAAACCGATGCTTGCAGCAGCATCTTCCTAATAATAACTCAATAGTGATAAAAAAAAATAAGTTTGATATTACCAACGTACCTGCGTAGCAACCACAAAACGCAAAATCACAGTGGCAATAATCAAATCCCGTCTTAGGATAGAGGAGCCCTATTTCCGGCAGTGGAGTTTTGATGGGATATGATTATTAATGAATGAAAAAAATTAAAGTTACTTTGATAGTTATATATAAGAGTAAGGAGTGTTAAAATTAATGTATTCGAGGTCAATTAAATACGCATTATTAAAGATAACTCAAAAACTACCGTTCAGATCTTGATTAAATTTATATGGGACCACACGAGAAGCATCAGCTTTGAGATAAAAAATAATCATCAATATTAGTTCACCTAGAGAAAAGTTATGAGGAAACATACATTAAAAAAAAAACATACAGTCGAATTGAATTCCTCCTCCTTTTTGAAATCGGTAATAAAAAAACAAGACATACTTAATTTAGAAGTATTATTTCTTATTTGACTTTTGTTTGTGTTACCAATTCTTGTTTTATTAGTGTTTTAGAAGTTATATAATATACTACTAGCTTGCCACGCGGACGTTGTTTTGCCTTTTTCGACGACCCTTTGTCAACTCCTATTAAAAACCCTTAAATTCGCAAAAAATATGGGTCACTCATGGGCAAAAAAACTATCCTATCTCTCAAGTTGGACCAAACTGCACACGGTGTGCAAATTTGATTAAAATCGGTTTAGTAGTTTAGGAGTCCATCGCGGCCAAACAACGTGACACGTAATTTATATATATTAAGATTTATATGTACGCCTATATCTGGCAAATAATTGCATCTTCTGTCTTACTTTCCTTTAATATGACGATTCCTTTGACGATTATGAATGGCGATGCGCTATTATTTTATCGCACGAAATTCGTATTGTAGTAAAATTTATATGCAAAAGCATAAAAAGTGGATTAGTGAGTCAGCTGTGACGCGACCCATTCATAACTTCGGTTTCGACTCTCAGGTGAGGAATGTCGGAACTTGTTCCGCGAACTCGAATTATCTTGCGGAACTCCGCTCTGGCAGATTACTGAGTGTCTGAGTCACTGTACAAATCAGTGATCTTCAGACATTAGTTCTGCTCAATTTATTCGGTTTTTGTTTTATCGTTAACCGATAAATGTTACGATTTTTTAAGTAACTAGCACATTAATATTATAATATTAAAACAATAATTGATTTTTTTTAAAAGAGTATGTTTAATTTCATTTAAGCTCAATATTTCTCTACAAATATTTTAAGTCGTTAAGTACTTTTAAAATTTTTAACTCGCTTCAGAAATAAATTAAAGGAATAGTGGCGGTGTAAGAATATCCTATAACCACCCAGTATCATCTCGTAGGTATTGTAAGCCGAAGACGGAAACTGAACCAGATGGGCAGAAGCAGCTTTCTTGACAAGCGTGGCAACTATGGCATGACTATGAAAGCTACAAATAATAAATACAGTGGATTTCATTAATAACGACCTCGGTAGTAACGACTTTTTGGTTATAGCGACGTCAAACTTACGTCCCTCGAATTTAAAGCATACTTTCGTAAGAAATTCATTCGGTATGCGACTTCGTTATAGCGTCAATTTTCGATATAGCGACTTGTTTTTATGAACCATTTATGACCGATTCCTAGAAATCCCTTGCGGATATTGCGACTGAGTCGGTAAAGGCACAAAGACTCATTCATAAAACTATTAAGCTTTCTTATCCTTTGTTTTTTCTTCAAACACAAGAAAAGGAGGATGAAGAAGAGGAAGAAGATTGCAATCTAAATGAGATTCCAACAAATAGAGATGCATTATGTGCTATAACAACGCTCAAAAAGTACTGCTTATTTGGTGAAGGCCAAAATAATTTAGATGTTGAAGGAATTATGAAAATGGAATACACCTTACAGCATGCACAAAAAATTAAACTTAAACAATGCACTATAACACGTTTTTGCAATTACACCCGTGTATAACATATTTAAATAAATGATAAGTAAATATGTACATGACTTTTTATTATTTCGGATATAGAGACCTCCGGATATAGCGACGACATTAAAGTGGTCCCTCCGCCGTCGTTATAACCGAAATTCACTGTAGTCTGTAGTCCCCTGCGGCCCTGCTGTTCTTTACTCTGTAGTCATGTAGGCAGTCGATTGGTGCAGGTGGCTCACGGTCGTACTTTATAGCATTCTATGGGATAGGCCTTAGTTCAGCACTTCACCTGTTTTGGGTTGCAGAATGTAGAATCATAACCTAACCGTGTAGTGTATGCATATCTACTATCCCATATCGTCTCGTGGCTGTTGTAAGATGCAACAGAGTAAAACTGAAAAGAGATGGATAGAAGTATCAAAATTATAAAAAACGGCTACGGCTATTTGTAATTCCTTCCTATGAAGCAATCTACGCGGGAGGCCTATGTTCAGCAGTGTACGTTTATAGGCTGTAATGGATAATGGGAAGAAATGAGAGCCGTGGTAGCTCAGATGGTTAGCGCTCACTGTAAATTTCACAGTACGCGAGCAAACCGGGTTCGATCCCCGCCGGCACCAATAAAACTGTTAATTGCAATTTTAAGTGCCGATTTACCACGTGCTCGGCGGTGAAACCATCGTAAGGGAATCTGTATGTCTAAAAAATTAATAGCAAAAAAATATTTCGAAGAAATGTGAAGTTCGCCAACACACATTGGGGCAGCTCGGCGGCCAATTCCTTCCCCTAAAACCCTCTCAGAAATGAGCAGAAGCCCTTGCCCCAGTAGTGGGACGTATATAGGCTGTAACTTTAATGGATAATGGATGTAGGATCTTAGTACCGTGTAGTTATCCAATCAGTAGCTCATTATACGCAGCCTTGAACAGACAAGTTCAATGTCGCAATACTGCGACAAAAACAAACCAAAAGAACCAAAATAAAAATTGAAACAGGTTCGTAACGAGAAGTAATTTTAAAGCGAAACAATTTAACGAACAAAAAGCAACAAACACCATTTTTAATTAAAAATATTACCAACGAATAACTATTCAAGAAACATTGTTTGCAAGATTTATCAGACATATAGTCAGAGTACATGATAATATAGTCATGATATCATCATAGATTAAGCTCATTTTAAAAGAATTATCTGCGATATTGCCGGTTTTATTCATTCTCAATTTCGATGTTATTCAATTTTGTATAGTCACAATGTTCTATTTAGTAACGCCACGTATTGAATATACGTTTGTACGTCAGTAAACAAGTAGTCGCAAAATCAATCAAACACTATCGAAGTTGCGAATCAGTTCATAGAAAAACTTTTGTAAGTTTGTGTTGTACCGTTTTATCTTTATTGGAGGACTATTATTTTGTAAGAGTTAATAAATAACATAAATAAACAGTAACTAAAGGGTGCAGGAAAATTGGAACATTCATTATAGTTGAAATAGATTTTTATGTATTATTTCAACTTTAACTAAACGATATTTCCGTGCGGATCTCCCGGCCAGTTTCACCACGGCGCGGCGTTGCGATAACGTCTCCTAAACTATAAAGCTTCAAGAATGTATGCACAAATATGGTATATAAAACACGGCAGCGATTGAGCTTAATATTAATTGTGTGTGTGTGTGTGTGTGTGTGTGTGTGTGTGTGTGTGTGTGTGTGTGTGTGTGTGTGTGTGTGTGTGTGTGTGTGTGTGTGTGTGTGTGCGCGTGCGTGCGTGTGTGTGTGTGTGGAGTGTGTGTGTGTGTGTGTGTGTGTGAGTGTGTGTGTGTGTGAGTGTGTGTGCGCGTGCGTGTGTGTGTGTGTGTGTGCGCGTGTGTGTGTGTGTGTGTGGGTGTGTGTTTGAAATTTGAAAATTTGAGAGATATACTGATAATACTTTTAAGTCTTAAAAATATGCGATACTATTCAAGCTACTGCTATCCCTATCTCATTTCTATATAATTATTTTAATGTCACATCTGAGAAGCAAAATAAATATTGCATTCTAGATGATCATTTCATGTTGTGTCAATCGACAAAAAGCTACTTTATTTTTTGCCCATGTACAAATGGAGTAATGTTATGAAATGTATCGTCATGTTAAGCTCACTTTCTCATAGACGTTGCGATTTATTAAATACTTTCTTCGAAATATTCTCACAGTAAATGCAAAATGAATTACTATCATGCGTAAAAAAATATGATTGTCATTGTCAAGTCTTTATCTTTCGTTTAAACAGGTTCATACCATACACATATATTAGACACAAAAAATAATCAACTTTATTTTTGTTATAATGATTTCTTATGTTTACGCGAACACATTAAATGAAACTAATTTTGCGATTTTATAGCGTTTAATTTTTTTAATTCCGGATGTCGAGTGCTTGTGTCACGGGGGAGGGGGAGGGGTGAGTGAAGTTTTTTTATGACATCCAATGTCATAGTTAGCTCGGCTACCTTCAGTTTTTGAATATTCATTTTGGTTTGATCTACGCAGAATCATGAAATCAGTACTACTACTACGAGTATTTGTGATATAGATTTCCCATTGAATGGAGGACTTGAGAAGCCAGTATGAGAAGCGGCAATATATATACTTACACAATGACTATACGGTGAGTTCTTTATTGCAGGTATATTATTTCGTTGCTAGATTTTATTACTATTTTTCGTTAATGTTGACCATCGGCTATATGTAAGTATTTTCGCCGACTTCAAGAAAGTAAGGAGATATACAATATACAATTAGACAGTATGTTTTTTTTATAAATGTAAGAACGTACGCGATATCGTACCTACGTTAATACTGTGAACTGGTTTTGATGATTTATTTTTTATTTAGGTTATACTTCGGCGGTGGTTCCATAAACAATATAGAAAAAAAATTTACAGTGTACAACTCGGTTGAGTTAAGTTTGCATTTCACTGCAATTCCCGCTCTCAAACCCGCGTTCATAATAATAATCGCGTCAGCTATTATTTATTCTGTGGCGTCAGTACGGTTTGCATTTTGCTACCGATACGCAGGCCCGGTTTACATTTTGAGAAGTGACAAGTGCGAGTAGCAAGTGCAACTGACAAATGACAAGTGCTTAGTGCGTGTGAACAGGCAGTGACAAGTGATAAGTGGAAATAAAATGCGCACTAAGCACTTGTCATTTGTTACTTGTCATTGTCACTCGCACTTGTCACTTCTCAAAATGTAAACCGGGGCTTAATTTTGTTATTGTTTGAGATTATTGTTGTTGTTACCGTCATCCGCACCAATTGTAAACTTAGGTCAACCGAGTTGGGGGGGGGGGGGGGGGGGGGGGGGTGTGGGGGGTGGGGTTGGTTGGTGAAGAATGAAAGGGGAATAGAATATATAAAGAAAAAAATATTTATTAAAATAAATAAAAATAAAATAATATTTTATATATTTAAACCATTTTTTTACATTAAAAATATTTTTTTTTTCTCCCTCCCTTTAATATATTTTTTTTTTTTTTTTTTTTTTTTTTTTTTTTTTTTTTATTTTATTTTTATTAAAGTTTTTTTTTTTTTATATTCTTAGATTTTTTTTTTTTTTTTTTTTTTTTTTATTTTAATTTTTTTTTTTTTTTTCTTTTTTTTTTTTTTTTTTCAATTTTTTTTTTTTATTATTTATTTTTAATATAAAAAATTAAAAGTTGTAAAAGTCGAATTCAAAGAATTAAAAAATAATAAAATAATTTCACATTCCGAAGTCGGAGCTTTAATACTATTAATATCTTTACCTACTTTAATTCTACCAATTATGGTACAAGCAATATATAGATGAAGTCTGATTCTAGGGGTCGGTACACTGCAACCCACCCCACATCCTAAGTACTACAAGTTCCGCTCTCTCACAATGGTCATAGTAAAGTGAAGTAAAGTTACATCCTACATACGTCCCACTATTCCTCCTCCTCTCACTTTTGAGAGGGTTTTAGGGTGAGGAAGTGTTCGCCGCGCTGCCCCAATGCTTGTTAGCGGACTTCACAGGTCTTCGAAATATTTTTTTTATTTCTTCTTTCTCAGACATGCAGGATTCCTCACGATGTTTTCCGTCACCATCGAGCAAGTGGTGAATCAGCACTCAAAATTACAAATAACACTTTCATTGGTGCCGGTGGGGACCGAACCCAGGTTTCTCGCGTACTGTGCAATTTACAGCGAGCGCTGAGCTACTACTACTGCGGCTTTACAACGGTCAAATGTTGCAATAATTATATCGTAGAAATAAGACAGTAAACCAAGCATGTTTTTTTTAAATTGCTATACATTATTCTTCAGAAAGTAAAAATATTTTATTCTTTGTAATGCTTTGAAGTCGGCTTTTTTATTACTAGTTCATTTTAGTGTAAAAACAAAGAACGAAGAACAAAGAACCCCTCTAAGTAAATAAAGAATGGAAATACGACACCCGTTCGCAAACACAATTAGGTAATCATTTAAGTCGTCTTAAGGTACGAATATATTGTAATCAGCTAAATTATATCGATCATAAACTCAAAATATAAAGTTTTAACTATGGTGGTGACTATTTTAGTAAATTAGTTGCTCTAGATATATTTTACAAAATAATTCCACACGCGTTATATTTTTGTAACCATAGCCAAAGCCACAAGATTTCATAAAAGATATGGCGACCGATAAATGGCGACATAACCATATACCTAGCGGTATATCTGGTTTAAGCCAGACAAAATATCTAGACCAGCGACGGGAAGCTGGGTCAAAGGTGTGTGACGTCTGGTACTGTGCTCATATAACGTCTATCCTACCAACCAAACCAAATCATTCCTACCACGGGATGGGCCCAGGTTTTTTTATAGGATAAGGGTGAGAAACGAGCACACAGTCTACCTGATGGTAAGTGGATGCTGTGGTACATAGACATCTACATTTATCCCCGATTAAGAATCAAAACGCAAATGCGCTGTCACCCCCGAGGACTAAGATGGAGCGTGGAGTCGATTCTAAACTCACCATACGAAACACAGCAGTATTAATCTGCTATTTTACTCTGGTATTCTGTGGGAGTGTGGTCCTTCCCCGGTCGAGCCGACCCATTCGTGATACAAATCTAACTCTACCAGGTATAATATCTGTTCATGTCCAGCACAAGTTATTTCTAAAATACTTTATTAGTTATAAATAAAAAAAAATATGTGATTTAATTAGGGTTAAGCTGTCCGAAATAAAACAAGTTGATATGTACAATCGAATGTACTTACTTGACTTCGAATGTTCTTCTGTGGAAAAACGGGATATGATATCTCCACCTGCAAAGGAAATGAAAGGCATTACCGACTGTTAAAAATAAACTATCAAGAATTCGTAGTATTTGATTTCGTTCCAGTCTCATGTATCTCAAATACGTGAGGCAGGATATCTATGATCACATATCTTTAGATAATTCCTAGTAATACTTCGTGTTTTATAAATTTTTACAGATGCGGTTGCATCGTAAAATTTTTCATGTAGAGTACATCAAGTTAGCTGTGATAGATGTTAGCTGTTTTCATTTTAAATTCGCATTTTTTAATAGAATAAGTGTGACACCGTGTAATGGCAGTGTAAGAATATCCAGTATCCACTACCCTATATCCTCCCGTGGATGTCGCAAGAGGCGACAGAGTGAATCAAATCAGGAGATGGGTAGCAGCGTCTATTACTTCGATAACATCGAAGTAATAACGGCTAAAAATACCTATATATACCCTATGAGACCATATATAAGGGAGGCTTAGGTTCAGCAGTAGACTTTAATAGGTTGTAACGGTATTGCTAAGTAGGACATACGAGCAAACAGTCCACATCACAGTCACAATTGTAGTATCCTTTAAAAGTTATATTAACTTTAAAAAACATGTTGTAAAGACACTTTAAGGGTGTTTGCGTGAGATTAGAAGCCATGTTGAATTTTTTTTTTGTGGTTGAACCATGCCTCAACTCAATAAGTTTTGAGATGCTCGAAATTTAAAAATGGAACGCACCCGTGTTATATGTTTCTAAACAGCAAATTTATTTAAAATAGAACTTCATAAGCCAATTGCTCTATTAAAAAAAAAAACAAAGTTCTATTAATTTTCCTGCAACGCTTCCCGCACTTTTCATTTAAAACGATGGTCTTAACCGTGTACATTTGCGCGCTATGTTCTATTATGATTTTAAATTTGGTTTAACCGAACGATTAAGTTTACAACAGTTACAATCAGCGTTAGGGGACTCAGCTCCATCACGAGCAACAATTTTTGGGTGGTCTGCTGAATTAAAAAAGGGGAAAATTAACCTTAAAGATGACCAAAGAACCGGGACCCCGCAATGAGCAGTAACAGCAGAAAATGTATGAACTACTGAAATGTTGGTGCGAGAAGACCCACGAATCACATATACAGACATCGAAAAGATTGTAGGCATTAGTTCGGAGAGCATTCATACCATCCTACATCAACATCTTGGAGTGAGAAAGCTTTGTTGTCGATGGATCCCTCGTTTGCTCTCCGAAAGCGAAAAACAGACTCGTGTGGATTGGTGCCATGAAATGCGTCTACGTTTTGAAAACAGGGCATCTAGGTGTGTTTCAGAAATCGTTACTGCTGACTAGACATGGATCTATGTATATGATCCGGAAAATAAAAGGCAATCATCGGTATGGGTCTACTTAGGACAGTTACCGACAAAACTGCAAAGACCTCGCAACGCCGGCAAAAAATGGTGGCTAGTTTTTTTGCGCGTAGCGGACATTCGTCGACGAAAATTGTAGGCCAGTCAACTCTAAATGGTGTACTATAGTTGCATTACCCAAAGCTTTTCAAGCTGAGCGGGAGAGAAGACTAAAGACCGGGCTTCGGGGAATCATGCTGCATCACGATAACGCCTCTTCACATACCTCCCTTAGAACAAAAGTATTTATTGAGGAATCTGGTATTGAAACTCTAAGTCACCCACCCTACAGCCCTGACTTAGCTCCTTGTGATTTTTTTTTGTTCCCGAGTCACAGAAAAAATAAAAGGCAAGGATTTTTTAAGCGCTGAAGAAGCCGTGGTTGCCTACGAAGAAGCAATTTCCGACCTATCAGATCAAGACTGGCAGAAGTGTTTTCAGAGTTGGTTTAGGCGAATGGAATATAATAGTGCAGGAGAATATTTTGAAAAGATGTAAAATAAATATTAATAGTATCTAGAATACTTTTTGTATATCTAAAAACTTATTGAGTGTCCCACGTATATTAGTTGTAGGTATAGTTGTAGCACGAATGGGTCAGCTCGACCGGGTAAGGACCACGCTCACACAGAACACCAGCGTAAATTAGCAGCATACCTAACATAACTTAACTAACATCTCGATCATCGTCAACGATCACACAGTCCACCTGATGGTAAGTGGATGCTGTGGCCCACGGACAATCTACAGCTGTCCTCAATTGCGAATCATGCAGATGCCTTGTCACCTCAGAGGACTAATACCTACTACTACTAATACCTGTAGAGACCGGAGACCCTTTTTATAGGATACGAAGTATCCAATAAAAAGGGTCCGGTCCCCTACACTCGCCATACGAAACAGATCTGTGAGGACGTGGTCCTTCCCCGGTCGGGCCGACTCATTCGTACTACAACTATATTATATAGCTACAGCATGGCTCAACGAAGAGCAAAAATACGATATGTTCTAATTTCAAAGTGTAAAATTCTGTCATATTGTTTTTTATGAATTCAATTTTCTATAACCTCTCATGTCATTGTAACTTACCATCACCTTTATATTGAATACTTAGATTCATATCTTTGATAATCTTAGATCGATATAAAGATCGCTATCATTTTTTTTTTCAAGACTTGCATTTACACGTTAGGTGAGGCAGTTTACCTCGACATTGATGTATTTGTATTGATAGAAATTCTCTTCCGTATGACATCGTATAGTAGACTTTTATGGCGTGTAAAGCTTACTACATGGATAAGGAAACGTACGCATTAATTTGATACAACCATATATAATATGTAGGACGATATTTATTCTCTTGACCTGATTTTATCTTTTTAAGGTAAAGTTTTGCACGTTAATGGTTAAACACAACTATATTTTACGGAGCTTTTTCCTAAATCATCAAGTACTCCTTAACTACTTTAATCATTAAGAAATTAATCAGACAATCTGTTTATAAGTGGCTACTGAATCCTATGGACATCTGCATGCATAACTACAAAATATTCTGAGCTTACCGTGACAACTCAGATGGAATGCCTAACAGTTCCATATCGTTAATTCCGGAATACGTGAATGAATCAACTCCTCTCTCCTCCTCCTTTACCAAAGGTAAAGGTCATTGAAGGTGGTACCTACTCTGATGAATTCCTACGCAGAAATAAAAAAATGTTGATATTTAATATTTAAAAATTGACGGCTGAACTGATTTCGATAAAACATGTTTTTTCGTTTTCATTTTTTTTTCGATTCGTAATGACTCTCGAAAGAGCACGTATACGCGGCTCAGAAGGAAAATTAGTCTGTAGTTCTTCAAGAGAGCGTTCTTGCCTTTCTTGAAGAACAAGACCACCGCAGTTCCGCTCCACGCCTCCAGAGTAGTGCCACCATGGAGGACGGAATTGAAGAGCTTCTGAAGGACTTTAAGTACCGGTGTTCCACCAGCTTTGGAACCACCACTAAAAACCTGTTTTTAAATTGTAAAAACACTACACCCAAATCGGTTCACCCGTTTAGAGCTGCGGTGCCACAGACAGAGACACATAGCGGTGTCTCTGTCTGTGGCACCGTAGCTTATAAAACTTATAAAACCCCCGTTTTTCGTCGGGGACAAATATCTTTATATGTCTGTTCGATATCATCTGGTAGCGAAAACGTCACAGCCAAAGCTATCATTTGAAATAGTCTGAACAACGGCTAGGTAGCATAGTGGGGGTCGCTATTTACTGCGGCGATTGAGATCGCGGGTTCGATTCGCGCCCGGAACAACGGTCCTAATGTTTATCCATGTGTGATTTACGTATACGTCTCCACAATAAAGAAGAAAATCTGTGTGTAAACGTGACGTTTTTAGAACTAAAAGCAAATAATAGTAAAGCAATATTTCTCAACCCTAAGTTCAGCTTCGAATTGCACATGAAAGATTTTTTTACTATCTATCTTTATTTAAATAGGATTTTATCCTACAAGGATAACCTTATCGACCTTATCGGAGCATCTTGTTCCTGTTACACAAATTCTAAGTACCTATGTATTTAGAAAGGGGGAAACAATATGGTAAGAATATGAAAACACATTAAAGTTGTATGTGCTCACTTAACAAAACAACCATTGAAGATTCATTCGCATCTTAATGGCTTAATTATTGTTCCCCTTCAGGATATGTTGTATATTAATCTAGGTTTTTTAGGAATTTTAATGTAATATGTTTATGTCTGGTATCATTGAAGCTTTATTAACACGTTTGGTGCTAATCAAAGAAGATATTAATGTTATGTGATATATTGGTGATTATTAAATAGCTAAAATCCTTAGAATAACATACCTATATACGTATGCTTAAACTTTGAGTGTAGTATAGACGAGACCTAATTTTGACGTTAAAGAGTTTAAGTTCAAGCTCGAAATTGTCTCTGAGTATAAAACATACATTTAGGTAGATTTGTCATAATTAAAAGTGCATGCGCCTCTTTTATGTTATTGGAAGATATTGTCACATTTACCATATTATCATTAAATCTATTTTTTTATAGAATAACGGTAACAAATGAGCACACAGTCCAGCTCATGTTAAGTGGATGCTGTAGCACATACACGTTACCACCCCTGAGGCTAAGATGGAATGCCTCGTTTCCAGTAAAAAGGGTCTCCTGTTCCCTACACTCACCATACGAACAAAGCAGCATTAAGCTGCTATTTTACGCTGGTATTCTGTGAGAGCGTAGTCCTTCCCCGGTCGAGCAGACCCATTAGTGCCACAACCATAATATAACTGCAGCATGGCTCTACCACGTCTGCACATGCGCGATCCTTCGTAGATTTTAGAATTTTTGCTATATTTGAAATATTAAAAGTGATAAAACCCAGAAGAGATGCGCATGCAGTTATAATTAGACGATCTCTACTTATTAATGCAAAGCGATTTATAGTGACGATAGTAATAATAACGTTTATTAGTAGATTATAAGTACTTACGTTCCAGAGCGATAGATTTTACGCGTAGATTTTGACTTGCGCATATTTGAATATAATACGCTCTTAGATAACCAGTTAACAAAGCAGCTAATATTATAGAAAATTAAGGAAAACAACTTATTCCCCTCACACATTTATGTCAGTACCTACATAAACAGATAAAAACAGGCATAAATGCATATAATGCGGTTTTCTGTTGTTCAAAATAACCAAACGTTGTGGTGAGGTACAAACCTGTATGATATTTTTTCACTTACAGATTAGGATAAAAGAATAAGGGCCGAATTTTCGACGTTTTTATCACGTTTAATATAACTTATTTTTAATTCCCGACGGCGTATTTAGCAATGAAATTTAGCCAACGTTCAACTTATATGACCGGCATTTTGGCCAACCTTTTCGGCAGTTAGTACAAGAATCTTTTTTAAGTAGATTGAAAAACGAGCGCACAGTCCACTCGATGGTAAGAGGATGCTGTGGTGGTAAGAATTAAAATACAGATGCGTTTTACTCCTATGGACGTAGGCTGACTCAATGCTCATAAAAAGGGTCTCCGGATCTCTACACTCACCATACTAAACACAGCAGCATTATGCTGCTATTTTACGCTGGTGTTCCGTGAGAGTTCTTTGAATGAATGAATGAATTAAATATACTTTACAGATTTATCGATGTACAGACCGATAAATAAGAAAAAAAACAAATAAAAAAAAACAAAGGAACAATTGGCGGCCTTATCGCTTACAAGCGATTACTAAAAAGCTATCACGCAGCAAGGACATAATGACCTGTAATAAAGGGTAGGTTTACGCAAGTTATTTTAAAATACACACAACATACATATAATTTTATATTCAATAAATACATACATAATATAATGAATAAATACATTTCAGTTACAAAAATATATAAATACATATACAAGAGCATAGATGAGCAAACAAGTAAGTGAATTAAAAGGTCTTTCCTTCGGCGAGACGACTAATTCATGCCGCAGTCATAATACAGTAACAGTGCAGCTCTACTAACTTAACTGGTTTACTTAAAAACCCATGATATCCGTTATTATTAAGCTTACATCAGTAGAACCTCAACTTTAGCAACGTTAACCTATTTTATGAAAGACGTTAATAAATATCTCGCGATATATCGCTACAAAAACCAGTCGATCATTAGCTTAGTGTTGTGACATCAGGGTAATGTGTAACTGTACGATGTTGTTTATTGTACAATGTACACCATAGACAAGATGCAAATTTTTCTGAGTAAAAAATCTCTCTATGTTGCGCAGTTTGAGATCAATTACAAATGTGATGTTCTTGTGGCTATCCGAACTACTGATTTAAAATAATGGTCGGTGATAATATGTGACCTATTTATTTGCTAAGGATTTTATTGTAAAAAACCCTAACACCAGCTTAATAAAATAATATATGAAAATGTTTACGAACTAGTATTAATAACGATTCATCATTTTCATTAATACAGTCTATTACAAAATTTGTGTACATGTTGAACATTCCCTTTAGATTATATCATAAGAAAGAAGTCATTACAATATCTCTCGACTCTGGAAGAGGTCCATTATCAGCAGTGCACTGTTAGAAGTTGATAAACAAAAATAAATAAATTAAATATTGACATCGAAACATGACAAATTAACCATTTCAAAATGTAGGTCCTTAAATAGTAAAATATCTAGATCGGTACTAAGACTACAATCACTGTGGGCAATTTCCAAAATATATAAAGGTAAAAATTAGATAAGTATCTTTTGCCATTTTAAATGGATTTAAAACAAAATTATCTCTTATGAAATCAGGATTTAAAGTTGCCATCGAAGTTGTAAATTGCAAATCTGTGTGCGAAGGAAGTAGCCCCGTATAGTGACCTAGGCACTTAATAAAATAATTAAATTACATTAACTATAAAAGCGTTAAATCGTGAAGAGTTAAAAAAAAGGTTGGGGATGCCTCTGCGCTGCTTGTGTTCCAAACAACAGGCTGAAAATAAATCCAGCTATAATAACTATTGTAATATTTTATATCTTATTTTAGATTCCAAATATCATCTTATCTCATTACATGAGGTCGTGGGTTTTAGAAGATTGTCATCTACTTACCGAGTCCTTAAGTGAAATAATGATGAGTTTTGAAGTGAGTATTGTATGCAGATGCCCATAAGATCGCCGTAAGTGGCCGATGCTTCAACACCCGACTGACTCAGAGCCGTGAGCCATAAGCCACTTGTACGTCTCTAAGCTATTTGTTTCCTTATTTACATAATATTGTCTTATAAACATTAAACACCTATTATTCCACAATTTCTGACGCAAATTCTACTGTTCTGTAATTTTATGCAAGCACCCTTCTACTTGTAAGTGTTCTATGATAGAAGTCAGTTTCATCAAAAATTCTTCAATCATTAGGGAATCGCTAGTACTATGATAGTATCTCATTTATATTTTTTTTAAAGAAAGGCGATGCAAAAAATTAGTTCCATATTTAAAACGCCGACAAGTGTTGATGTGACTGTATAACTTCTGAACCACTTGACCGATTGAGGTCATACTCACACAATATTGTATAGTCGAAACGATTCTCGGTTCCAATAGGTGGTACTGCAGTCAAGTTATTAATAAATTCTATACTTTTATAGAACAAAATTACTTGTTTTCACAATATGTTATAGGCGAGTTATTAATTAAATATTAATCAGCGTACAATAAAATTAAGAAAACTATTAAAAGTCGAAAGTAAATTCGGAGTGAAACTCACCGCGCCACCTGCCGGAAAGATCAGAACAACATCTACCGAACCAGCTAGTTACATAAGGCTAATATAAAGTCAAATATCTACAAATTTTACGAATCGATCAATCATCAATCAATCGATCAATGTGTAGTGTTCGCGTAAATATAAGAAATCATTAAATTTTACGAATATTTTGTAATTTGTTTACCTCGCCAGCCTCGGAAACTAAACCCTTAACAAGATACATTGGATATAGGTCAGTACACGCCTGTGTGCCAACACAAGTCGGGATAATTCAATAAGTAAACGCGAAGCTGATACCAAACTCCTGGTACATTTGTTTTCCATCTCTCTGTGTAATTTGGAACCTGTGTCTTGGATGGATTTGCCATCATCAACCCATCGCTAGAGCATTGTCCGACAATCAGCAGGCTGCTGGACAGGTTACCGATTGGAGAAAAAGAAACATTTCTCCTTAGGTTAATTACCCCACCTAATACCTCGAAGCCGTGGTAGCTCGAAGATTAAGCGCTGTGTTCGATCCCGCCAGCACCAATGAAATTGAGGACTGATTATGAACTGATTTACCACGCAATCGGTAGTAAAGGAAGATATAGTGAAGTAATGCATGAAGATTTATGTACGTGGTAGAGCCACGTTGCAGTTACATTAGTAGTAGTTGTAGCACGAATGGGTCGGCTCGACCGGGGAAGGACCACGCTATCACAGAATACCAGCGTCAAATAGTAGCTTAATGCTGCTGTGTTTCATATAGTGAGTGTAGAGAACCGGAGACACTTTTTACTGGCAACGAGGCATTCCATCTTAGTCGGGTGGTTATGTCTATGGGCCACAGCAACCACTTACCATCAGGTGGACTGTGTGCCCGTTTGTCATCCTATCGTATAAAAAAAAGATCTGAAATCCGCCAACATGCAATGGAGCAGCGTGGTCTCTCAGAAATGAGATGAGATCCGTTCCGTCCGCACTCAGCTGCTGTACCTACTCATATGTGTTAAAGCTGTCTTTACTTTTTTACTTAATGCCTTCGATCAACAATACCAACTAGATAACGGGTCACGTACAAAATCATAGCTAAATACTGTCCGCATGAATATAAACTATGTAAGGACATAAATTAAATAACATTTAGTGTGATTTCGACCTTACATTACAACAAATAAAGTTCTTTTTACCGTTATTGCCTTGCGAGCTACACTCTCACGTGCAAGAGCTCACGTCTCATGTGCGCTCTTATTTACTGAGATGGATTTCTTGCGCCGACTCGACATCTAGTTGGTATTGTTGATCGAAGTTAATAGCCCAGGAAAAAATGATACATGCATTTTAGTAATAACTAATGACTCAACAATTTTATCTCTAACGGATGTACCTTAAAGATAACTTTATGTTCAGTATTCTGACCACCCTGAACGTGCGACATTCATTGTGAACGTGAATTTTTGTTAGGCGAAATTTAATATCTCCCATCCGTTTATGCGATGTCATATTTCACAGCAATATACAGGTACATCTTTATTATAGATCTATACTATGTATTATAAAGAGGAAAGATTTTTTTTTTAAGTTGAATAAGCTCCGAAACTACTGGTTCGCTCTTAATCATTTTGTCACCAATACAAATCTAAATTATCAGGAAGTAACATAGGCCATAATTTATTTTCAAAAAATTAGGGTTCCTTAAGAAAATTGCAATAATTTAACCTAAAGTAGCAAAATTTTGCCTATAAAATTCATTAATTTGCTTGCGCCGAGAAAACTATTGATGACACATAAAAATGATGTACAACATGATTAAAGTACTCATTATTACGTACAAAAAAGTCCGCGTGGGATATATCTTACTATTATATTTAAGTCACAATAGTAGCTTTTGTGTTCTAAATTTAATTAGATCGCCGGTAGAAACAAAAGTAGGGATATTCGTACCTTCGTAAATTCACAGGTACATTTGTATTTGTATCGTAGTATAAATTCTTATTCAAATAAAAATTGTTATAATCAAGGGCATTTATGTAGCAGTAAAATACTTTTTTATTTATTCGAATCGGACATTTAATTTCGAAGTTATCACGAGTATAAAAATGCAATACGCGAACCGTTCGACACCGCCGCGCCGCACTGCGACGTTCCCTACTCTATAGAGAATTTTGACGGGACATTCACTGGCAGACAGCTGATGTTATAAGTATAAAATGATAAGTATAAGTTATTAGGCTACTCTTATTTTAAAAAAAAACAATTAGGGTTCCACACAAATAAATTAAAACCCACGAAATCACGCGGGCAAAGTTGCGGGGAACAGCTAGATATATGTATACTTTTAATATCTCACAAAAATTTCTTTACACATTTATTAGATTTTAAAAATATTTGTGATAAAAAACTTACCTATATGATATGACACGGACATGAGTATGTACCTATAATATTTATGGATGTATAAAATGTTAATATTAATATTTTTTATTTGTACTCGAATAAAGTCTTAAGAGCTTTATTTCATTCCTTTTATTTATTTACAAATATAGTATTAAACTAATTCTAATACTACCTTAAAAATATATATTATAATTAAATTAAATTATTAAAAAAGAGTTTGCTTTCCTTATTATTAACCTTTTGCTATTCCTTAAAGCTTAGTTTGTATTTACGGAGTCATTGTCACAACATCATGGCTTAACCAGTAGAAAATGCCAAAAGCCATTAAGCCCTTTGTTACCTTTTTAAGGTTTACACAATAAAAGCTTTAAATAAATAAAAATAAACAGCTATATTTTAAATTGATTTTGTATTATAATTCAGATGGTAATCCTTACAAAATAAGGAAAAAACGACCATCAGCCGATAGTCGTTTTACAAAGGCTTTACCATTATAAAAGTATTGCGTCAATTCATACTTATTTATGCAACTTAATCTTATTCCACGAGTGTCGTAAGAACTTTTATATATTAGATACATGTTTTGGTACATCGACCGAACAATTTGAAGCGGAACATAAAATAAATAATATCTTTTAACTTATTACACACAGAATATAATTCAGCATACTGCAGTAGTGTCGTCCTCATTATTTATTCTGTGATTATAGCTAGAAAATAAAAATAAAAACTGCGGTTGCCAACCTGCTTGCCAAGCAATATACCCTTATGAGGAAATCTATGGGGAAGCCTATTCTTAACAGCTTTAATAGGTTGCAATGAATTTTAAGAATATTGTTCTCTTAAAAACAAGTCAAACTTTTTATTAAATTCAGGCTTGTTTAAAGATCTTATAAACGTTAAAATCTATACCGGTTCGTGCTCGTACAAACTATAAATCCTCTTCAAAACTTGTTTTAGGAAAGTTTTGTGTGAATGACACAAGCATATGTTACGAGTATGTTTATGTATTTATAAAAATGCTGAATGATACAACTTTGAGCAATTGAACTTTATTACTCAACTGTGATATATATATATATATATATATATATATATATATATATATATATATATATATATATATATATATATATATATAAAACGTGTCACGTTGTTTGTCCGCGATGGGCTCCTAAACTACTCAACTGATTTTATTATTAAAATCAGGTGTGTAAATTTTATAATTTACACACCGTGTGTAGTTTGGTCCAACTTAAGAGATAGGGTAGTTTTTTTTTGTCCATGAGTGACCCACAATTTTTATATTGTATACATTTGAATGTTATGTAAATACATTTTATTATATATAAATAAAAAAAGGGGACGCCTACGTTCTGCAGTGAACTTTGAATAGGCTATGTTAATTAATTAATGTATAGCTTTCCCGCCACTATGGTTTCTTTAAGAGGACCCCTAGTGAGACTAAAAGTCTCACCACGCAAATGGGCAAAGAAAATTCGTTGTCAGCGTAACGAAGATATTCAATGCAAATTATTTTGAATTCCATTTGATTTGTTAGTAAGTGAGATTGACAAATATGGTTGGAATCGGAGATCATCTGGAGACTGACTGACGGCCACAGTCGATTAATATGTAACTTGTTTACATTTCAAACTAGAAACTGCGACACGGTTCTATAATGTTTTGAAGAATAATTATATAAGCTGAATATATTATTATATATTTTTACGGTTTGTATTTTTCGATTACGTGCATTTTGATTTAGTTGTTTGCAAGACGATGTAGCGACCAATATTAAGAAACGAATGCGGTGGTTTGAACGAATGAGGAAAGAGTGACAAAGGAAATGTATGATGCAGAAGTGAGTGGTAAATCGGTAAGGGATGCGCTAGACTGATGTTTATCGAGGAAGTTAGCGATATATTGAAGATGGACCAAATTAACACTTAACCGACTACCGACTATGCTAGTCGTAGATATATGGATTTTTTTCCATTTAAAAAGTGGCAAACGAACATGCGTAACTCATTATAAGTGATTACCGCCCCCCATGTGCAAGAATCATGCCAAATGGAAGTCGTTAGTCTCTGCCCACCCCTGAGTAACATGCGAGAAGGTTTATGTATGATTGTATGTATATTTTAGGTCATAGCATATTCGCTTTTCCGTATACCTATTTTAATATTAAGCTCGTTCAGCAATGCATAAATTAATAGGCTTTGAAAGCTTATACATGCGGATACGCGTTTAAATGTTTTACGTCTGACATTTATTCCATAGTTTACGCCATCAGTTTGAGACCATTGGATAAAAAGAGTTTTTTTTTCTCTATAGAATAAGGGTGACAAATGAGCGCACAGTCTACCTGATGGTAAGTGAATGCAGTGTTCCAGAGACATCTACATTTATTATCCTCGATTAAGAATCAAAACACGGATGCGTTATCATCCCAAAGGCCCAAGATGGAATGCCTCTTTTCCAATAAAAAGGGTCTCCGATTCCCTACACTCACCAAACGAAACATAGCAGCATTAAGCTGCTATTTTACGCTGGTATTCTGTGAGAGCGTGGTCCTTCCCCGGTTGAGCCGGCCCACAACTTGTTCCACCACACAAACACAACCACACAAACCTCTCTTCCTACAACTGTAATATAGCTATAACATGGCTCTACCACGTTGTAAACGTTGTGACCGATTCACTAATCCTTTATCAGAACTACGAAGAAATTTCTCGATGTTTCCTTTAAAATAACGTTAGTTTATGCCATCAAAACCAGTACCAGTAAGGAATTAACTATACCTTAACCAATGATCATAATATATCGATGCATATACGGATGTGAAAAAAGCGAGAGAACTTCTGTTTAATTTTTTTGTCGCCTATGTGGTAATTCTTACACTTTGTCATCATCATCATCATTATTCATCATTACAGCCCTTCACAAGTCCAAAGCTGAACATAGGCCTCCCCCAAGGAATACCACTAAACATGATCCTGAGCAACCTGCATCCTTCGACCTCCTGCATGTCAAACCAGGTCATCACTCTATCCAGTGGGGGGCCGCCATTCACTTCGCTTACCAGTATGAGGCTACCTCTCGAGAATTTTTCTTCCTGATCCCTTGTCGGTTCTTCGAGCTATATAGACAGACAGCTCACTGCCACTTCTGCTTACTAATCCATTGAACTATGAGGGTTACTCTGGTTCTACTGCGGCTACCCTCATTATTAAGTCTATCATATAGCGAAACCCCGAGCATATAGTCATCTCCATAGCTCGCTGAGCGACCTTGAGCTTCCTCATATCCATAAGCCATCACTGGCAACACGCACTGGTTGTACAATCTTGTTTTCTGTATGATGTGTTCATAACTCATAACAGCCACTTGCAATAGCCTCCATATCGCCGTAACTAAGCATTTGGTGGGGTGCGTGTTCGAATCCCGCACAGAAGTATTTGTATGGCCTACAAATCATTGTTTCGGATCTGGATGTATGTCCTTGTGCAATTTATGTAAGCAAACCGCCTCCACAACACATGAAAAAATCCTGCTGTGGGTGTAATTTGTTTTTCTGACATTTTCCAAAGTTAATTAGTAAAGTTTTATCAAGCTGTATGGTCTTCCTTTATACTGACCATGATCTACTGTTCGAGCTGTATCGTATTGCGAGATCGTTTATACTCACTTTAGTGCATAGACTGTTAAATGAGTTTTCTGTAATGCCAATTCACGATATAAAAATTGATTTCCATATTGCCATTGTTGCGTAACTTTATGACTGTGAAATATGACACCGTTAGAGAGTGAAGTTAAAACCAGTTCCGAACCGTAGAGTTATGATAATTACGCTAACAGGTTTATAATCTAAAAAGTCTGAAGGGTTGCTGCCGTTACGTAATAATATATGCCCGAATACGTGTTCAAATATAAATCTTGAATGTGTGTGTAGTCTGTAGAGTTAATTATTAATTTATGGTTTGAAGCTAAGTTTTCAACTTATGTGTTTTGTCACTCTAATGGACGACACATACGGTCAGTCAACTGCTTCCAACTGATCTGTTCAAACTAGGACTGTTGATATTTTTTTAAATATCAGATTTTTAACAAAAATATCAACTTTTAAAATTAAGCTATTTTTTTAATATTAGTCAATCCCACTCGATTAAAATCACTTCGTAATCAAAACTAATATTAACCTCAATTGCGTATAAATTCTTGTAATAGATTAAACAGGCGGAATGTCTCTATTTAATCGTATAAATCTATATCTTATCGATAAGAATATAAATATTGGTAGCCTAGATAGCCGTCACATGTTGAAGTTTTATATTTTTAAAAAGTTCTGAGACAAAACTCTTTCAGCTACAGCCATAAGTACTATTTTAGTGATAAATCTGTCTATCTTAAATGCAAGTATGAAAATACATTACATCCATTTCCAATAGGTTATCGTGGAGCCGTTTTAAAACATAAATTGCACCTGCATTAGCGTCCAGACCAGAATTATTATTTTTTATAGGATAAGGGTGACAAACGAGCACACAGTCAACTTGATGGTAAGTGGATGCTGTAGCCCATAGACATCTACATTTAACCTCGATTAAGAATCAAAATGCAGATGCACTGTCATCCTTGAGGACTAAGATGGAATGCCTCGATTCCAGTAAAACGGGTCTCCGATTCTCTATACCATTCGAAACACAGCAGCATTAAGCTGCTATTTTACACTGGCATTCTGTGAGAGCGTGGTTCTTCCCCGGTCGAGCCGACCCATTCAGCCTACAACCATAATAGCTGCAGCGTGGCTCTACCACGAATTTTTAGATCATACAAATATTTAACGTTACTGTTACAGCCTATTAAAGTGTACTGCTGAACATTTGCCATTGTTGCCACGTCGTCTGCTAGTCGTCTCTTACGACGCCCACGGGATGATAAGGAGTAGTGGATATTCTTACACGGTCACTTAAGAGGATACCTTGAAAATGAATCGTAGTTTTGGGGGCGTGGCTTATCCCTTTGTCGGTGAAGTTCACGGACGACTGAGGGAGTGTCAAAATGAAAGTGATGCAATGACTTCATAGTACGCAAATTAGGTATTAGATAGCTATACCGAGCACGCGCTTATAAAAAACTAAGTGCCAAACAACATTTTAATTTTTTTAACTGAACTTTGTTATGGATTGATAAAATGGTGTATGAGAACTTAGATATAATTATTTACTATGCCTTAAAAATTATTCCATGAACTTATTCGTAAAAACATTGTGGTGTCATATAGAAATGTAACTAATTAAAGCCTACTTTGCAATTTTTTTCTATGTAGAAAATTACCTATATGTCATCGTGTTTTCCTTTGATGAAATGCAAGGTCATATAATCAAAAATCATATACCAAAATTTGGTTCGTAAACTATAAAACTAAAATAAATGTGTGAAATAGAAAAATCACAAAATTTTAGAGGTATCTATGAATATTTGCTAATCGGACAAATAAGTACTTCAATCCACTGCGGTACTAAGCCGTATTTTGAATATCGATTTCGTATTATTATTATTACTCTGAATATCGGCCTACGTCACAAATGGCAAAATTAAGTATTTTGTACAACCGTACCGTATAGTCAAAGGAACTTCGCTTTGAAACAATATAAAACAAACAAAACAAAAATTACAATGCTCTCAAAAGTATGGTGCTAATCAAATTCCTCATCTCATCAAAGAAACTGATTCCTCTTGTGTAACCTATGGTATCGGGGCTTGGCTCCAGTTGAACACTTAACCTTGTATATTGCATTTCCGGCACAATTAAGTAAAGCGTGGGTCGACGCTTCCACAGGATGCAGGTTTCAGTCTGGAATCTCCGAAGCTAATTGGTGATAGTCACAAATTTTATTATTCACTACCACACATAAGCGCACATTTGCGAGAATAAAATATATCAATAAATATTTAGAGCCGTGGTAGCTGAGATGGTTAACGCTCGCTGTAAATATAACAGAACGCGAGTAACCCGGGTTCGAACCCCGCCGGCACCAAATTGTTAATTGCAATTTTAAGTGCTGATTTACCACGTGCTCGGTGGTGAAGGAAAACATCGTGAGAAAGCCTGCATGTCTGAGGAATAAGAAAAAAAAATATTTCGAAGACGTGAAGTTCGCCAACACGCATTGGGGCAGCGCGGCGGACAATTCCTTGCCCGAAAACCCTCTCAGAAATGAGGGGAGGCCTGTGCCCAACAGTGGGACGTATATAGGCTGTAACTTTAAATGAGAACATGATCAATGTAGTCGAAGTCGATTAAATACGCATAAGTATAACTCAAAAGTACCTACTGGTCAGATCTTGATCAAATTTATCCCACCAAATGGGAAGCACCAGCTTTCAAACAAAAAAAGAATCATCAAATACGCTTCACTTAGAAAAAGTTACGCACATTAAAAAAAACAGTCCAATTGAGAACCCCCTTCTCTTTTGAAGATATCGTTTACTTATAATATCATTGGTTATAAATCAATTTAAGTAGGTAATAGAACATCTTGTTTCTGCTACTACGCGCCATCCTTGTCTATGCTCGGATTATTTTTTAATTGCGGCCTCGTACTAAGGTGATCGTTTATCGGTCGGACCGTTGATCGGCCAACTACTTGTCGTACGGCTTCCTGTGTTTGCAGCGGTAGCTACTTACCTAATGGTGTCATGATAATCCTTTTACAGTATAAGTATTAGATATCCTAGGTCTTTGTCGGACGCTGTTATATTATTTATTCATGCAAATGGCCTTTATTTTCCATGGACATTTTATAAAATCTACATTCAGCCACATTAAGCCCTACATTTACTTAAACATGTATTTTGCTCTTCCGGTGAAAAAATAAAAAGTCTGAAGTGAAACAAAAAAATTATAAATACCCAGATACTGAAAATACCTAGTAATGTTCTTGATTCAGACAAACGAAGTATTAAATTTAAAACTATTCAAGAATGATGCCAAAACTTTGCTTAGGTTTAAACGCACTTTTGTTTCTTTTTTTTTAATAATTTAAAAAAAAATCATGGATGAAAAAATGAATTTCTATTTAAAAAAAAGGTTAATAGCTGCTCAGGGCACCTCACCTCCTTAGGAAAAGCATTTCTACTTAGGAGTACGTGCTGTAAACTTGTAGGTTCGATTTTTGTAGTGATCCATATCATTGGATTGTACCCAATAAAAATAATTTTATAAGTAAGTCCATTACCAATTATTACATCCAGTATTCGAACAGTTTCAACTGCATTTATGTATTGAATGTAATGAAATTTTGTAATTTAATTTACTTTCTCTCTTTATTATTATCTTTCTAATTTACTTCCCGACGTCTGAGTAATCTGAAATTTTGCAGGTATATTTAGAATTAGAACTGATGACGACACAATAATTTCACGACTATAACCTACTATATGAAATATAGAGTATATATGATTGCCACAGTTCATGATGATATTTAAAAAAAATTTAAACTTAAATACATATTACCATTGATATATTTAAAAAGGGGCCTATTACATTATTTTAATTATCTACCTACTATACATTATTTAAATCGAAACAGTTTGATATATTTTATTAGTGAAAACGGAGCAGCAAAATTATTTAATCGGTAGGAACTTTCACCAATATAAATGGCACCTCATAAAAAATGAAAAATTTGGTTTTTAAATTTAAACTATTACGAAATCAACGCAACTGATACCTATTGAATAAATACCTAACCACTAATAGGTACCAAGGTGTTTTCGCCGTACTGAACACCGAATACGGCGTTTGAATATCGAACTATGTTTATTTAAGCGGGCTACATACGACACGATATCGGTGGCGATCTAGGGTGGAGTAGTGGGGATGCCTCCTAGATTGCCTCTAAATCGTGTCGTATGTAGGGCCATCCTAAGTCGTGGCCGATATCGCCTCCTTAATCGGCTGGCAGGAGCAAAAATGCTTCCTAGATCAGCCGATGCTTCCTAGATCGGGGCACCGCCCCTCATTACTGCGTGTGTGTAGGCGCATCGGCCCGATTTCTTTTGGCAGTCGCTGCCGGCAACCCTCGCGGAAGGAAGTTAACAAAACAGTGATACTGAATGACCTTTTTTTATATAACAAAATTTTTACATTTTAATCATAAAAACGGAGTAGAAGTTTATGGCACTGATATTTTACAAAAAACCAAAAAAAAAGTGAATAAAATAAATAAATTAATTGAAATTTTATCGAAATTCAAATCATATCCACCCTAGCCTGTGACCCTGCGAAGTGACATGGTCAAGAATGCCTACTAAACTAATTTTTTTATTGCCGTTCGTAAAGTAGAGTGTATGATGTAAGTAAGGAGAAGATAAAGCCTCTCCTCAACAACTAACTCCTATTCCAACGCTATCAACACAAGACCGCACTCATATCTCTTACAACTCCACAAGACCACACTTCGATATCTTACGTGCCTTCATCCTCTTATCAACAACTAACTTCTACTCCTTCACCATCTCCACATCAACAAACAAGTTATATAAAAGGGAGTATGTCCGAAATTAAAGGTTTCTTTATGTTTAAAAAAAGATACCTATAAGCTATTTTATTTTATGATAGTTTTACTCCATAAATAAAGATTACATTAAAAAAAAAGTATACATGTTATTATACAAAAGTATTTTATTTCCTTGTTTGTTGTGTGTAATACATAACCAGATTTTGACCAAAGCAGAAATGAACAAAGAGAAGAAATAACTAAATAGCATAGGTAGGAGAAATTGACGTTTTTATATAAGTGGCGAAATCATTTCTAGAAGGTTATAAAAACTGTCTTCATCCATCCGGAGAAAATTAATCACGTCCTTGGATTACAGGCCATTTAGTACGTTTATGTGGCTTAATTTTTATCTCTTTTGGAGCCATTTTTTCACCCAGCAACTTCTCTTTTTCTATTTTCGAATAAATTAACCGAGATGGCTAATGCCAAACCAACACGGTGGTGTTTTAAGAGAGTCGGAGGTATTTTGAAGAACTCTACCGCATATGCATTCCGCTCCAAGTCCGAACGCGTACTGCTAGGCAGGCCCGTGTGTAAGGTCTACCCCGATAAAAGCCCCGATTTCTTTCCACCTCTAGATCGCCACCGATATCGTGTCGTATGTAGCCCGCTTTATAATTAAGAACCTAGCGAGGACACAGAGTAAGGCCGGCCACATACATCGGAATCCCGAAACGGGATTCCGTTTCGGAATTCCGATTCGGGATTCCGAACGCAACAAGTCCATATAAAATCAATGACCTGTCACACACCTATGGTAGCTTTCCGTACGGAATTTTGCGGGCTAAACGGGATTCCGTATGTGTGTGGCCGACCTGTTCGTTCCGTTTCGGGATTCCGAAACGGAATTCCGTATGTAATGTGTGGCGGGCCTAAAGAAGTAAGAACTTACTCATGTGGCGAGGATGCCGTAAATTCGCCGATAGCGCGATTGCTATAATACCTATTCTATAGTCTTTACATATAAATAAAATTGAGGTATCTGTCTGTACTATACAAATAACTGGGTTTTTCCGTTTTTTTTAAGCTCTCTTTGTCTTTCTATCTGTCTGTCTGTCATTCCGGGCTAATCTGCGGAGTAATTGAACCGGTTGCGATAGAACTCTGATAGTGAGCAATGCCAGAAATGATCAAAGCTATATTTATTTATTTTTTAAAAAGAGTACGTTTGGATATCGAAATACTGATAAAAAATAAGTCTTAAATCTAAATGACGCCGCATTAGTAGATCCCAACGCGGTCGCGTAGATATTGTACTGGTCGGCAAGCGCTTACCCCTAAGCTATCACGGATAAAATAAATATTGCTGTGTATAAATACATAATATACAGAATTACGACGTATGGAATAATGCGTATTTTAATCAATCTTATAGACTGTGAGCATTCTATCTTGCTTTTTGAAGGTGACAACGCATTTCTGTAGCCTTCATTGTTTGAAATTGGTTTCAGGTTGCATGGACTGCAGTAGACTAAAGGTCTAGTCCAGTCTTTTCAGGTCGTTTCTCAATTAAATACTATAAAATAATCATGAGCTCAAACACCTAAATTTAGTCCCTCCACCAATAAAATTGTTACATATGTTACATAGTAAACTACAGTGTAGTGACCGTGTAAGAATATCCACTACCCCATATCATCCCGTGGGTGTCGTAAGAGGCGACAGTGGGACACAAATCAGGAGATGAGCAGCAGCGTCTTCCCAATAATAAAAATAAAAAACTGCGGTTCAGACCCAGCTTGTCAAGCGTGGCAACTATGGCAAATATCCCCCTAATGAGGACAACTATGGGGGAGGCCTATGTTCAGCAGTGGACTTTAATAGGCTACGACGGTAACGCTAAGTGGGACATACGAGCAAACAGTCCACATCACAGTCACAAGTGTAGTATGCTTCAAAAAGTATATTAACTTAAAAAAAAAACATGTTGTAAAGACTTTAAGGGTGTTTGCGTGAGATAAGAAGCCATGCTGAAATTGTTTTATGTGATAGAGCCATGCCACAACTATATTAGTAGTATAGTTGTAGCACGAATGGGTCGGCTCGACCGGGTAAGGACCACGCTCACACCAGAACACCAGCGTAAAATAGCAGATAACCTAACATAACTTAACTAACATCTCGATCATCATCAACGATCACACAGTCCACCGATGTCAAGTGGATGCTGTGGCCTATAGGTAGGCCTAAGTGCAGCAGCGTACAGGTACATAAATGCGACAAACACTCAGACACTGAACCTGAACAATTACTTACAAGCCCTATTACAATTTTATGTTCCATGCGGGAATAGAACCAGTAACCCGCAGCGCCACAGCCAAACGCTTATCGCTTACCAAAGCGCTACCGCCACTTACAGTTACTTTATTTTTAAAAAGCTAATTCTAAATTTTAATTTCAATTGCATTAAATATATTTTTAAGGATAATATGTATCATATTAATCGTATCGCACCCAGGTTATAGGTACCTACTTATCGCTTAAATTGAGCAATTTGTCGAGAAAACGCTGATGATTAATTGATTAATTAGTGCCGGCGGGGATAGAACTCTACCACTATGAAATTTACGGCTATCAGTTTTCTAACAATTTTATTTTAGGTATTTTATTCCCTAATCGGGCGCATACCAACATGAATCATTTAGTTTTTGTGACGTATCATTTCAAAACATAAAAAGTTAATAGAAAACCAACGAATGTAATGTGGAAAGACAAGTATACCTAATACTCATTAATAAATAAACTTAATTTAGGACTCATGACTAAAACAGTTTAGTGAGAGCATAAAATTAAGTAATGTTTCAAAATGTTTTTACTACTTAAGAGTTTAAAAATAAATTATTGTCACATTTTTGTCTTACCTTCAAAAATTTTCAATTATCGTGATGTAGATGTGACAAATTATCCTGTTCCAAATTGTTTAACACTTCATATATTAAGTTCATAGCGTTAACAATAAAGCACAATTTCTCTTTTGTAACTTAAATTCACACTGTTTTGTTTGTAAAAAAAAACTCTTGCACGAGAATGTTAATTGTTAACTTTTCGCGGTACACTGTAGTCGCGCGGTCTTATGCTAAGTACGCATTCCCAACACACGACTTTACTCCTGCTACTACGTCGAACGAATACAAAAGAATGCCGAACGCCGATGCCGAGTTGCCGAGCCGCGTAAAAAGTGAACGAAGTTCGACTTTATTGATACTCTGTGATTCGACACACAAGTCCACATGAACACGCTTCTACGAATACGATCGAGATCGAGGAATCAGTAAGTGATAAGTCATCGTTAAGGAATGCACAACAATGCAGCCATCTTGTGGTAGTCAAGTTAAACAAAGTTATATCAGCGACACCTGTTGTTTATAATGTTTTCACTAAAAATAAATTACAGTGTTATAAGGAATAGGAATAGGATTTAAGCTATTCACCGCTAGATGGCGGTCATAGTCGGAGACGATGAGAACGCTTCGCTTTTTCTGGCTCACGAAGTTTGCCTCCCGGAAATTATTATTTTTTTATTTTTCTAGTTTCGTTATCACAATCGTTAGTTTGTGTTCTTGATTGTTCTTCGTTTCTTAATTAGTAATAAAATACGTATACAGTAATATTTCTCATTAACATGCAAGGTGTGTTACAGTTAAAAATATTAAGAAACTTAACAAATCAACGTATAGATAATAATTGGAGCGGAGCTCCCATGGCGCATGAAAACGATTCTTTGTAATCTATCTCCTCCGTAACCCGCAGGCCAATTTACATATTTTTTTTGGCGATATTTGTAACTCAACTCATACTAGTTAGGTTTGTAAACAATAAAATCTGAATTTGAATCTGAATCTGATTTTTTTTTCATTCGCTAATTTACATCTGCGCAAAATCACACTATTTGATTAAATCTTTTGTTGAAATAAAGATAGTTATGACTTTAGACTTTTACTCCGCTCCGTATATGATGCTAGCAAAAGGTTTTACCTTTGTATCTGCATCGGCATAATTTATATTTTTTGTTTAGATATAATAATTTATAAAAACATAACATTAATATAAAATTAATAAACAACTTCATTAAATATATTATAAGATTATTAAACTATTCTAAAATATAAAACGCTCCATGGACCTCAATGTTAGCATGAGCAGACGCTGTTTGAGATTTCGTTCTTAAATCGTTGTAGCTTTCCCAATTACCTGCTAATCTTGGGCAATAAGCGAAATAATGACCCGTAACACAAAGCTGCTACTCCAGATTAACTAAAAATTGATAAATGTGTAATGAATCAACTATACCAATGTATCTACCTATACCAAGGTGATCTGCCCGGGGAGTGACCAACGCTCACACACCTTGCCTGGCGGGAGATCTCCCATTTTCCTTCCACCACCACACTGGTGACCCTGACGTGATCTGTGAACACGCCACCAAAAACCTTAGGAAACTTCAACTTCAAGCTTCGTCATAGTCGTCATGTCTACACCCCATCCATTCGCTCCCGAGCAGATACTGTTTGCAGTCTTGACATCCTGCAAGCTATCTAGCTTTACAAGGTTCATCGCCGCACTGGAATAATAATGCTTCCTGTTCCTTAAAGTTACTCTGCGCTACAGCTCTCTCTCAGCAGGCTCTGAGCCTTACTGCTAGCCTCTGCTTCACGGCACTCTCGCAGATTACTTGTGTGCCGGACGGGCGAAACTCTCCGGAGTAAATGTTGTCGAAGATACTTCGCGAGTCGCTCACGTCCTACACCTATAGGTTCCGGTGGGTACTTTCACTGCCGTCTTTGTGGGTGCCGCTGAGATATTGTGGACTGAGGTTCAAATCAAAATGCACGATTTATAAATACAAATAGCAAGGTAGTGGCCAGCGGTTCGACTGATTGATTAGTCGCGAAATTTTATAGCTATTATTATTAACACGGTTGTTGAACTACGGTTGTTAACTATTGGTTGGTCACTGTATATATCAAAAGATTTCTTTAAAATTGTACGGTAGTATCAAATATCTATTGGTAGTAGCTGGTTTTCTAACACTACTGACTAGCAGCTATTATCAACTAAACTAGCTGATTTTATCACTTGTGTAACTGCGGATATCAGTTACCACTTTCACTATATGTAACTGCGAATATCAGTTACGACCTTTTTCGGCTAGCTAACACTTTCACTATATGTAACTACGAATATTAGTTACGACCTTTTTCGGCGAGCTAACACTTTCACTATATGTAACTGCGAATATCAGTTACGACCTTTTTCGGCTAGCTAACACTTTCACTATATGTAACTGCGAATATCAGTTACGACCTTTTTCGGCTAGCTAACACTTTCACTATATGTAACTACGAATATTAGTTACGACCTTTTTCGGCGAGCTAACACTTTCACTATATGTAACTGCGAATATCAGTTACGACCTTTTTCGGCTAGCTAACACTTTCACTATATGTAACTGCGAATATCAGTTACGACCTTTTTCGGCTAGCTAACACTTTCACTATATGTAACTACGAATATTAGTTACGACCTTTTTCGGCGAGCTAACACTTTCACTATATGTAACTGCGAATATCAGTTACGACCTTTTTCGGCTAGCTAACACTTTCACTATATGTAACTACGAATATTAGTTACGACCTTTTTCGGCTAGCTAACACTTTCACTATATGTAACTGCTAATATCAGTTACGACCTTTTTCGCCTAGCTAACACTTTCACTATTCACTATATACTACTACTAGTCACTTCAGCTCCTACCGGATACCACTGCTGGTCACTGGTAGTTCTTCACACTACTACTGGTACTGGGTCACGAGCCCCTAAGGTAGACTTTGGCTATACTTTACAGTGAGCCGCTTGCCATTTTCCGTTTTGCCTCTTTATTGCATAAACTTTTCACTATGCAAATGGCATAAATTACAATATTTTCTATACAAAACTAATTGCTACACTAACATGCTATACATCATTAAATCGGTAGTCTGGTACTTTATTAGTATATCATAAAGGTTACTCAAAACACTAACATTGTAAAAAGTTATTAAACGAAATGTCTCAAATTTTCATAATATTTGGGTACATTAATTCTTTGATTTCTCGTATACTTAAAGTTAAACTTATATGCAATATTTAATACTGAACTTGTGGTTGAAAATTATCGTAAAAATAAATCGTTTGCCTTTAAAACTTTTGAAGTGTTGAAAACGCTTTTAACTTAATTCATTAGTGGTTGATGTTAAACTTTATGTACTTTGTTATTACGATATTGGCTCAGGTATTGTTTTATAGTAATTTTAACGAAGCGTGTCAGTTTAATATTATTTATTTTACATGTTTATCAAAATATTTTAAGAGATATATTTAAAAAGTTGGAAAAATAAATACTAGGGAAGTTAATCAAGATTTAGTGTAATTGTGTTTTTATTATTTAGTGTAGTTAACAAATATAAGATTTTAATTTTCCGACATGTCTAATCTAATACCCATATACTCGCGCACTGTCGCACACGGCAAATCTAGCCACCGACCGATGCGGAGCGATATAGGTATTGCGGCGGTATATCAGATTTTGTATAATATATAGTTATGGAACGAATCTAGCGACCAACCGATGCGAAGCGATATAGGTACGCGGCGGTATATCAGATTTTGTATAATATTATATAGTTATGGAACTATTCTGGCGACCGACCGATTCGAAGCGATATAGGCATCGCAGCGGTACGCAAATATCAGATATTGTAATACATAGTTTTAGAACGAACCAGTAAGCGGTTTTTAGATATTGTACCAATATATAGATTTCGTATCAGAATACAGTTTGCATCGCCCACCTCTACGCGTCATATATTACTTTCCTCTATGGCGTCAGTACTCGAGACCACGTAGTCGTGTAAAGAGCTTGCGCAATTTTGAAAAAAAATGACGTACTGTGCTGTTAAAGAGTGTCACAACTCATCACATAATCATGAAAAAAATTTATAAATCTAATTTCACAGGTCAATACCGCCTAGCATCTTATATTTTTATAAAAAACATTCATCAAAACAAGATAATAAATAGTAAATTTGACAGACGCCAATATAACGAAAATGTTGCTAGGCATAGTAAAATATTTTACCCCATATTTTCTTATTATTGTAATTACATGCTGCCAATATGGGACTATTATTGTAGTATTTTTATTCGGCAAATAAAAATACATTATTTAATTAATATAATTACGTATTTTGGTAATTTTATACTATCGCGGTCACCTCGTTTTTTGGCTCTAGAAAATCGAAAAATCATCCGATTTCCATGATTTTTTTTAAATCTCCATCTTTGCGGCGGATTTATGGAAAGAAAAATTAGTAAAAGACTAAATGTGATCATAAACGAACTTTTTCGAATATAATATTCATAACTTTTTGAAAAGCGTTACACGCAGTTTGTATATTTGTTTTCTTAATCTACACAAAAAACAAACATTTAAAAAAGGCATTGAAAAATGTTTTTTTATTAATTTTATATCTCACTAAGTTTTAGACTTTAAATGTTATCATAAACGCTCTAGAAAATAGAAAAATTTTTAAATTGTCGTTTTTACGGAAAAGATCAAAATAAAAAGAATTAACTATGTTATATGTATTCAAAAATAAATCAATAACTTATATTATCCTCGAAAAAATCTTGTAACAAAATAAAAAAAATTATGCAATCTTTGACTGTGATTGATATATCTTAATCTAAATAACGCACATTTTAAAAAATTAAAAAAAAATTCAAAAAAAAATCACATAATAATGTTTATCTATAAATTTTTTAGCGTAGCGAGCTCGGTACTTTGGGCATCCCAACTCGGACACGCTAGGTTAGAAGGAGATCCTATCGCCATCTCCTTCGTGGTTTATTTTTTATAAACCACTCAGAAGTAGGAGCCCTGTAGGTAGGGCTCCGTCGACCGGGCTTCCCTCGACTGCACTACGTTGAGTGGCGTGATGCTTCCCTCCTCTAACTCTCCACCTAACCTTACCTTTCCGAGTCGGAATGCCCTAAGTCCCGATCCGGAGCTCGCATCGCTCGATCTTACACTCAATAAAAAATTTATAAACATACATTTTTTTAAATGTTCTTTTTTGTGTAGATTATGAAAAAAAATATAACAACTTCATTTGATTACTTAAAAAAAAGTTATCAACAATTATACGTGAGTGAGTGCATTTTCATGAACATTTTAAAGCCTTGAAACCAGTATAAATTTTTTTTCTGCCGTAATTTTTCGATTTTCTGGAGCCAAAAAACGAGTTGACCGCGATAGTAGAAATTACCGGAATTTTTATTTATTGTGTAAGTACTTGGGTATATATAGTTATTTAATAAATATTTTTAATTTCATGTTTTATTTGAAAAGTTTTTCTCCTTCCGAATCTTATTTCGATTTAATAAAAACCGCCTATTCAATAAAATATATTATATATTTATATAAATACATAATACTTGATTATATAAATATATTACTTAAGAATACTATAATGATACTATAATCCTAGAATAATATAATGACATTATAGATTTGTGAATATACTAGCACAAGATATTTAAAATATTAGTTAACAAATATTTAATATTTTGTACAAAAATTTTAAAAATATGTTGTTATAATTAAATAAATATACAATACTATATAAATATATCATTTCTAACAGAATAATATAATAACGTAATAGCTTTGTAAATATATATTATAGCACAAGATATTGCGTATATTTATAATTTAAATAAAATATTAGTTATCAAATATAAGTAATTTTATATTTCTCTCTTTGTAAATTATTAATAAATAATTCTAAACGCAACCTAAATATTAATTTTACGACTATGTCTACTATTACACTTTGCCCATTTTTTGGGGAATCGTCATTTACTTGCATAATGTATACTCATTTGCTTGTGTGCGTGCGGGCAAACGTAATTACAGGCCGCTTATGCACACATTCATTGTGTTGTTGCTTCAACCAGGCCCGTGACAGCTTAGTTCCATTCTACGCAACTTGGCGCTACCGTCGCAATTTTTACTCTGCCTACGGACGCCATTTTGAGACGCCATATTCTATTAATGTCAAATCATATTGTCAAAACTATCGATATTGATTGCCGCCATTAGCCGCCATTATTTATCTAAATTTTTCTCAATTATTACAATATTCTGTTTTTGTGCTGCTCGTGTAAATATTGCATATATCATCATAATGGTATACGAAAAGTGTTGTGTTGGTGGTTGCAATACAACACGTGAAACGCACCGGCTTTTCAGATTCCCTAGGAACGATAATTTAAGGAACTTGTGGATGGCTTTCATAGTGCCGACAAATCCCCAGCTCATTGTACTTTCCAAAGAACAGTTACTTAACAAACGTGTCTGTGAAAAACATTTTGATGTATTTCAGTTCGGCAATGAAGGCAGAAGACTTCGATACTCTTACCCGTCCTTGCTTACTGACAATGAAATAGCTCATGGTGTGCCTCTGACTGCAACTGGTGAGTTATTTTATTACTTTCAACCATGGTACTTAAAAGAGAAGGAGACGTCTCTATACATTCTTGGGTCCAAGTATTAACAAGATAAAAGTACGACCATTTGTAAGTGTCATTGACTCTACATCATTATTTGCTATGATAGTGTAATTTTTTCAGGATGGGATGTCACAACTGAACATAATTACTGTAAAGAGCAAAATGAAGATGATTTCACAGAAGCTGTGTTAGTGGTTAGAAAGCCTGGTATGTACAAATATCTTAATTGATGTTAATTGTAAATCATAGTAAACATATTATGATGAACACTGATTTCTAAAAATATTTTATTTAAATTACAGTCAGTGGCAAATTTTTCAACATTTTGAATAATGTTTTCAGGAAGTGATGTTACGATTGAACACAATTACTACAAAGAGCAAAATGATTGTTCCAAATCATCGGTAGAGATTGGATCGTCAGGTGTGTACTAATATTCATGTAGCACTAGTTACTAAGTAGCAAAAAAAGCTTTCTAACTATTTCATAAATTTACTAACCATTCATTTTCTAATAATGTGTTTGCCTAATCATACTGACATCTATAAAAATGCAATCTTGTAACAAATTTCAGATGTTGGAAATTCTCATGAACAGCCTTCATGTTCAAATTTTTCAACTGTTGCAACAGTTGTTGAAAATAAAGGTATGGGAAATTGTATTGGACATAATTTTTTATACATTTATGTAGGGATCAAATTAAAAGAAGTACTTATATATCAGGTAATAGAAAAAATACTTTAAATGCTAGAAAAAAAAGGTATGATAAATTCAGTTTATTCTTAGACATTAAGTAAGTTTCAACATATCTATTATATCTATATTCAGCATATTATCCTCAAATCACGGTAAGAGTTCTTTGTTCTTCATCAAATCTAAAGATTACAGTTCCACTACACTTCAATGGTTTTATCAACAACTCCTTTAGTATTAAGGTTACACTTATTTGGAACTCCGTGCCTGAAGACATTGAGAAATCTCCTGATAATGGATGTATACAGTGTTAATCTTTATATGTTTTTTATTTCTTATTTACTGCATCTACCACTTTATTTTCACCACACCATGGGTTGACCAATAAAAAATGGCAACTGCCATGATGCCACCCTTTGTTACCTTAATATAAATAATATACAATTTATGATTATCATTAAGTCATAAAATATGAATATTGAACTTTATTTTTATTTATTTCTTTTCAGGTTACGTGGTGTAGAAAATGAAATTAAAGAAGAGAAGATGTTTTTTAATTTTTGTAAAAGAATTCCCAGGTTTACCCCTAATGAAAAATAAATAGCATTGCTTCTAATAAATAATGACTTGAAAGTAAAATATTAAGCACTTAAATATGATTCCTGTGGTTTAATTTGCTTTATTTAATGAACTGTAAATATTGCTCTGTTTCGTCAAATTGTACTTATTTATGTAAAATGTTATGTACAATTTTCTAATTTGTATTTATGACAATGTGCCTTTAATTTAATCCTAAGATTACGTTTGTATGTATATGATGTTGGTGTGCTTGAATAAAAAATAAATAAGTTAGATGTATTATAATTGTTTCATTAAGTATTATTATTCCTGTATAATGCACTTATGTCGATATCGACAAAATAAGAACACCACTAAACATCGATATCGATAATTAGAAGGCTGTGTGCTTGCAATCCCTAAGCTATACTAAATTGTATAGTCATGACGTCATTACTCATCTGTCAAATTGGGCGACTGCAGCGCCAAAAGGCGTAGTTGGGAAACTTGACTAAAAGTCGCTGTCGTATCTGTAGCTTGCTACATATTTATTTATCTATGGCTTCAACTTTGAACGGAATTTTGAATGACACTATCACTCTAAGTCTAATTACTCTATGCAACTAACGATATGTGATAACGAAATTTTAAAAATAAAAAAATTAAAATTTTCGTAGACTAGCTTCATTGAGCCGCTTTTTCTTGTGCAATAAAATAGTAAATATATTTATTGTATTATTTTTCTGTGTATGAAACAATAGCTTTACTGAAAGTAATAGGCATTAAGAATTTGACTATAAAAATAAAACGAGCTAAATTCGAAATTTTCCGGATTAGCTTTTTTATTATAATCTATATAATATTTAAGTAGAATCATTCGGAAACTTCATTAACGTGTAGATTTATGTGAGTCACATTTGGTAAACTATTTATTAATCTGTGGTCACATACAGCGTCCAAGCGCATACCTTTCAATATCACTCTGTATGAAATTCAACACACAGTGCAGATAATTTACATTTTATCGTTAAGTACCTATCTGTAAGTACCTACCTACACCGGATGGCCCGTACAGATGGGTGTCCATCAGGGCTCAATTCTTGGCCCATTCCTGTTTTTAGTGTATATTAATTACTTACCTTCCCATGTAGATGATAATTTATTTATTTATTTATTTAATCTTTATTATACACCTCATCTACTATGGGATATAAAGGGCGGACTTAATGCCTTATGGCATTCTCTGCCAGTCAACCCCAGATGATTTGAGAAACTGTGGCAGGTGTAATCAATCACTTCATAAATAAACAATAAGGATATAAAACAAAATAAAATGCAAATGAATAGAATAGATATATAGTTATTAAAATATACATACTTACTTAATATATAATATAGGTTAAATAATAAATATATAAACTTCTACACAAAATTATAAGTAAATAAAATATTATGAGACAAAAATAAAATAACACAATACATATTAAAATACATTATACAAAATATTACTTATAAAGTGAAAGATAGAAAAAAAAACAATAGGTACCTAGTCAGATAGTCAGGTGGTATTATTCTTACGACAGAATTCTCGAACTAGTCTTTTAAAATAATTCTTGTTATTAGTTTTTTTGATATAAACAGGCAAGGCATTCCAGAGCAGTATAGACTGTACAGTAAAAGAGGAATTAAAGAAACCACTCCTATGTGGAGGTATGTATAATTATGATATTATAGTATTATTTGCTGACGATACTTCCTTGATTGTTAAACTTAAACGTCAATCATATAAATGTGACGAAGTGAATAATGCTATATCGAAATTAGTGCATTGGTTTAACGTTAATAATCTACATTTATTATTATTATTATTTTGGGGTATTAATCGAGTCATAGAATAAATTTCTATATTTCTATAAATCGGGTATTCCATTTGGTTGGGCTGAATAAATATATAAAAGGAAATGATAAATATACATAAATATATATTTAATATTCTAACATAAATAAATAAATAATACATATATAAATAAAAGACCAACCAGATGAAGACCCTCGGCAGGGGAGGCCAAACGGCCGAGGGTCAGGGGGAAAGGGAAAGATACCGGCGGACGATGCGGGCGTTATCGAGGAGCACCGCCTTCTGCATTTGAACCTGAAGCGGTCCGTTACGAAGTCCCAGCCGCCTCAGATGATCTGAGAGGCTGACTGGGATTAGCCCGTTTGCAGAAACGACTACAGGAATAATTTCGGTCGGCAGATTACCGCACATGTCGGTCACCTTGTGAGCCAGGTCCAGATATTTTGTTTGCTTATCTGTTTCGGCTGTCACGAGGTTCTCGACATACGGAATGGTAATGTCGACCAAAAATATCCTTGACTGTGCCCAGTCCATCAGACGCTAGGGAGGTTACAGCAGTTACGGTTCGCGACCACAATAAAGGATACAGCCCTAGGTGCTATGGCTGTGGGGAAAGGGGCCATCTTCGGTCCAGCTAAAGTGCCGAATGTTCTACAGCTGTGCCATAATGGTCGTTCAAGAGTCCATCTGGGAGTTAAACGAACTCTACTGAAGGTCCGAGAACAGTTTTTCTGGGTCCATTATCGTGACGATGTCGAGGATTGGTGTCGTACATGTACAAGTTGTGCGGCCGTGAAGGGACCTCAGACACGTAGTAGAGGAGCATCGAAATTGTGCAATGTTGGTGCACCATGGGATATGTCAGCCCTAGAAATTGCGGAGCCGTTACAGAAAGGCGCAAGAGGGACTCCTAAGATCGCCCATGTGGATCGCCTGGCGCGTTATTATGGGGCCGATAATGCTCGGGACGAGCATGTCTTAGGAGGGGGCAGTGTTACGCGCTCAAGTCGACGGCATTAGCGCCATCTAGTCTCGAACCGAAGAACTAAACTTCTTGATATTTAAAACTCGAACTCTCGGTACCTTGCGCGTGTTTACTTGAACATTCTGGATATTTCTTTGCTAATTTATATAAATAGGTGCTGCAAGATGCGATCGAGGAAGTATTGGATTTGGCGAGACAAGCGAAGCTTCGGAGCGGAATAAAGTGAATTAGTGTGTTTAATTATTATTGTTTTAAGTTTTAATTTGTGTAAAGTAAATTAAAGTGTTAATTTAGGTAATTTTATCGGCAATTTTTATTGTCACGAACCTCAAGCTCGTAACAGTATGGTAGAGTTGAATTGAGTAGAGTAGTTTCGTAAAGTAGTGTAGTGTAGAGTAGAATATAGTATGGTAGAGTTGGATGGGGTAGAGTAGTTTTTGGTAAAGTAGTGTAGAGTACGCCGCGATGCCTTTTTTGTAAGATACATTCGCAAGCGCTCTCTCAGTAAGTCATATCCCGATATGGACAAAATGTACTCGAGTTAACTAAAGAAGAAGGAATTTCTGACAGCCTGTATAACCATACTGGCTCTCTTTTCCCGTCACACCATAAAATAGAAGTGTACGCAATGTAATGCAATTGGCAGCAGAAATTGGTAAGAGAGAGCTGCAGGTATCTATAACCAAGTAAAAGATATTCCTTTACTCCAACTTGTCCATGTTTCCCAAAACAATTTTTAATTAGGCTTTATATTATAATGCGGATTTTTTATATTTAAAATTTTAATAATAAAGCAAATTTATAAGACCGATTTGTTATTCAAACATAAACATGGTTTTTTAATTAAATCTACCAATCATAAAACGACACGCATTTTTATTGAACACTTCCTATTCAATTCACAAAGTACCTGTTATATATTTGTTTATATAAAAAAGTATATTTAAGTACAATCATAAAACTAAATGGAAACACAAAGTAGGAAAATGCATTGAGTTATAAAACACATAAATCAATGGGCAAATGTGAAAATGCTGGAGGCAGGCAGCCCTGTCGCATTTATTTCTAAGAGGCTGTAAGATTTATTTCTAAGATACGGCCGAGTTACAATATACCGTGACGTAAGCGCATCGGTTGGTAGGTACTCAAATAATATTATGTTTGCGGCGAAATACGGACGCGGCGACCAGCGACACGGCCACTTGCTACGAACACATACAGCGTAATGCCGCCGCACTCTGCGCACGCCCCTTTATCATAGAAGTCACACAATTTTCGGAATTATTTCAATTAAAAGAGAAAAAACGAACTTAAAAATTTAAATAAAACGTGGAGAATATAGATTTTTTAATTATCTATCCATTAGTGTTATCCTCAAATAAATTATTAGAGCGTTGCGTTTAGCAACAGATGCATGTAATCAAGAATTTTAGTCATTTTTAAAAGTTGATTTTAAATGTATTTATAGCACATAAAAATAAATTAGAACGTGTAATGTGATGATAAGATATCGAACATTAATAATGTACTTTTAGATGTAGTTTATTTTTCATAACTAATGAGATAATTCAGTTTTCAGACTCTATTATCGTATATATCTCTGTGTTTCGTATAGTGAGCGTAGAGATCCGGAGACCCTTTTAATACTGGAAACGGGGCATTGCATCTCAGTCCTCAGGGGTAACAACGCATCTTCGTTTTGATTCTTAGTCGAGCATAAATGTAGATGTCTATGGGCAACAGCATCCACTTACCATCAGGCGGACTGTGTGCTAGTTTATCACCCGTAATTATATAAATAAAGATATTCACAATATAATTCTATTACGTAACACTGTATTAAGTGTGTTATTAGGATTTAAAAAAGTAAAAAGTAAAGTTACAGCCTATATACATCCCACTGCTGGGCACAGACCTCCCCTCACTTCTCAGAGGGTTTAGGGCAAGGTAGTGTCCGCCGCGCTGCCCCAATTCGTGTTGGCGAACTTCACATGTCTTCGAAATTTTTTTTTCTTATACCTCAGACATGCAGGTTTCCTAACGATGTTTTCCTTCACCGCCGAGCACGTGGTAAATCAGCACTTAAAATTGCAATTAACAATTTAATTGGGGCCGGCGGGGATCAAACCCGGGTTACTCGCGTTCTGTTATATATACAGCGAGCGTTAACCATCTGATCTACCACGGCTCTGGTATTAAAAAACATACAACATAATACGACCAATTAAGGATGACATTTTTTAATCAGGGAACTGTGCAAGTGTACTAACAGTTATTTTATTTTGCCTATTTTAAGGATGATCTCTGCCGCGGGTCTCTATTTTGATTAACTAGAGACGGGTAGCTATTCAAATAGCTTTACTAAATAGCGGCTATTCACAAAATAGCCATGGCTATGATATTCGTCAACACGATAACTAGCTATTGGCTACTTTGATTAGAGGCACTTCGATTATCCGACAGGCACAAGGCGCAGTTAGCAGCTGCCAAAGAGGGCATATAATCACTAGTTACTATGTTATGCAGCTACGCGTAGGTGACTGGCTGTATTGCCAACGGGCAACAAGCAACGTTTTTATTAAATTTTTTTAATAATTTGTACGACATAGTTTTGAGAGAAATTAATTTCCTTTCAAGGAAGTAACGGAATAAGGAAATAAAAACGAAAGTAATTATTATTTTATATTTATCTAAATATATATGTGTTCTGCGGCGAGATATCGATCGTAATCACGGCGCAGGTGACCGTTGATCAAGTCTTAGGTACTTGCTACGCTAACGGTATCAACTATCAGTCGGTTAGTGAGTCATTTATCCAAATAGCCAAATAGCTGAATAGCTGGTTATCTAACTGGTTATTCCACCAAAAATAACCGGCTAGGTAGGTTATTGCAATTTTGGCTAGTTACCCATCGCTATGAGTATCATTTCATGACACATAAGAATTGCGATTACGAAAATATTACAGAAAAGTAGACGAGGAGACGAATATAAAAAAGCTGGATATGAACTTATTTCATTCGATCACTCATTCTTTTTGATAAGTGAAACGTAGTGATTATATACTCTATTTCATGGAGGTTAGATAACAGGAGAACGATCGCCGTAGAAAATAGTGTTCCAGAAATAAAGACACCATAAGTGAGGCGCTGCGGTCGTTAAGTTCGCTCAATAAAAGTCATTTTCAGTCTATTTTTCCGATCTGATGCTAAACCACTTGCACATCCACGCACAATAAAATATTTCTCCATTTTTTAATGTTTCTTTTTGTCAAAAATTACAAACAGCCAAAACAGCTTAAACAGCTAACTTCGCGCTATGGTATAGTAGATCGTTCTCCTGTTCTCTAACCTACATGCTCTATTTTCTCTATACGTTATATACTCTTTGTAAACAACTTTTAGTTTATCTATGGTCTAAATCATTCTTTCTCTGTCAAAATGGCTGCAGTGCAAGAGGTGCGCCTTAAATAATTCTTTCACTAATATTATGTGCTTTACTATTAATTGAGTTGAGATTAATATTTACATACGCATTTTTCATATTTGCAGACGCGACGTGAACCTATTCAGGCCGTCCAGGTTTTCGGCCGGAAGGTAAGTGTTTTGAGTGGCGTCCACGTGTGTGTAACATTCGGTTAACCTTCTCATGTATATTCCTATTTAATTCTTAAACTCATCGATTTTTCTATAATTGTCTGAGATGAATTTAGTAAATTTGCTATCAACCACTTAGATTATTGTATTTTCATCAAAACATATCTTATTCGCATACTAATGCCGTATCGGCAGGGTGGTAATTTAATGCCCTTCGGATTACTTTTATTTTGCATTACATGAAATTAGCCATTAAATGTTATCTAAATCATATGTAAAGTTTAATTTAGTGCTACAATTGACTCCTGGTCTTGTCCTTTTCATACGCAAATGCCATAAAGAAATTAATTTATGTATTATTTAGTTTTAGTATTAGTAATTATAATTTATGATTACGGCAGAAAACAGCTACTGCAGTGGCTTACTGCAAACGCGGTCGTGGAGTTCTTCGTGTAAACGGCCGCCCATTAGACCTTGTTGAGCCTCGTCTGCTTCAATACAAATTGCAGGAACCCATCCTACTGCTTGGCAAGGTAAAAATAATACATTTTGATAAGTGAGAGGCTATTGTTTGTTCCATGTGCTTACTGTAACAGTTTGTTTACAAAGCAATCATTTCCAAATTGTAATTTATGTATATTTTTTTTAATTTTTGACATCAGCCAGTATATGCATGATTATAATATATACATTTGCCTTGAAGGCAAATTTAACATTTGCTTGTAAATGTCACATAACTCGGCCTAACTTGATGTAGAATTGTTTTGCACTTTTATTTCAAGTTTTTCCAATACCCATTCAATGGAAGGGAGTTTAGGTGATGAATAATTTACATGCATAGGAATATCAGTGCCTATAGATTAAATGTTATAAAATGTTGTCTTAACCATATTGCATTGTTTCGTTTATGTGGTAGAGCCATGCTGAAGCTATATTGTGGTTGTAGATTATAATATTTTCTCTTACCAAAGTTCTCAGTGGTGGCAATACATCTGCATTTTGATTCTTAATCGAGAATAGATGGTGTGGAACACAGTATTGGCTTACCATCAGGTGGACTGTATGCTCATAAGGTATATTTTCAAAATTAAATATACTTACCTATATAAAAATTTATCTCATTTGGATAATCATAGATACACTTTTTAATCAATTTTACTCATAAGTGAACACATGTTTCCCCGAATACTACCTTAAGGTAATGAATAATAGTAAATAATAGTTTTTATCTTTCAGTAATATGTTTGAAGAATAAGCCCTATTTTAAATGAAAAACAGTGGCTTAAGACACATCTCACAGAAGTTTTGACTGTACCTAATTAACTTAACACTTTACATCACAGCTTGTGATAATTTTATCCCCTCAATCCTCTCAAAATTCCCATGCAGTCACATGTTTCCATTAGAAAATTTCACATTGATTCTATAATGCCAAACTTCTTCATAGAAAAGTAGTCTTTCAATATAAGTTTTTACGGGTTATAGTGCTGTGGGTGGGTGCGGTCTCATGAGACCGCTAGGGATTTGACAATATGGCTGCGGTCTCATGAGACTGCTAGGGGATTGAGCAGTTATGTAGAAAGCATGTTAATTTCCTATTTTAATTTGCTCAAATTTACAGAATTTTGGTTTTCTCACACATACTTTTTTAAATATTTTTTTTTTACAATTACATCATTTGTAGTTAGTAGAATTCTCATGATGATTAAATCTTATTCCGAACCTGAGCATCAACGGATGTGAAGTATAACATGGACTCTGATTTATTAACTCCTTTAATATTTAATAAATATCATAGTGATTTGTACTTTGTTAAACTTGTGTTATGTTTTGATTTTCAGGAGAAATTCTCCGGTGTTGACATTAGAGTTACAGTGAAGGGTGGTGGCCATGTTGCACAGGTTTATGCTATCAGGCAGGCCATTTCAAAGGCTCTTATTGCCTTTTACCAGAAATGTAAGTCCCTTCACACCAATCACTATTAATTTTGATCATACTCTGCGGTCTGGCTTTTTTCCTGTACATTATCAATTTGATACCCTTTCTTTCCAAAGCTGTCTTGTTTCATATGAGTCAGTCATTTCAGAGAAAGGAGAATAATTGTGACATTTACCAAACTGCAAGTGCTCTCAATGCCTTGCTTGTTTGAAGTGGACACTACATTTATATATATACGCTGGCTGCCCATAGGGGAGAGTAGTTGTTGTTGGTAATGTGAGTTTATTGATGCAGAATGAATGAAAACGAAAATAATTTTTAGCATAACTTTCTAGAAACCACCTGAAACAAATATATAAATAATGGGGTAAACTATAGACGTCCGGTACTCATGTACGGTGTTGGGAGGGGGAAGGGAAAACATGTTTTATATACAAGTCCTTGCATATGTATATATATGTAACACTTATCCTTGTAGTGGCGCTGTAAGGAAATCCTACTACCCAACATCATGCCATGGGTGTCATATGAGTTGACAGGGAGATGAAACAGGAGATGGGCATCACCATCTTCCTGATAACTCGATATAATTAAAAAACTTCTTACCTACTCATATACTAAATGAAATGATAATTTTGTACACCAGAAATGGTTAATGTGTAGTTATTTTTCATAACAACTGTAACACACACATTATGCAAAATAACCAAATAAATAAATAAGTAAAATGTGGCAGCTATGGCAAATATCCTCTCCATGAGACAGTATGTGGTAAGCCTATATTCAGCAGTTGACATGTTAATGGATAATGGATACAAATCCTACCTAAAAATAAACCTTTAGTTGTCTATCATGTAGTATCATTTAACAAAGAAAAAGTGCCCCACATATTGCAAGTGTAGCCAAAAAATAGTTACTTGACAGGCACTTACACACATCTTTCTTGTTTAAAAGCCTGTAAAGGTCCACTGCTGGATGCACACATATGCACCTGAAATCATGGCTGTGTTCCAAAATAGAACGCAGTATACTGGCCTATGCAAATGACGTCATAAATCGACGCCATACTGGTGATTCGATTCAAAGCATTGGCCAGTATAGGACATCATACATTTGCGCCATATTGGAAAAGTGTTGGCGAATATTTTATGTCATTTTGTGCTCCAAAAGTTATTATATTCTATTTCAATTAATTTGTAAAGAATGGAGATACCAGCAATTATGTTAGTGAGCCATGTTGCTATTGAAATTCATTTGGATTCATCCGGTAGTGATATTGATGATGATGATTTAGTGCTTGGCTGTTTAAACATTTTTTAATATGGCAGCGGCACACCAGTATAATATGGCGTTCAATTAATGATGTCATTCACATTTGCAAGTATACTGTGTTCTATTTCGGAACAGAGACCATGTTGGTTACAAATTGATTTTGCACATGTTTGCATCAGTGCATGTTCTTGGTTTTGGCTCGATTTCGGCATCACTTGAAATGTATGTGTATGTGTGCTGCACACATTTCAAGGGACGCCTGTCTTTATTGGTCTGAGGTTGTGTGGGAGACTGTGCGTGGTCAGGATATGGGATGATATTTGCAAAGGCCATTTTGACACTTGATGGTTGCTGATTTACTATACATAAAAGTGAAATTATTGGTTTGCCATAATTTTTGTATCTGGATTAAAATTCATTGCTTTTGTTAAATGATAATTAACATAAAATTATTACTTTATAAATTTCAGATGTAGATGAAGCGTCCAAGAAGGAAATCAAAGATATCCTTGTCCAATACGATAGGAGTTTGCTAGTCGCCGACCCTCGTCGCTGCGAGCCCAAGAAGTTTGGTGGTCCAGGCGCTCGTGCCAGATACCAGAAATCATACCGTTAATATCCTGGAGTTTGCGTCATTTGGTATCATATTGGTTGTTTGCCAGTCAGTGTGATATCATTTGGTGTTTTTATTAAATTATAAAAACTATTTTGCGTTTCTTTTAGTTATTTAACCTATTTCACAGAGTAGGATACTAAATATTGGTAAAAAGCCCTTACCTAAACTGAAAGAGAGAAAGAAAAACTTTGTTTGTGAAATCACAAAGGAAAAATAAAATATTACATAAAAAAATTAAATGAATTTTTGTGAAGTCTAATTGGGTCCCTATTTCGGCTAACTGCTGCTGTACTAAATGATAGCAGTGCTGATTCTCAAATAGAGCCCAATATTCACTTACACATTACTTAAAGCTAAAAATTAAAAACAACCATTCAGAGAAGTGAGTGGGAAAGGAATCCGCATAAAATAGGTATTATTTGGAACTAATAACACAATGTATAAGTGAAATGTACGCTTACATATCACATATACATCATACACATTTAAATGTACATACATATACCATTAAACGGGGTCAACTCAACTCTACAACAAACTAGATTTTTTCTACTCACTGATACTCCTACATACAGCCGTATTATCAAATGACAGATATTTTTTTTTTTTTAATTGAGAACTATTGTTTATTCTGGCAACATCTAGTATCTAAAATGTCAATAAGACAGAAAAACGTTACCTATTGGGTGATTCTTTGAAAACGAGGGTTTTCGACTAATTCGTCTGGCTTCAAATTTTTTTTGTTATATAAATTATCATATTAGTTTATCCTGGTCGTAAAGTGTAATAATTACATATTGAAGGCACTGATTTGCTTCCAGTAGTTTATGAATTAGGGTATCCTGATAAATGAACCAGCCAGATGAATGATGAGAAAGGCAGAAGAATGAGCTTTTGCTAACATTGTTCTTCTTTATCCTTCCTTCTTCCTTTTTCTTCTGTCAAAGTATATTTTTGGTAAATATTTGGTGTTAAATATTTGCTTCTATCTTTCTTTGGTGACAAATTTGTGCCCTTTTCTTTATGTACCTATAAATTTGGTTCTAATAGAATCTCGAATTATTTCTTCGTTTACGTCTCTTTCATTATTTATTGTCCAAAGGGTTTCATCAATATTTCTGCATTGCTATTTGAATTAGCTAGGGGGGGTGACCATTAAAGATTTCTGACATCCGTCTTCCAAGAGATAAAAACCAAGTTGCTTCATGTGGTTGCAATAAACAATATGATACATACAGTTTTTATCATTACAACTCAGTTTTCGAACGGCTACCATAGGAGAGTCCAAGTTCCAGCCAATTTGATGCATCCTGGATTTTTTTTAAATTAGGTGGGAAAATCAAGCCCTTTTTACTTACTTATGTCATAATCAGAAGTAATCCTTACTTTCACTTTCTATAAATTTTGGTCCATAATATATAAAAATCATCTAGACCCTTTATGTCTTGCCTTTGGAAGACCGCTCAATCCGCAGTTTTCTTTATAACAGCACTTACTCCGTCTGGGGCTCCCTTTACATGACCAGGTTCACTACAGTTACACGTAATGATTATGATAGAGCTCAAGCATATCTTTTTGTTATGATACTGACTGTATGGGGAATCAGAAATAAAATGTACAATGTGAATGTGTGTCTTTGTTCCACCTATGTATTCGAGGATTGATACGATGTGAGCCCATACGACTGAAATGTCATGCATTCACTCACCGTACAAAGGGATTATATTTGCTGTATCTTCTCATTATTCAGAAAATATATTACCGAAGTATGTAAAGTTAATTGTTTACGACTACCACCGAAATGGTAGGACTGTATTTCGTCATTACAATTAAGTGCATAATTTTCATGTAACAATCAATGTGAATAGTACAATCACCTTCTTGTGAGTGTATTATTCTCTATCTTGAAAACGTTATTTTAAGTTTCTGAAAGATTTTCGTTGAGCAGCTATATTACCACTGCACGATCACTGAATTGCATTGCATTCAGTGTTGCTTCAAAATTTTCAATATATAGGTTCTTAGCGTTTTATTTTAATTTTTTCAGTAGTTCTCATTTTTTTTTCGTACCCTGAATCATGTATTATTTCGTCTCCCAGTGCCAGTACGTAATTTCCATAGAATTATCAAATTCCTGAAAACAGACTTTCTTTTCCTGCACGCTAAACACGTTCGATGCAAACAATCTACATTGTACACGTCGCAACATATTAAATCGAGAAGATCTTAGGAGGTCTTAGCTGATAACATCTTCTGTTGAGATATACTGCGCAATATCCTAGATGGTCCTGGTATAGGCGACTCCGGTTCTCTGCATAAATCTAAAGGTGACGGATCTCGAATGTTGCAAAACTATCAGTTCAGTATCAGACGTAATGCTGGGACTTTGTGGTGGGGTATTTTGTACCAGTAGGGTCGTTATTCTTTTTTCTTAGGTAATATGACTTGTAGTTCTTTCTCCACCTCTTTCTTTGTAACCTTTGTTATCCAGGATTCACTTCACTTATAGGTAGGTAGGTTTTTCTCCTTTCTACGTATGTAGTTTTGCTTATTCTTCTCTTGTTTTTCGTTCTATAAGGCATCATTATTTTTTTTACTTTCATAAGGTAACGGAACCCGTAATGGACAGTGCACCCGTGATGGACATTTCGTTCTTTATCTATCAAAAATAGCCAAACTATGAATATTTCCTATAACTGGCAATATTCTCCACGAGTGATAGACCCAATCGAAGCTATGTTTTTCATTTGAAAGTACGTGAGACATTTTGTTCGTTCACAGGAAGAGTTCAAAAACGTGGTCGTGACGTTTAGTTGAATAAATCCTGAATTATTGTAAGCATCCTGATGCTGGTGAGTTCAACAATTACGTTTTTTCTGAAATAGTTATGCATATTTTATTAAATGTCTGTTTATTTCGTATTTTAGGAGTAGGTCAAGAATTCTAATATAACCTTGCATATTTTAAAACGGCAAGAATAATAAATAATTAAAGATTATGTTTAACACTGGATACTCTTAACATGTTACTACCCAGTCATGTACATTTTGTTCATTACTGGATTTTTGAACAAATTCGCGAATTTTGTATTCTGTGAACTCTGACAATAATATGTTACGTTTTATTCTTGAAATATTTAAGAAATTTTAGCGTAATCCAGTAATGTACAACCGTGTCCATTACTGCCTGTCCATAACTGGGACTAAGAATAAAAATGCTAGAACAGTACATGCAAAGAGGGAGTACTAAAGTAGAGACCATAAAAAGACTGAGCACATAAGGACAGACCACGCCAGAACAGAATACACTGGAACTGAATGCACAAAGAGCATAAAGAGGAACAGAGTGCGGAAGTACAGATCCCAACAGAAAATATTACACAAGGACTAAATGGAATTGGGCAGATTATAAAAGTGAACACTGGAAAACAGAATGCAAGAGCAAAACACAAGCATCAATTTTTTATGTACAAAGAAAGAACATAGAAGAACAGAATGTGCAAGAACAGATCACAACAGAACAGAATACGCAAACACCGAATGCACAAGGACAGGAAAAAAATCGATCAACAAACTGGACAAGGAAACAATGAGCAATCTTTTTAAACAGTATATGCTACACCACATAAATCTGTTATAACGCATTCACCAGTGTCGTATCATTCAACCTCTACAACATTACCAAAAAACTGGGTAGTCCCGTCACCTTTTAAACGTGTCTTATTTTGGCCTAAACCTGAAACTAAGAAGCGACGTACCAAGTAACGAGTACCGTCAGCTATAACTAGTGAAACATGGAGATATTACATGAGAAAAAACTAAAATGAAATGAAAAAAGTAAGAAGAAAAAGGAATACGAATAAGACAAAGAAAAGACAGAAAAATATTAAAGGAAAATATAATTCTAGAAAAGAAACAACAACAAAAACTAACGAAAAATATAAGGCAGCAAGATTTGTTTACCGATGATGACAATGATGACATGGAAGTTGAGTATGCTGAAAGCGGTGACTCCGAATATGCTCAAAGTGGCAAATCAGACTCTGAAAATAAACCTTTGAGTAAAATAGTTTCTAACAAGAAAACTTAGTGTACGAAGAAAACTATAGGTGTTACCAATGGCTCCTACGTTGCGGTAAAATATGAGGGAGAATATTTTTCGGGTAGAATAGAAAAAACAGAACGAAATTTATACGAAATAAGTATAACGGTATTATGTGTAGGACACTCTTTCAGATGGCCAGATCAGCCAGATAAAATATAGTACAAGGCAGAAGATGTTATAGAGAAATTTAATGACCCTTTGCTCCTAAATAAGCTATATTTCTTCTCTATATAATCTATATTGCTTCTATAAAATTAAAGAACTGGAAAAATATTTACCGGGTATTTTTTCTTTTAGAGTTTATTATTTTACTTGCTTATTTCTAATACAAAAACTAACAGTTTTGTGCTCAATAAAAAGTATGAAAGACTGATTAATATAAATTACTTGTTTTATTTTCTTCCTTGCATAAATGTTCAGTGTCCATCACTAGATGTTCATGACTGGAGGTTGTTCCAACATTGGATGTCCAAAACTGGAACTAACCCTGTCCATCACTGGTGTTTTTAGTTTTGTATTTAAAATATATTTATAAAAGTTATGAGAATGGTGTAGTTTTCAATAAATGAACTTATTACCAATAAGTTCTTTAATCGCTTGCAACCTCAATTGCATTCACATGAACGTTTATCTACAAAAGATAGTAGAAAACATAAAAAAATGGTCTTAAACTGTCCATTATGGGTTCCGTTACCTTACCTCTTTTTCTCTGCTAGCACTTTTTTCTAAGCCTTTCTTCTCGTGTCTGTTTCTTTGATTTTGCCATTTTAAAAATACAGATCTGAAGGTAAGAAAATGTGATCCAAATGCTTATCCCAATTTGTACCTTTTACACAGATTTTTTTACAGAAATGTTACTTTATAAGCTTTAATAACGTACAGCTTAAAGATATTCAAAAAAATCTGGAACACAAAATCTCAATTCTGTACCGATTCATATGATATTTGAATTGAATCTAATTCATCTGACCCGTTCAAATTCATCTGGTCTTAAGAGCCAGATGAAACCAAACTAATGAGGGCCAGACAAATGAGGAATTTGAAGAAATCAAATCCTGTTCCTCTATTTATAATCGTACAAAATCAAAGAGGTAATTAAAAGTGATGAATAATCTGATTAGAAATTATGTTTTCGTTACGAAACGTAAGCATGTGCACAATATCTATAAAAAAGACTGATTAATTATGCTACATACCTGACAAATGCCAGATCACGATATTATATCGTAGTTTTTTTGTAAAATACAAGCCTGCACGAGAGCAGCGTATTACTGGTCGGGATTGGATGGTGCGAACAATCACGAGTCGGTATAATTTAATAGAATATTTTGAGATATATGTTAAATTTATGCTCCGACGTATTAAGCCAGATGAATGATTACTTTAGTCGCGGACAATTTTTAATGTTACGTTATTCCAAGAACATTTAATTGTTTTGGATTGAAATATGAAACCATCAAAAAACAGATATTCAAATATCGATACAACTTACTAATTTTAGTCTATTGCAAAAGATAATTTCAAAAAATAGTTTAGTGCAACAAAAATCGTCATTTGGACGCGCCAGATTAATTAGATTTTAATGTTTTCTGTTGACTTAAATTAAGTTTATTTTAATTGAATGCATTTTACTATATAAGGCCTCGATAGACATTTTAATTTAAAATTACATTTGAAATGGATGTTTAAATTTAATATTATTATGATGTGTTCTTCAGTAAAAATCATGGCAAAACTGCGTTTCAAAGAATCACCCTTTTTAGATTGAACACTATTGAAGTCTCGGAAGAAGTAAAAAAAATTTTTTGGAGATTGAAGTGCCAAAATATTGTTCCGTAAACATTTTAATTTTAAAATAATAAATATCAATTTCGAGTGACGCTGATTGATTAATTTTATCATGATATTATTCAAGGACCCAAAATACTTACAGGCAAGTTTAACACTACATATTTTCGATTTAAATGGTAATTTTTAAAGGTTCTGTATTAATTGATAATCTTGGGGTGACAAGGGACGTGTGAGGGGAGAATAGAGACAGTTAAAGGGGTGATTCAGGACGAGTGAGAGGTGAATAGGGCCTACTTAATAGGGTTGTCAAAACTTACTTTGGTCTCTTACTCGGTTGTTTAAGAAAAATTATTTACTTATATGTTGTCACAGAAATCATAAGAAAAGTATTTTATTGCATATAAATATTCAAACCTAAGACGATGTCAATATTAAAAAGGTCAATCTTTCTTTACGAAATAGCAATAGAAAGTCACAGATATGTAAATAACTAATACTGAAGTTAAATAAGCAGTAATTAATGGTTAAAGGTAATGTATATTTTATTTAGACAGTAAATCTACATGCTCCACAGATCATGATCTAATGAAATGAGGAAGTTTAAAGATATTTTGTGTACATTATATTTATACAAATAATTTTCATTGTTTACAGAACGATATCATGCCTCGCATTTATAAACCTAAACCAGGGTGTAAGCAGTACAAAAAGTATGATGAAATAATTAAAAAAGCTCTCGAAGAATTGAATTATAATCATGTGTTTATAAAATCTCTGGCCGACAAGTATGGTATATCAGAATCAACTCTTCATCGCCATCATACCAATAGAAATATAAAACGCCCTGGTGGCCAAACAGCTCTTACACCAGATATAGAAGATCTATTAGTAGGAAACTTAAATACGTGTGCAGAGTGGGGATATCCCCTAGATACAACTGACTTTAAGATACGTAGTCAAAATGTATCTAGACACACAAGGGATAGTACACAAAAAGTTTAAAAATAATTTACCAGGAATAGACTACACAAAAAGTTTTCTAAAACGGCACAAAAATAAAATTTCAAAGAGACTATGCCAAAACATTAAAAGATCTAGGGCTGCAGTTTCACCAGAATCAATACAGACATACTTCTGTGAGTTGAAAAAATCCTTAGAAAATGTTTCAGCTATAAATATTATAAATTATGACGAGACGAATCTCTGACGATCCTGGCCGAAAAAAAGTAATCTTAAAACGAGGTTGTAAATACCCAGAAAGGGTAGTAAACCATTAAAATGGCTCAACATCTTTGATGATGGCATGTAAAGACTTTATATTCTCTAATGGCAGACAGGCTCAGGAGAACTATTGCCACCGTACATTGTTTATAAGGCTTCACACCTTTATAACACATGGGTTGAGAATGGCCCTGAGGGTGCAAGGTACAATCGGTCTAAATCCGGATGGTTTGACGATGACATTTTCAAAGACTGGATCGAAACGACAGTCGTACTTTTTGAAAATAAAGAAGGAAAAAATATCCTGATCTTAGACAACTTGTCTTTGCATCTTTCCGTGGATCTGATTAAATTCTGCAAGGAAAGGAACATACATTTTGTTTTTTACCGGCGAATTCTACGCATATAACCCAGCCGTTAGACTTAGCCTTTTTAGGCCGATGAAATTAGCCTGGCAACAACTACTAGACAAGTAGGTTCTTCCACTGACGGCAGAATGTTAACATCAGTGCCTAAAGGTTGTTTCCCGCGTTTGTTAAAATTATTGATAGACCAATTAAAACCAAATTCGGAAAAAGACATCAAAGCTGGCTTCCGTAAAGCAGGAATCATTCCATTAAATGCGAATGAAATCTTGTCAAGATTATCTACACTAAATCAAGAAGCAGATACAAATAAAAATGTGGTAGATGGATCTTTCCTGCAAATTTTAAAAGAAATGCGTTTCAGTACAATTACAAATACAGAATCAAAATGTAAGAAAAAGTAAGAGGTAGTTTCTGGGCGAAGTGTTTGTGGAAATGATATAGAAATGATGCCTGAAGAAGAAATACCAAAAATTTGGAAATTAGATGGTCATAAAGGAAAAGGAAAAAAGAGTAAAACACAAATACAATCTCAAGAAGTTACCAACAGGAATGTGCCTGACGAACCTAACGATAGAAAGATCACCAAAGAGCAACATAAACCTTAAATTTGGTATGTCTAAAAACAAATCAGCAAGTATACGATGAGAGGTGGGATGGGAAAGAAAATGTTATGCCAATATTACCGGAAGCTGGACTGGTCACTGAATGTCATTGGCCAAAATGTAAAAAGTACGGATGAGAATGATAAATTTATTATATTCCAAAACATTCTTAAAGGAAAAGATTCAGGGTCATTTAACGTAGAAGATATGCCTATTGTTTTTGCTGACTCATTAGGTTTACAATATCAAGACGAAGTGACCATCACAAGCTCAGACTTTTTAAAGCAAGAGATAAAGAAAGATACTAAAAAGAAAAAAGAAATAAAAATCATATCAGATATTAACTTACCATTGCCACCCTCTAAGAAGAAAAAAGATGTCTAACAAATTATTATAATAACGAAAGTGAAATTTTGAAAATTTTAGAAGATGAATAACGTATTATGCTTTTTGTTTCAGGCTTCTTGAATCGTAAAACATAATTCGCCTACTATTTTACTTTGTTAAGTCCTAATAAGAGATTTTATTTTATCAATGTTATTACTTATTACGAAAATGTTTTGTTTTGTCGAAATTGATATTTTTATTATGTGTTTTTTTTCTTCAATTTTATTTAGTTCATAAAAGAAGAAAAGTTGTTGATAATAGTCTATTGTATAAGAGAATAACGTGGTATTAACATACTTTTGAAAAAAAATCTGCTATTTTGTTTGCTGACTGTATTACTGTCACCTTTATATTTGTTTTATTTAACATTATCAAGTGGAATTGAAAAACTCATTTCATCATGTTGGGTAAAAATCTGTGGCAGCCCTAACTGAATTCCCGATTCACCTCTCTTTCGTCCCTTTTCACCCCAACCACGGGGTGAGTGGGGATCGGCCATATTTTTCTCTTTTTCTCGTAAAACCTACATTTTTATGCGGGAAAGGTTCTGAATAATAAAAGTTTCAGCCACCGGAAGGAATATTTAAGTAGTATTCAATAATAAACACAATGATAAAAAATTAGAAATCTGTCCTAAACCTTGAAATCGTCCGTTATTCACCCCGTTTTACGGTACATTATAAAGTGCTCAAAATAAAAAAAAACTGAATTTAATTGTAAAGACTACAATTTAACAATCATAAACAAAAAGAAACGAAACTGAGTAAACTGAAAAATTAGTGAGGGGATTGTAAGTCTTACCTAGCAATTTTTCCAGCGTTTAGATTGTGCATGTATAACAAAAAAAAAATATAGATAAAAAATTACGAGGGATTTGGGTCTTGTTTTAAAATTGCTGATTTTTTTTAAATGTTACTGTTCTGCATATGGTAATATAATTTTTTTATTAAACTTCGGACCACAAACAAGTTCACAGTTATTAACCTATCTGACGTGAAGTCTCAGTATTTTTTATCTTGAACTGCAACGCTGATCACTAAATTAAATATTACCGTTCTTGATAGATAGATGAAGCTTGTTACAAAGTAAACAGTCAGCGTCAGATATAAGGGAGCAGTCAAGGTGGTCAAATATTTTGAAACATCCAGTGATCATAAACATACAATCATCCATAGTGGTCAAATTATTGAGAACATTAATCTTGCTCAAATATATTGGAACACATATGTACAACGTCAAATATATGCGAACATTCAAACAAAACCCCAATGGTATCCAAGCAGGCAAAGTATTCAAAAATTTGCAACACTGAAAATAAATTTTATCTTGATAAAATAAGATTGAATTTTGGATAATTTTAAAATTCAATCTATGCATTTAACACAACATAAATAAAATTTTCTTTAATTAAAATAACTGATAAATAAAATGAAACCAGATAAAATTATACTTTTATTTCAATAAAATTGTTTTCGTATAAAATGTTTACTGATGTTGACGAAACCAAAGTAAGAACGTTACACCACAGAGTAAGGACCGGAGGAAGCTTCCTAACAGCGTTGAAAATGTTTACCCATTTTGATAGAGTTGTCACCTAACGAATGTCAAAAATTTAAGGAAAAATAACAATATGATATAGTATAAAACAACGTGATTACATTGTAACTTAATATAACAACATGTCTATTTATTGTAACTTAAATTGAAACTGCAAATAATGCAAAATTCACTACGTCATAAGCATGAGTGCTACCAGGACTGGGCTCGCGCATCGACGTCTCGGGATGCATACACCAGCGCCCTTAAAAAGAAGTACAATTCCGCCTTCAGGTCCATCAAAAGTGTCATTTTGAAGGCAAAGTCAGAGCGCATCAGCAGAATTGGCGAGAAACTGATTCGTCTTCCTTCGGGAACACGTGCATTCTGGTCTCTCGCCATGGCTGTCCAAGGGAACTTCTGTCAGCCATCTCTCATATCTCTGCCCAGGGATGAAGACTCAATGGCCCATGCCGAAAAGTACAAAGCCGATCTGCTGGGCTCTCTCTTTGCGTCCAACTCGACTCCGTCCATCCCGACCATCCCACGGAATGAGTGCTCCATGCAGGATGTCCTGTTTACCCAACGCTCAGTGCGCAGAGCACTCCTCTCCATGGACGTCAACAACTCGAGTGGGCCACATGGCGTCCCTCCTATTGTGCTGAAGACGTGTACTCTGGAGTTGGCACCGGTTTTAACGCGTCTTTTCCGGTACTCCTACTCCTTCGGCGTAGGTAACCGCTCTGATCCGTCCAACTATAGGCCTATCGCTATCACCTCCTTGTTCTCTAAAATAATGGAATCCATTATTAACAGCCAGCTCATGCGGTACCTTGAGGATCACCAGCTGATTAGTGACCGCCAGTACGGTTTCCGTCGCGGTCACTCGGCTGGTGATCTGGGTTACCTAACTCATAAATGGGTGGAGGCAGTAGAGTCCAAGGGGGAGTTAGTTTGGACATAGCGAGGGCCTTCGATCGGGTGTGGCAAAGCTTTACGAAGTTTCTTCTATGGGCTTTATTTGCAATTGAATCACCAGTTTTTTGTCGGAGTATTAAACGGTGCATGCTCTGATTACAAGCCCATTAACACTAGTGTTCCACAAGGCTGCGTGCTATTACCAACGCTGTTTCTTCTGCATATCAATGACATGTTACAAACCGGTAATAGTCATTGCTATGCAGATGACCGGGATAAACTTGTGTCTGAAGTCAAAACTTTGTTGAACAAAGTCCCGGACTGGGGGCGACTAAATCTAGTCTAGTTTAATCCCAGAAGATACAAGTTTGCGCGTTTTACTGCTAAAAAAAACCCCTTCGTCGTATTTCCTCAGTTTCAAGGCCATCCCCTTGTTGCCTCAGCCAGTATTGGAATCCTCGGCGTCGACATATCGAGTGACGTGCAGTTTTGTGGTCACTTGGAAGAGATGGCCAAATTGGCCTCTAAAAAGCTTGGCGTGCTCAGCAGAGCGGGACTGTATTTCATGCCGGCTCACCGCCTGCAACTTTACAAGGTGCAGGTTCGGCCGCACATGGAATACTGTTTCCATCTCTGGGCCGGGGCTCCCCAGTGCCAGCTCCTTCCACTTGACCGCATCCAGCACAGAGTGGCTCGAATCGTCGACGACCGAGTGCTTTCCGATCGGCTCGATTCACTGACGCTGCGAACTGGCTTTGCGTATTTTATCGCATCTATCACGGGGAGATTTTTTAATTAAAAAGATAGAAAACGAGAATATGTCGCATTGCTCGGACGCTGCACTACAAAGATCTGTCGAATGACAGTTCGTAGTTGAAAGAAGAATGAAGAAACATATTCGTCAACAACTTCAAGCGTACCTAGCGTAGTTAATGGAAACATTCGCATTGAAAACTGACAATTAAAACAATTTAACAGTATTTCATTTTTTAGAGATATATTTAAAGTAAATAATAACACAATATATAAAGAAAGTAAAATCAGAAACGAGTATAATATCCTCCTTCGGCATCAGTTAATACGTTACTAAGCCGTATACGCTGTTGACGCATTGATCGCACCGTTTTGTAACAAAAATTACTTCCTCTCATGGATTCTCGCGTCTTTAGAACATGTCGCCTTAAATTTTCGATAGAACTTATTTCAGTATTATCCCAAAGTTGTATCATTTTCCCCACAAGTTTTCAATTGCATTTAAGTCCGGACTTAGAGCAGGAAAAGTGATTCGCTTGAAGTTTCTATTTTCACTTAAATTATTCTGTACTATACTGCAGTTGTGGACAGAGCTATTATCTTGAATGAATACAATTTTTTCACACTCATTCGGTTAAAATACTATGGCTGTTGACAGTAGCACTTCCTCAATATTCAGATTTCAGACCGTTGACAGGGTTCAGCTTTAAAGCAGGGTTTGATTGCGGTTAAGGTATCAGATTACGCAACCGGTATAAAATATTGATATCGCAAATTTTGAAAGATTAAAATTCACCGATATAAAATAACCTTTACTTAAACAAAATGATTTCGGTAACGAAAAATATCAAACGAGTGGATGAGTAAGCGAAGTTGCAAGACTCGGCGGACGATAACAAGAAATTCTTAATCTAATTAGAAAATAAGGTAATTTTAAAGCACAAGAAAAAAAACCAATAAGTCGATAAATAGGTAGCGACAAAAATAATGCTAAACGTTGCGTTATTTTAAGATATCGCGATAAAAAGATATGACGTGGAGTAACCCAAGATTTTTCGGTCATGCAAACCCTGCTTTAACGGTACGAGACGTTCGGTACTGCGATCGTAGGTTCGTCTGCCGGTGGTGAAGGTAAATCCTTTTAACAACGGGAGAGGCCCATGTCCAGCAGTAGATTTTTATGGACTGATGAACACCACGATGACTGGAATCAATTACACGTCCAGACATCAGAATCGATCGAGCCACCCTGCATTTTTATATTTTTAACCTGTAACATAAAACTTATGGTTGATCAAAAAAGTTTTTATTCAGTTTTAATGCTGGCATGTTCTTCGTCGATGTGAAGTAGGGTTGAAGTGCTAATAGTTGACCAGTTAAGCGCTTTTTATTACTATGAGCTGTACAGCTGACTTGGTTTATTACTTACTTCAAATTTAAATATAGTAAATGATTGTGGAACCTTTAGTGTGTTTATAGATATAAAGATTATTTTTTTACTAAAAGCATTTATCAGAATATCAAGTCATAAAATAAAATATACATATATGCGCCACTAGTTGACCAGCAAACTCCAATGCCTGACCGCCAATGTACCATTAGTTGACCATATAGAGACATGTAAGTAAAACGAAATTTACAAAGAAAATAATGTTTAATAGTTAAAATTTTAATTAATAAAAGCTTTGAAAAGAAGATCAACAAAATCTAACATATTTTAAACAGTAAATGGTAGGTATTTTTCCATTACCTTTACTACATAAAAACCTTTATTATTAGAGAGCACAGGGGCATTTATTACTTCGATGTAGTGGAAGTTTTTGATGATACTAGATTTTATCAGGCTTCTCTGGCCATTTAAACGTATTTTCCATGGAAAAAATCATAGTGCTTACTTCAAATGAATCTTTTTCAACATTTTCAATAAGCCCTGGAAAATATTCTTCCGCATATGTAATAATTACATGATTTCCATTACATATTCCTTTTTTCTTAGCTGATAAAACACTTAAGATTTCGTCTTCGGAATTCGATTTGGGTTTCTCTATTCGTTTGTTTTCATTTTCTTTATTTATTATTATATTAGTTGTGTTACCGTCCGACTCACTATCACTCCGTATAATGAGTTTGTTTTGTTTGTTTTTTAATTTTATGCCTTGGACTTCACATTTTTTTCTCTCTACTGAGTCACTGGAGTGTGAACGAATTGGTTTCTTTACTTTACTTTTGCTTGTTTTCTTCTCCTCTCGCTTTCTTTTTCTGTTTTATATATATTCTAGCTTCTTTTGCTTTTCTTCTTTTTTTTTCAAAGTACTCAATGAAATACCCTGTGTGTTGTTCATGTTCATGTTGTTAATGATGTTCCTTTGTTTTATCTTTATTGGAGAGTCTGATGGTCACAAAATATGGTTACCAAATGCAGGGCTTATTAGTTTTTGTTTTTGGGATATAAGCTGGACTAATTTATTTTTAGAAGGGGAAAATGTGTTGCTACCTTGTTCATTACTTGCAATCTGGAGCAGTAGATGAACACCGAATTACTGGAGCGCCTGGCGTAGTTTGAAAGAGTGACGGAGTCATATCCGCGCCGCATTATTAGACCAATCGCAAGCTTCTAGGGTGGGTGTTGAAGTTGATGCTTCCTGGGCTTATTGAACTAATTTATTTTCAGTAATAGATACCGAATAGATTAACTGGACAGGCATTAGGAAACCTCGTTCCTAAGGCTGACCACAGCAAACAGCACAAAACATAACACTGGTCAACTATTGGACAACCACATCGTACAGCAATCATGCTTTAGGTTATATTTAACGAATCAATAAAATAAATGCGTTAAATAAAAAAACTACATTCTTGAATATATATTTTAGCCAATACTTGACCACCGTGGATAGCTTTAGGAGCAGGTTAAAATTTGGGAGCCAAAGGATAACCACCCCCACGAGAAACCCTTATCCACATAAAACAGCAGAATTATTACTTTTGGCACTTAAACAAACTATTATCCTCAATCCATATATAATTCAACCGAAAAATATACAATAAATCAACTAGATTAAATAAGATTTACCAAGAAACCCATAATAAACATTCTTAGTGAATCAGACGCTTACTTACCGGGTGCCATCTTCACTTGCAAAGAACTCTGATTGGTCAACCAATATCGAGCTGACTCGTATATCAAAAGACTATAATAATGATTCCAATATGCAAAACAATAAAACTGATATTAAATCCTACCAATGTACGTTAAAATTGGTTTTTATTTGTGTTTTGGTCAACTATTGGTGCATGGTCAGCTAATAGAACATTGACCCTATATTCGAAATATGAATTCCGAAAAAATGAAGGCTAGCTAATGTTCAGAAACTAAGTATAGAGTTTAATTTCAACTCAAGTTCCACAATGTTAAAATTTGTGCAAATGGGTAAATATTGGGTCCTTACATATGGAATTGGCGTTTTGCCGTACTTATCATTTTGATCTGAAATATCTCCTCTTTGGTTAAGAATTCCAAATTCAAATTTATAAATTCATTTATCTGATACATTTGAGTTTTAAAAGCAGTCATTCATTTGTTTTTGCTTCATTATTTTTTCTTTGGCGTCGCTTATTACCGCATAATGGAAAACATGAAATATCGGTATATTTACGAGTACGAGTTCTACCGTGGAACCAGTGCTGCAGAAACAGATCGAAGGATCAATGATATGTACGGCACTGGTGTCACAAAACAAAGCACGATAGGTTTTTGGTTTCAACGTTTTCATTCTGAAATTTTCGACCTTCAGAACCAACCCCGTGGACGGCCGGTGACTAAAGTGGAAAATGAAGAATTAAAGGCTATTGTTGAAGCGGATCCATCACAAAGCACTTCAGAGATAGCTGCGGGCTTCGGGGTAAGTTGTAAAACTGTATTAATCCACTTGAATCAAATCGGGAAAGTAAAAAAACTTGAACGATGGGTACCTCACGAATTTAGTGAATCGAACTTGCAAACACGCGTCGACTGCTGTGTTACTTTGCTCAACAGACACAAAAATGAAGAGATTTTAAACCGAATCATTACTTGTGATGAAAAGTGGATACTGTACGATAATCGGAAGCGCTCGTCGCAATGGCTGAACCCTGTAGACCCAGCTAAATTTTGTCCTAAACGAAAATTGACTCAGAAAAAGTTACTTGTGAGTGTTTGGTGGACTAGCGCCGGTGTCGTTCACTACAGCTTTCCAAAATATGGCCAAACGATTACGGCAGATATCTCTTGTCAGCAACTGCAAGCCATGAAGGTAGAACTAGCTGCTAAACAACCGAGATTGGTCAATCGCTCTAGGCCACTGCTGCTTTACGACAACGCAAGACCACACACTGCACAACAAACAAGTAAGATGAGCTGCAATTGTAATGTCTGCGATTATCATTTTTTCCGGAATGTGAACAACTTCGTACAAGGAAAAAAATTCAACTCCGATGCGGCAGTCTAAACCGCCTCAAAGAGTTTATTGGTTCTCGCCCCCATGGTTTTTTTTAGTAAAGTGATCAATGAACTACCTATGAGATGGCAAAAGTGCATAGATAACAACGGTGCATACTTTGATTAAATGTTTAATCTTATTCAAAAAAAATCTTACATTAGTAACTTGTATTTGTGGAATAAAACTAATTTTACGGAATTTATCGCGTTTAATTTAAACTTTTTTTAATTCCCGATGTTTCGGGCACTTTCTAGCGCCCATTGTCACGGAGGGGGGGGGGACTGCGGTGTTTGACGTCCCGATGTCATAGTTAACGAAGGCTACTTACTATTGGAACTTGTATTTGTAGGAGAGCTAATGATAGTAATCGTATGGAATGATAGTTATCGTATGATAGTTATGGTATGGATAAATAAACGTTACAAAAATAATTAAACATTTATTGACGTTTAATTAAAGTTTTAACCAGAACGCGATGTCCCCAGGATATACCTAAATGCAGTCGCGACATGATTGATTCGTTTATTATCATACAAATTATGAAATGTCTTTTAGAACAACATGTTGTATGCTTTTCAATGAAGTGTTGCCATTACATCCTCTTGGAATTATTAAAGTAATTTTTATTTAAAATTACCAAATATATTGTAAAACTAGAGTATAATATTTTTTCTGGCTCTTATAATTTTTTTTAAACAAATATTTTGAGTTATGGTGGAAACTTGACCGTCTACGGATTGTTGCTCGGGTTCTATCTTTTAAGTAATTAAAGGTTTGAAGGAGATTTTGATACGTTAAGCGTTTTTGTGTATTAAGTGTGAACTATTAAAGACAATGTGTGTTTTCTTGTGGTAGTGGTTCGATGTTGATATAAACCTGATCGCTTAGGCACCTTGTGAACTTAGGTGATCTTCGCCATCGACGGTCCGCTGGGTTGAGCTGTCTTCAAAATCTCCCAAAAACTTCGCAATGTGTCGCATGAGCATACTTATTCTGAAGAAATAAAAAATCTATAAAAACTTACACGTGGAAATGAAGACGTGGTTTAAATGACAAGCATCCAAGCCAAAAGCCATATGAAAAGAAATAAATAATAAAAAATATTTAGAAGAATAATAAATATTCAGAATATTTAGATGGATAATAAATATTAAAAGATTAATAAATATTTAGAAGTGTTTTTTTAAATTAGATATTAAAATATCGATACCAAATCAGGCTGGCTGGCCATATTCCTAGTGTGTTATCGTATCGTCTGGTCCCGTTGTTTCCCAATTTCCCAAGTTTCCCAAACAGTATTGTGAGTATGAACAAATCTTAAGTCAAGAATACCTTTATATAAAAAGGCTAATAAAAATAAAAAGTCAAGTCTTGAAATAATAGCTTTATAGTCTAAGTTATAGTGCCTCTAGTTTATAGTTAGCATACGATATATACCTATGATTATAATAAATAGGTTTGTACACTTAATAGTGACAATAGCAGGCCTCCGTCACTCGCTCTAGGCCACGCGTTATATGCCTACCGCTTTACGTATCGCCCACGATACAACCTCTCTAGTATATACACAGTAATCTATGATATGATACAACCGATATTGGTCTGCCGCAAGTCCGCCTGAGCGCTTGCTCCACGAACATTTCCCGCGCTTACTCGTCGTAATGCCGAAACCACGTAATTATTGTGCAGTGGATGGGTGTCAAAGTCAAAAAAAAAATGAAAAATTGTCTTTTTTGCGTTGACTTATGTATCAAGGTATTTAATATAATACGTGTAGCAAAAAAACATAACTGCTCTAGCTTCAACGCTTTGTTACAGAAGAAATCTAATGTTGACGAAACAACACTGTATACTCATTTCGAAGCCCATAATACAGATTTATCTTTTTATGGTGGCCTAAAAGTCTCACTAGAAAGGTTTAATAATTATATTGAAGAATTAGAAAGAGCATTTAATAATTATAACATAATTAATAAAATAAAATAACATAATTTTGACAACGTCATAATGAAGCGGCCTGGCAGCACCGTGTTGCAATTTTTGCAAACCATTGATTTTCCTCTGCTGGGCTCCTGTTTTCCTCATGATTATTTATTAAAATTATTTACGTGATTTAGGATGTTTTCAACGATAAAATTTAATAACCGTAACTCAGACAAGGAACAAAATTTATAAATCATTTTATAAAACTCAAATATTTTTGATTGACAAAAAATATGGTTATGTATTTACGCAACATTCGTTTTATTACAATATTCATCATAGGTCACAAGTCCAACCCTAGCGCATTCGTGCGATGAACGCATGCACGTGAGTCGCACTCGCACGGCGGGCAACACAATCTCGACTCTGTACGCGTACTTATAGTACCTACATTTGTTCTCGCTTCGAGCAGCGGATATTATTATTAAGTAAGATTTTGTAGGCTATTATAGCTTAGGTATTTTCGCTTTTGTATGATGTGAGTGATGTCTTGGTTGGTTGTCATGTGATGTGATCTATTGGTAAATTGTTTATTAATCTGTGACAATAATCAATTTCTGGTCAGGACATTACGCCTGTGGCATCGCTTCCGAGCGGTCGCATCCAGGCAGTCCGCGCTTTCGTTCCTGTACGGTAGAGCTCTCCCGCTCTCGCGCCACCGCTGTCCCGCTCGCGCTGTACAGCGCCGACGCAGTGCTCAGTCCGCCGGCGGCATCGTTCTCGGACGGTCGCCTCCAGGTGGTCCGCGCTCCCCGTACAGTAAGGTAGTGCTGTCACGCTCTCACGCGCCTCCGCTGTCCTGCTCACGCGGAACAGCGTCGAGGCTGCCGGTGAGTCACTTTCACGCTACAGTTCTTGCCCCCCTGTCTTCGGGCAGGGAGGTCTGACTGACTTCCGCTTTTCATTTTCATTTTCACTTTTCATTTCATTATCATTTTCATTTTTCAATTTTTTTTACTGTCTCCTTTATTTTCTTGTTTTTCTTGTTATTCTTGCATTATTATTACGTGTATAGTGTGTCGTAGTACGTCTCGCGATCTAGTCCCTGTTCTACCGAGAACAGGGACCCGTCCTCACCCTTACCTAGCTTAGCTTACTGACCCAAAAAGGCCACATCCAGTTTCACTGAGTCACTCGCCGCCCTCATTAACCAATTCGGTTTAAATGGCAATGAGACGGTCCTCGCCGTCAACGCCACCATCGCCGCCCAGGCTCCCCCTCCCTGCCCCTCAGGCACACCTTCCGCCGCCGGTAATCGCGTCTTACCTCAAAACGAGGAACTCCTTTGCCCCCCCTTGAATCTGCCCCCTTAGAAATGGAGTACGCATGCTCCGAGTCCTCGGCGCCGACCTCCCGGAAGAGGCCCGCCACTACTTCAGGCTCCGGCTCATCGGAGTCCTCGCCGAATCCCCGCCCGCCTGTGTCCTGTGCAACCAGACAGGACACCCGGCTAACTACAGGGGTTGCCCACGCGCACCTCAACCTCGCCCCAGTAGGCAAGCTTCACCGCCGTTGAATGACCGCTCATTCCCGGCCCTCCAACAACGGCCCCGTCAGGGCCTTTCTCAGCCCATCCAGGGCTTCTCTCGACCCTCTCAGGGTCCCCCTAGGCCCCCCTCAGGGCATAATTCGGCCCCCTCCGGGCTTCTCCAAGCCAATGCAGCCTTCAGTCTTTCCCTGGGGGCCCAAAAAAGGCAGACCCACCGCGAACAACCTCGTACGCACATGAAGCAGAGCCCACACCCGACGACTACAACACGCTATATTCCGCTATTAGGAATATCGATGTTAGGGAAATAACCGTAGTAGCACGCAAACTGCGCGCGGCGAAGTCCCCCCAAGAACGCCTTCTCGTTCTTGCAGAACGCAATAACCTTCTGTTAGCGTTGTAAGTTAAGTTAACTTAATTAACTTAACTTCAATGACTGAGCAAATCGCTTTACCTAAATCTCACGGTCGTATCAAACCTAAGGGTTTATCGCTTGTAACATTTAATATTCGCGGCTTGCGAAATAACCTCCCAGAGCTTAAGCTCTTTCTTCGGAATCGTGAAGTCGATTTCCTCCTCCTACAGGAAACTAATCTCAAAGCTAAGGACACTAGAGGCCTTTCTATTAAAAACTTCTCTCTTATTCGTAACGACAGACCCGACCGCCGAGGCGGCGGAACGGCCATCTATTACAAGAAGACACTTCATTGCTCGCCCATTTCTACTCCGCAGCTTACCAACATGGAAGCCACGGTATGCAGGCTAGCTATAACTGGACATCAGTCCATCCTCATAGCCTCCTGTTACATCCCTTCGGGAACCTATCCCCTCAAAAAAGATTTTGAGGCCATTTTATCTTTAGGCAATTCAGTCATTATGTTTGGAGATTTTAACTCCAAGCATACTGAATGGACATGTCGCACTACGTCCCCTAGTGGCAAGATACTGCTCGATATCACGCAGTCTCTTGATATTACCGTCCATAGTCCTCTCGGTGTTACTCACTTTCCCGATAACACCGATCACGCCCCCGATGTGTTAGATTTTGCGTTACTCCAAGGAGTTTCTCTCAACCTCAGAGCAATCGAGACACTAGACGAGCTAGGATCAGATCACCGACCGGTCTCCCTCATTCTTGGCCATCAGCCACCTCCCCCAACACACACGAAAACCTTCACTAACTGGAAGGGATTCAAGGAGTCCCTAGCTAAAGCTTTGGACTCACAGAACTCTACCATCTCCCTACCGTCGGACTTAGATAGTCCCGAAAAAATCGACACCACGGTCGATTCACTCTCCACCCTTATAAATCCTCCCTTAAGGAGAACGAAAGGGTCGTCCCGGTTGCTAACAATAGTGGGCTTCCCCTACATATTAGCAACCTATTAAAAGCCAAAAAAGCTGCTTTCCGGAGAGCAGCAAAATATCCCACCCCCGAATATAGGCACGCGGCCAATCGTCTTCAACGAGAACTCCGCTTCCGCCTCTCTGAATTTCAAGATCTCGATCTCGAGAAAGAGTAAGCTCATGGAGAATATCTCTCCATCTCACACAGCGTACTATCAGATGGCTAGAGCCCTCCGCATAGACGCTATCACCCACACTCCCCCTCTCTCCCGTCCCGACGGCACGGTTGCCTTCGAGGACGAGGAAAAGGCTGAGTGCTTTGCAGATAGCATTGCCGCTCAATGCTCTCCTAGTTCTCAACCCGTCGACCCCTCTCACGTCCAGGCAGTGGAGGATGAGATCCGCCGCCGGAACTCACCCCCTACGGCCTCCGAACCTATCTCTGTGTCCAATGATGAGATTTCATCCCTCATCAAAGGACTTAAGCCCAAAAAGGCTCCGGGCGCGGATGGCATCTCCAACCAAGCCCTAAAACACTTTCCTGAGCAGGTGTTAACCTTTTTATCTATTATCTTCAACGCCTGCTTCAACCTCAGTTATTTCCCCACTACGTGGAAAGAGGCTACTGTGATTGGAATTCCCAAGCCAGGCAAGCCTCTCAACCTCCCCCTCCAGCCATCGCCCCATTAGCCTCCTCAAGGCAATGGGCAAGCTCTTCGAAAGAGTCATCCAAACGCGTATGAGGCGCTATCTGTTTCCCACAGACGTCGACCCTCTTATCATTCCCCATCAATTCGGTTTCCGAGCCAAACACTCATGTCCCCAACAAGTTCACCGCATTGTGGAATATATCCTCAGCGGTTTCTATCCTCGTCGGCATAAGACCATCGCGGTCTTTTTCGATATAGCTAAAGCTTTCGATAGAGTCTGGCACACAGGCCTCATCTACAAGCTCTACAAAATAGGTCTCCCCGATCGTCTAGTTCGTCTCGTGGCCTCCTATTTAAAACATCGTACCTTTCGTTTTAGACACGAAGGCACGCTTTCTTCACAGCGAACTATCAAGGCTGGTGTCCCTCAGGGCTCAGTACTTGCTCCTCTGCTGTACATCCTGTTCACCAACGACATTCCCATCCCGTCGAAAGGTGTTCAACTCTCCCTCTTCGCAGACGACACTGCCATCTACTGCAAAGGTGTCTCACTACCCTTCATACGGAACAAGATCCAAAAGTCAGTTGATGACCTAGGAGCTTGGTTCAAAAAATGGCGCATCGATGTGAACCCGGAGAAGAGCTCCGTCGTTCACTTCGATTATAAACGACGCCGTCTCAAAAACACTCCACCAATACGTATGCTAGGGACCCCTGTCCCCTGGCATACGTCCGCCAAATATTTAGGTGTCACTCTAGACACAGGGCTCACTTTCAAGCCCCACGTCAAAAGAGTAACCCGTCACGCACGATTTTATCTGAGTAGGCTCAACAGTATGTTGGGCCGACACAGTAAAATGTCCCTTCGAAACAAGCGTACCCTTTACAAGGTCAGTATACGACCAGTCATGTCCTACGCGGGCCCCGTCTTTGCCCACGCAAACCCTAATATTTTAAATGAACTCCAAATAGTTCAGAACCTCTTCTGTCGTCGAGCTGCGAACGCACCTTGGTACGTCCGTAATGCCGACCTTCATCGGGACTTAGAGCTCCCAACAATTCAACAATTTTTTAAAAAACTCTCTGAGAACTTCTTCAAAGCCTCAGAGTCGCACCCAAACCATTTAATTCGTGAGGCAGCTTCTTATGCAGCCCCACCCCCCTCTCGCTATCGTGTCCGCAAGCCGAGAAACTCTCTCTCGGACCCGCCTAATAAACTGTCAAACGACCTGAACTGTCTCCTGGCGGCTCAGGCCAACTCTAATTAAATTAAATTATTGTAATAACTAACATTAATTTGCCTTCGTAGGCACTCCCTCAGCGGCACTTAGCCGCCTGCGCCCTCTTTTCCCAAAAGAGGGTCGCTCATGATAAGGCACAATACAGCTTGATCAGCCGGCTGCCTGTCCCCAAAGGCGGTTTTTAGAGGGTATCACTTAGGGTCCCCGGTAGGACAGTGAGCCCCTCATAACCACGATAGACCGGCTATCGTGGTATGCGTAATGCATTTTCCGCCTCCCTACGTATAGGGTAGCCCTTTAATTGCTTCGGGCGCAAAAAAAATAGTCAATTTCTGTATACAGGCATTTTAAGAAATAAGAGTACGAAGTAAAGAATAGCATGCCACTTTCCGTGGGTAAGGTGTACAATTCAGTCGCCTGAATTACGGGGTGGGGGGAGGGGGAGGAGTTGGCAGAGTCACCCACTACTTCCCCTTCCTGCCGGACGTGCTTAGTTTTTTTTTAATAAATTTTTAAAAATCTCATTCTGAGGTTATGTTTCGTAATTTTTATGACAATTTTAACCTGATTTATGGGGAGAGAAAGTTGGGGGACGGAAACCCCATGCCACTTAACGTGGTGCGGTCGAGGGAAGCCCGGTCGACGGAGCCCCGCTTCGCGAGTGCTCTTACTTCTGAGTGATTTATAAAAAAGTAACCACGAAGAGGATGACGAGATCTATTCGCTCATTTCGCTCGCTCACTCGACCCCGTCATCCCCTTCTAACCTAACCTGTCCGAGTCGGAGTGCCCACGTACCAGGCTCGCTTCGCTCGCTATTGCACTTAATATAACACCAAAATATTAACTTTTATAACTACTTTAATTTATAAATATAATTTATGACTGTCACCATTTGTAAGAAAGGATCTTTGCGATATTTAGCAGTATTCCGCCGCCACAAATATACCACTATTCATCAAAATTCTGAAACTCGGAAGCAACGGCATGACGTAAAGCTGTCAACAAAATGGCCAGCCTAGCGATTAATTTTACACATTTTTAAATCGATTCGAATCAAAATTGGATGAATCGATTCACAAAAAATCGAAATTTTAAAGATCGATTTCGCAAAAATCGGTCTTTTTTTGATTTGCGTTAAAAGTTTATATTTACAATATCATAAGATACAATAAAGTACAACTAACATTGAATAATTGAATTGATAAACTATCATTATCTACGAGTTGGGGTACATTCAACTAATTGTAAATAATTTTGTAGTTCTTAATAAAACAGAAAAACATTCGATCTCGATTCTCTAGGGTGAAATATCGATTCTATAGGTCGATTCAGTACTATATATCAATATGACATTGACAGATGTAACGTCAAACGTGAGAATATTTAATTAGTAGGTCATTAACAAATATTTTTAAAAAATAATTAAAAATATTTCGACGCTGCTCCGGCAGCAAAAATCGCATGAGGGTGCTTCAGTAAAACCCCTTTGACACCCTCCCACAGTGACAGAATCCTCAAATTCAGGACCTAATTGTAAACCCAACCCCTTTCCGTTCTTTAATTGATTTTTATATTCCGAAAAAGTTCCGTTCTACGTTACGATCAGTTTTGTGAGTAATAAGGGGTCTCATATCCGTAGGTGACTTGTGACACTGTGTGACACGTGACATTCATTTTTTATTTATTATGGGTTATTAAAATTATTTAAAACTGAAAAGATAACATAATAAAACATTAAAAACAGTGTTAGCTGTAATGTCTTTCTTTTATTGTAAAGTGATAATTATTAAATTAAATTATAAATAAAAATTGAATACACAGATCTTTTTGAGATTAATTACTTCATTAATAAAAATACTCATTAAAAACAAGTTAAGTTTGGCACATCATAATGTTAGATTCATTACAAGATGAAAAAGCGTCCAGCTATAAGCTGTAAATAACATTTCCAAAACCTTCCAGAATGGCGTTAGCGTAGATATAGGTATGGTATAAATGCAGCATTTCTTATGGATTGATGTGTGCCGAGTTAAAAAATTTAATATTTTTGGTGACTAAAGTAGTTTAGTTAAGTATACAAAACTTCAACTTTTCACGTAGTTTTTTTTAAATATAACCTAAAATAACATAGTAAATAATAAATATTTTTTTAATGTGCACTTGTTCACTTTTTAAATATAAAAATATTTTTGAAATTTACACTGCTGCTAATTATATATATAGTAGCGCCACCTTAATTTAACGCATTTCGATGGACACTTTTTCATATACAGAGATAGTCCTCCTTACCTCTACCCTCCATAGTCACAGAGTACCTTTTTATGGCACAGACTAAGTAAGTTTGAGCCCGTGGGCTGGCGTGTTGCAAACGGCCAGGTCCCAGTGTTTTTTTTAGTGCGTATTTTGGTACATATCATTTCAATGGCCAGTTACAGATTTTTGTTGTTAGGCTGATTAGTGATCTATAATTCCCTACTTTTACTATGAGAATATTTTAGTATAAGCCCAGACCAATAAAGAAAGAAAGTGCTGCGTACATTTCAAGTGACTCAAAAACCATCCTCAACTTATCGTAAGAACACGTACTACACATCTAAGATCATTTGAAACGGACAGTATGGTCACATGAGTAAAGAAACCGACCAGAGGGGAAGCTATATACAAACGGCTCGCTGCAACTATACCCTATACATAGCGCAGCGATGTGTGTGTAAGCTCTCACCGGCAGTTTCACCGACGCTCCGTCGGGTACAAACCGGTTTGCGCTGGCCCTGTCGGGGTATGAACGAAAGGGCTGTTGGTTGCGCGCATTAAAATAAATGGAAGAACAATATTTCGTGATTTTATAGATCTATTATTTTTTTTTTAATTTATTTTACTGTTGTAGAGTAAAGTTTAGAGATTTATTTTTTATTTAGAGACAGTTAGTTGTACAGTATGTATAAAAATTCAAGAAAAAATAATACAATTCCAGACAGTGGTGGAGGTGGTGTTGGTGGTAGTGATTTCGGTGGTGGTGTTGGTGGTGGTCCATTCAGAAAGATTCCATAAAACATAATACTATGAAAATTAGCAAAATCTACAATTTTTCCAAAGTTCTCTTAAAGTTTCTATTTAAGTAGGTACAATAAATAGACATGTTGTTATATTAATTTAAGTTACAATGAAATCACATGTTATTTTATCCTACACAATATTGATATTTTTTCCTCAAAAATTTCACATTCATCAGGTGACATCGCTATTAAAATAGGTATTATATATTTTCGACGTTGTTAGGAAGCTTCCCCTCTAGTTCTTACTCCTTGCTTTGTGGTATAGTGTTAGGCGTACATGTGTGCGTCCAGTAATAAACTTTTACGGGTTGATAAAGAAAGAAATAATAAAGATGTGTGCGTCATTTGAACATGGTTTTGAAACTATTTGAAAAGTATTTCAACGCAGCTCTTGGTGTCTTGTTTTGATGGTCTGATGTTATATATTATAAATAAATATCTACTCAGCCTCTTCAAACTAGCTTAGATCTATAAAAATAATGTTGAATACTTTTAAAACTTGTATAAAGAATTAATAAAATAAAATATTCATATTAAAAATTAATAAATACAAACAAAATAAGTAATTACAACATAATTTAAAACTCGTATAAAGAACGACTTATTTAAACATTTAAAACTCGTATAAAGAACGACTTGGTTTACAATCTGCATACAACTCGAGAGTTGATACTAACAAAATCAGTCAAGTCCATTAATATTTAGAAAAAAAACTATAAATCAGCATGTCGTATTTTTTTACATACAATGAAATTAACATGAACTAATTATTTAGCTGCCTCACTATCTCATTAATAGATTAAAATATATGATTTTGGTTTTTCAAATTTATTTTTATCACTTTTCAGTTCAATCCCGAAGTGTAAAATACGAGGCTTTTACCTTTAATTTTTTTCTAAAAACAAATGCCAAAGTTTGGTAAAGTTAAGATAAAGTCTGTAATATTTTTGTCGACATTTTCGTACGACTAAAGGCACTTCTTTATTCAACAAACAGGACTCTCTATATTTACAGATAATGTTACTACATAACGAACTTTCAAATATACTGATAACAATATAAAAAAGTTTTAACTTTTAATCTTTAAAATACAGAAAACTTAATATTTGTATTTATGAAACAATTTATTTACTAGTTCCTGTTTTTTTTTTTTGTAAACTTTCTTACTCTACTGTTACGCCTTTTCTGCTTTCTCTTCATGAACATCTTCAAACTTCGCGCCCATTCTTTTCAGGGCAATGACGGCGGCAACTGCCTTTGCCCATCGTTTCTTGATAACGTATCTCTTCAGCTTAGTCTTGGTAACATGAAGCTCGGTACACAGAGCTGATTGTATAAGCCACGGGTGCGTTAGTGTAGCTGAAGCGGAGAGTCGCTCACTATGAAAAGAATATTTATAAAAAATAGCAATAAAATATTTTATTAAACTATTTAAAATACGTGCAGGAATTGTTGGAAGTGATGTTGCGATTGGTAGAATAAGTGATATTTTTATTTTTTTAATATACTGCGTTTTTTTTCTTCATATTTTCGCATTGTCATCCGAGTTAGAGCTATATTAAAAATTTCAAGTTTCCAGCTCATCGGGCAGTTTGTTTAAAATCAATTACTAAGCTTCACCCGGAACGACAGACCAGCAGAGAGACAGACAGACAGACATATAGGAAAGTGACTTAATAATAACGTGGTAAAATAGAGAAAACAATTTTAGAAAAACTAAAGCATTCAGTACTGTAAAACCGAAAATAGCAGTTGTTAAATTAAGATAAAAAGCTACAGACAATATTTTTTTTGAAGGTAAATAGATATATGTGTAGTGATATTATTTATTTTTAATGAATTTGTGTTACTTTGAAGTACCTAAGTCATATAAAAATTAGGTACCTGGAAAATTTACAATAACTTGACATTGGGCGATTAAGATGTACATTTAAGAGGAGAAAAAAGACGATAATCGTTTGAAAACCTAATTCTTTTTTACTTCATCAACCCTAATGGCTACTGCTGGAGTAAAAAATTTGGTTACGCCACCATTCATCCAAAATAATGAAATATTTCCAGAATTTTCCTAAGTGGTCCCACCGACACTTACGGTGGTGTGATTAATTGGCAAAAATACAGATTATAAAAAAATTTCAATGGAAATGTATAGACTAAAATATTAAAAGACGTCAATGAAACAATTTATTTTATAAAGCCTTATATTTTTAAACAACATATTTATCGTAAAACAATAAAATATATGTATTACATTACACATAAGTACGGAAAAAGGAACAAAATTTAAATACGCGGGATAGGATCGGTAAACGTGAGGCGTTCACGAAATATTACATGTTATTTATATTTACAAGTATAAAATTAATCTATTGTCAATGTCATTTAAACAATTTTGAAATTGCATCTCAGTCTTGTCTTGATTTTCGATCGCATGTCACACAGAGCTTTGTGTTCGGAGACTAGATTCGTATAACGTTGTCATTTCATTGTCATTTCTACAAAAATAAAAAAATAAAACTTACTATCAAAACAATCTCATTTCCTCACTTTGGTAACACGCATACCATTTATTCAGAAAGATAAACTCTGTATTGGTTGTAATACCTTTTGCTAGGTGAGATGGAAACATGCAATAAGAGCTCCTAAGCGGATTGTATCGAATCCTGTGATAGTGTCCTGTAATTAATCTCCGTTTTTAACATTTTACCTCAGAAAAATTATGTGTATGTATTTCTTTTTATAAATCTAAATGTCATTACTATGTCATATGATTCTCCAAGAATAGAAATGAATATATTTTCTAATGTTTATGAATTATAGTTTCGTATTTAATCCAAAATTAAATTTGGAATGGAACTCTTATTGATTTAACGTAACAAGCATGAGACTGCAATTATTATAACTAGAGATTTTATGAATAAATTGAGATCTAATATAATTTTATTATTTTTGCTGTCGTTTTTTTTTTAAATTTTACTGGTTTATACTCTGCATCGAAATATTCAATAATTAATTATAAACTATTTCGTAGTAAACCTTTCTGAACAACACAATGTCATGGCACTTATGTTCTTGTTTACAAAACATACGGAATCGTACACATTTTTATACAAATAGTTTACACTAGTCATTTCTTCCTTTGCTTCTTCTCATCAGATGTTTGTCTTTGAAAGAAAGCGTGAAGACTTGACATTGAATTTTGGGCTAGTTGATTTGATGGTGACCATTCCAGTGATATCGATTGATGCCTTCCACAATTTGAAGTGCCGCCTGCAGTTCTTTCTCCTTCAACTTCTGTATCCGCCCATTTTCCAAGAAGATGCAATAGACGGTCTTTCGTCCTGTGAGCGTTATTTTCGTCTCCTCTTTTATAAGGAACTTGTCTTTCGATTGCAGAGCCGTTAACTAATTTTCCAATCATCTCCCGTCTTTTGTCAAACTCTTCGAAGAACGTGCTGTGTCGGTCTTTTGGTTGGTCTGGTACATCTCGGCTCATATTCGTTAGTCTTTTTGACCTGGGCGATTTAGCCCAGGGCATTTTGCTAGTCATCGGTTTCTCCTGCTCCTTCTCTGTGAGGAATGCTGAACTTATTTTATTTGTTGATTTTGAAGTGAAAACTTTTCTTTCTGCGTTCGTCGCGTCCCCATTTATCGTGGTTTTAGTGATCGGTGTTCTTGATTCGGTTTTAAATCCATTCCGAAGTTTCTTTTCCTCCTTCGACATGTTTTTTGTATCTGTAATGTTCTTATCGAATTCTTTGAAGCAATTATTGTTTACTAGATCCGTACTCATTGTGGACAACATGAAAAGATGATCTGAAAGTTTCTTGATTTCTTCAGCTAAATTTTTTCTGACGAGTACGTCCTGCTTTTTGTGTAAGAAACAGCTGCTGTCTGATGCTCTTCTTTCCACGGGGTTATATCTTTGTGATAATGGCGTTGGATCTCTTAGAGGAGGTGGTTCGAGATCGTCCTCATCAAAGATTATATCTGGTGAACTGCTAAGTGAACTTCTGGGGGACGGTGAACAGCCACCCATAGATGATCTTTCGTAATTTCCATTAAATAAATATATGATCTCATGCGCCTGATTGTCGAAAACGTATGGAGAATTCGGATGTTCACTCCATCGCTCGACGAAAAGGCGTAGGTTGTCTTTTGCCACGTCGAGTTCTTGTTTCGGCGACAGTTGGGGTCTGGGTTTGTCTCTCTTCACTTGAGTCCGTTTGACGAGCCAACGGTGGCGCAAGCACTCCGTGGCGCTCGGTCTTGACCTGCGACAAAGACCCTTGTTACTATGACCCAACACCTTATGAGTGCAATAGCGGAAAGTAGGTTTATTGGATTGTGAGTGCAGTTTGTGGTCTAGTGTGGTATGAGTCGAGGAGGATTTTTAACATTTCCATAAACATTCAAAACTATCATTACACTAAAACTACATCTAAATATGAATTAAAGTGGTTACGGCATTTATAGGTTCTACATATTTCTACTTATGTTAAAAGGTAATAAATACAATGTCTACGAGTATCGGTTAGTGACGGGACTGCTAAGTGTTGGATGGAAAAAAAATAAACACCAGTAACAAAGGGTCTTTATCGAGGCTGACACATAATGCAGCTTTTATGGTTATTAAGAAAAAGATTGAAACTTTGAAACCCAATTTCAATACTTCAGGCTTCGATTCAGTTCATTTGAATTGATAAAGCCTATTTCATGTTTCAAATTGATTTGTGAAGTGATTTTAAAAAGCAAAGTTCCGAAAAGGTGTAAACTACAGTAAAAACTAAAATAAAACTAATTGGTAGGGGCTTCACACAAAAATCACACCAATAAACCCTATACTTAAATCAGACCATATACAGATGCCATTTTGATTAACTTGTTTAGTATGAGAAAAAAAAACACAATTTTCTTAAGCTTTGAGTAAAAGATTCTGTTTAAATTTATATAGAATTTTAAGCATTTTTATTTAATATCACTATAAGATAAAATCGCAGAAATATTAAGAGAATACACGGGGTTATTTTGCAAAATAGCAATTATTGCAATAATCGGCCAAATTAGAGGAGATGGTTCAAAAATTCAGAATAAGTAATATAGGCAAATGAAGAAGAAAAATTAATTTGAAAAATCTAAAACATTCTGTCCTTTTACCTTTTAAATTTAAAATGCGTGCATTACATTCGTAATCGTCGATCGGAAGGCAAAAACGTTGTTGCCCATAAATCGCATCCAATTTGGGATAATTTGAAATAAAAGTAGAAACCTTAATTACTCGTATTTTTAAAAACAGTAATAACGGTATGCCAATATTTATATATTTACTACTGCTACTAATTATCTACTTAAGTTTAAATTTTGGCTACTCTTTGAAAAATAACCCTGAATTTGATTGCATTAAAAATACATGAACATCTTTGTTGTAAGACGGAGAATAGATTTTTTTCAAAATGGCGCCCACACTGGTCTTTCTACATAAAACCTTATATACTCACTCTTTGTCCTTCACAAGCAGTTTCTGAATGAAGTCCTTGGCGTCATCAGATATTTCGTTAAAGGCTTCATCATCAAAATCGTATTTTGCAACTGTTACGTTCGCCATGGTTTCTATATCCGTCTCGCCCATGAAAGGTGACAGTCCTGACAAACTGAAAAGACAATGCACGATTACTGGATAACACTGCAAATATTTTTCGCAAACAATGTTTTCCAGGTCAGTGTAAGGACCATGCTCTTACAGAATACTAGCGCGAAAAAGTAGAATAATGCTGCCATATTTCATATAGCGAGTGATACTTTTTTATAGTAAACGAGGCATTCAATCTTAGTTCTAACGGATTTTATACTATAACTGTATTTTTTTTGACCGCCCCGTTGGTCTGGTGGTGTAGTAGTGTGACTGCTGATCATGAGGTTCTGGGTTCGAATCCCGGATTGGGCCAAAGAATCAATTATTGAGTTTAACCGTCAAAAAATTCTCAGTGACTGCCCAGAGTCAGTAAGTTGTCGGTGTCTCACCCCCGTGCCTCAGAAAGCACGTAAAGCCGTTGGTCCTGCGCCTGATTTCTCTCCGGTCGTGTCGGTTTACCGTCCCATTGGATTATGAGAGTGAGGGAATAGAGAGTGCACCTGTGCTTGCGCATACACTTAGGCACTATAATCCTGTCCGGCGCCGATAGCTAACCTCCGTTGACGCAGGCCGCCGTGACCGAATTTCGGTCTGGAGGACATTATTATTTTGATTTTTAATCGACGATAGTTGTTGATGTCAATGGACCACACCATCCACTTACCATCAGGTGAACTGTGTGATAGTTTGTCACCCTTCTTAAAAAATACGTAATACGTAGAAAAAAAAGTAATGCGAGAACAATCCAAAGCGTTGCCCCATGTCATTGATATATTTTTTTTCTTTACAATTTTCTTAACTGTTAAAAACTTGATAAGTCAGCACGAAAAAGGCCAATTAACTAATTTAATATTTTCAGTACTTGGGACCCGGCGAAAACATTGAATTTTTAATCGATGATGCCGCAGGTAATATATCGAACCGGTCTGTGCCAGCATCAGAGTTTGATAGGTTGTTTTAATATTAATAAACTTTCATATAAAAATATTTACAAATTTTACTTACAGCACGTAACATATTACGCCTATTGACCACATGTCGGTCCCGTACCCGATCTGGTCGAAGTTAACCACTTCGGGCGCCACGAACTCGGGTGTTCCAAATAGCACTTGTAGTTTCTTCTCAGGGTCGTAGAACCGTGCTAATCCAAAATCGATGATTTTTATTCTGTTACCCGATTTTGTAAGACATAAGATGTTTTCTGGCTGAAATTAAATGAAAATTATGTTAGATTAACGGTTCAGCTGGTATAAAATACCTAAGCGGTGGGCTGCGGCGCCTCGAGCCTAGACATGTGTCAATTCATTTCTCGTGACCGAAACATTCTAGTACATTTCGTCACACGAACCGGTACATTCGGATCGATCATTCAAATGGATCATTTCGGTCTCCAGTACTCCGTAAATCTGTGAGTCGAGCCTCGATTTCAAATCCCGCATGGAACGACTGTCTGTCCAGATACAGGAAATATTCCAAATGTATAAAGATTAGAGCCTTCGGAAGAATAAAATTAATGTCAAACATTAATTATAAATTATTAACCAAGGTATATTGTGTTATACTTTTATTATGCTCAGCTCGGCTGCTCAGTACATGGGATTACTATTAATAACATTAGTTACGCGGATGACATGATTCTTCTCAGCCCCTCGATAAGTGCTCTTAGGAAACTGCTCACTATTTGTGAGCGATATGCAGTAGCGCACAGTCTTAGGTTTAAAGACGGGAAGGGAAGAAAATATACTTGTACATTTCGAAGTTCAAATTAATGTGAACTCTGCTAAAACAGGTTACTTGATTTAAGTATCTGGGTATAAATAGCTGGGATATAAGTATTGGGTCAATGAATCACTGAGCGATGACTTAGATTTAGGAAGAGGACGAAAGGCGCCGGATGTTAGGTGCAACATGCTGACCCACAGGTTCGCTCGATGCACTCGCACTTTACTTCAGTAAATATTACACTTTTTAAGTTATACTGCCAATCATTTTATACCTGCAAAATGTGGGTCAACTACACGCAAAAGGCATACAACACCCTTAGATTACAGTATAACAACACTTTCAAGGCACTGTTGGGGCTGCCTCGCTTTTATAGCGCATCGGGGATGTTCGCCGAAGCACGCACGGATGGTTTTCACGCAATTACACTTAAGTGGATAGCATCCCTGATGACGCTAATACGGAGTACAGCACTAATAGTCTTCCGGAAACTGTTGTAAATTACTTAGACAGTATTCATGTAAAACACTGGATGGAGACAGTTTTGCCAGTGATAAATCATTACTAACCGTAGCTTTTTAAGATTTAGTTACTAACACATGTATGGAATTGATTCTAAAATAAAAAGTTATTATTATTATTACTAACTCACTCGGAGTTATTTTGTAAAGATGGACATTTAGATTTTGTTTTGAAAAATTGTCTGACAAATAGATTTTGATGAAGATTTTGTTTTGATAAAGTCTGCTCAAGCGTGGCGATTTTAACAGAAATGCCTATTTCAATTAGTAAGAGCTTACAGTATCTGTAGAACACTAATGATATTTTTATCTTTTGGTTTTGGAATGTTAATAATATAAAAGTAAAAAATCATTTTCATTTGACCCTTACTGACAAATTATAAAGTTTATTACAGATTATAGAAATAAAAATGTGCGCAATAGAACAAACAATAATGGCGGCGTGCAATCATAAAACTCCCGCGCATGTTTTTCCGGTGTTTGATATACGGTTTGGAGCCGTACCAAGATGTAAACGCGGGAGATCTCAACGACATTGTAATTTTGATTAGATGAAATTTATAGCCTGGCTTGCTTATGCAATCAAAGCATGTAGATTGTTGAAAAATTTACAGTGTATTAAGATAGTATTTTTGTATTCATCTCGGTTTTAATTAATTTAGCGATGTTCATTCCTACCTAAATCTTATAACGTGTGAATTATCAGAGTTCGCTACCTAACCAGCTAGGTTTAAGAGTCGATTTTTTCTTCTGTGGCGTTTTGTATGTTAGGGATTACTTATCTGTAACAGGAGCGAATGATTTTATTTTAAAGATTTTATTACGCACACACCACTGTGTGATTTTTTACCGCTAGGCGAAATAGTATTATAAATAATAGTAGAAAATATTACATCTGATGGTCCATCAGATAATGGCAATGTTCTATGAAATTGGTAAATTGCAAGACTCAGCTATGGCACGATATTGCTCAAAAACTATTTACATGCTGACTGAAATGTTGCTGAATTTCGTAAGACTTTAGTATAAAAATGCCAAAAAACATTAAAACGTTTTTAAATGTGGTAGAGTCGCTTTGCCGCTCTCACAAAATATCAGTGTGCAACTGCAACCTAATACTGTTTTGTTTCGTATGGTGAGTGTAAAGAACCTGAGACCCTGTTTTACGGTTAAGGGTGTATTCCACCATCATACTCAATCTGTATTTCGATTCGTAATTTAAGATAGATGGTAACACTAAAGAGCGACATAACGGACCTAAAAGCAGGGTCTCCATAAAAGCAACTTTATGGTAAACGAAATAAGATTACATAAATCGAGTTGGGCACAACTATATACGAAGCATTGTTGTAAATAAACCTTGGTGGCTATGAGCTACACCATTCATTTACCATCAATTAGACTGTGTACTTGTTTGTTACCGTTACTCTGTAAAAGACTATGGTTTTCGAAAAATGGCGGTATACCGCCATCTCTTCCACGCTACATGTGCAATACCTAGACAGGCGATGGCAGAAAAGACAAAAGCAAGAGACTACTGGCTGGCACTGTAATCGTCAATTCGCTTGCCAAGCGAGACGTGGCAACACTTGGTACCACAAGAAAGACTCGTGTCAAGCATTGGACTTACGTGCTAAGGAAGAAAACAATAGAAACAGAAACAGAAACTTTTTAGTCAATTATACTTATTGAAAGTTAATCTTTTGTTTAATTTACCGAAGAACCACTAAGAAACTCCTTATCTAATTCGAGTTATTATTGTATGCGGCGATAGTCGTAATGATGTTTTTATAATATAGGATGACAAACGAGCACGCAGTCCACATGATGGTAAGTAGATGCTGTGGTCCATAGACATCTACATTTATCCTTAATTAAGAATCAAAATGCAGATGCGTTGTCACCGCTGAGGACAAAGATGGAATGGCTCGTTTTCAGTAAAAGGGTCTCCGGTTTTCTACACTCACCATACGAAACACTGCGGCATAAGCTGCTATTTCATGCTGTTATTATGTGAGAGCTTGGTCCTTCCTCGGTAGGGCCGACCCATTCGTGGTACAACCACGTCTACCACGACTACCACGTCTGCACGTGAGCCACGGAGCAAACTCCGTGGACGTGGGCGCTCTTTCGTAGATTTTAGCATTTTTGCGGAAAACAGTGTCGATTTATAGTGAATATAGTAATTATAGGACATTATATAGGATGGGATTGTAATTCATTTTGAAATTTTGACAAGTTTGTGAGGATTTTTGGTTTGCAATATTATTAGTTTTTATAGTAATCACAACAAAAATGCTTCGGGTAATTCTTCCTTCAACTTGTTATAAATTTCCACATAAAATACACAAATACATCGTGTATAGGATTCGCATAATTCACGCTCTAGTTACCTTCATGTCAAGATGCAATATGTTCTGCCTGTGTACGAACTCGATTCCTTCGCATATCTGCCGCATGAATACGGTGCAAGCGCGCTCCGTTAGCACGAAATCCTCGTCGATCACTCGTTCAAACAGCTCGCCACCAGTTATGCTGAAACAAAGAAAGTTGCTATGAAATTAAGTTTATTATAATAATAATAGCGTCCTCCCGACCGAATTTCGGTCACGGCGGCCAATCTTAACGGAGACCAGCCATCTTCATAGGACTGGATTACAGTGCAACGGGTGTGTATGCAAGCTTAAGTGTTTAAGATGGGGCGGCCATTCCACACTACCGGCCGGAGAATAGACGTAGGAACAACGACTTTAAGTACCTTTCGAGGCATGGAGATGAAACACCGCCAACTTTCTAAATCCGTCCAGCTACTGTGAATTTCTTGACATAAAATGCAATAACTGATTTTGGCGAGGCCTGGGACATGATCAACTGACGCGCTTACGACCACAAAGTCAACCAAGCAGCCAATCGTTTATAATGAAGGTTGTCCTGTTTACGCCAGTAGGTACAGTACATTTCACTGACCCTCTGTGAACGTATTGTACATAAGTGCTGTCATAGATATTACATAGCATAGAATACTATAATACATACTTAATAGAACGGGGGAGTGGGCGGAGCCCGTGTAGTGTAGCCACTAAAATGTCACTAACACGTCAATTCACACATATAAATGTCAACACGAGATGTGTTTTGACGTTACAATCGTTTCCAAATTTCGCATGCAAATTATTTAGAAAATGCCAAACGCTATTTACAATTTTTTTTAATTATTTTTATTTATAAATACGCATTAAAATCTCTCTGTCAACACAGCGAATCGGGTTGGTAGTAGTGATAATACTACGTAATTAGTTGTATGTGTGCTCCCGGCGACGCCTGTCCTCGTACAAAATAAGGTTAGCAGCCATTCTATTGCGTATTACAGTATTCTATGTTACATAGGGTATAATTTCACGCCTCGAACGCAAAGTATATAACCGCAAAAAAATCAAAGATTCTTATGAAGATTTCCACTAAGATTTTATTCAGTACTTAAAAATAAAAAAATATACTAATGACATTAGGACATTCCTTTAAACAATCCTATTAAAACATATACTCTTGGTGAGTTATTTATGAAAAAATTAAGTGCGTGTAACATTTATTTTATAGAATAACAAACACTCACACAGTCTACCTGATGGTAAGTGCATGTAGTGGCCCAATCATACACCTTTACCATACATCTATCCTCGGTTATGAATAAAAAATGCAAATGCGTTGTCACTTGGTTTAATACTCAAAGGTTGTCACCCCTATGGAATACGATGAAATGCATCGTTTCCTGTAAAAAGTCTACATGTTGGTTCTTACTCAACCATAGATGAAGATGGCCATGGTCACAGAATCCATTATTGAACTATATAAAAATAGTATAGAAATAAATTTAAGTATAATGGATATCAATTGCATAGTAAAAAATCTGTCTGAAAATTGTATAATATATTAGAATGTGTATTAACACGACAGCTACTATTTCATATCCATCCGTCTATCTGAACTGGTGACACGTGAACTAGGTGTGATTGTGAAACATATGCGCGTTTGGAGAATCCTCAAAGATGATGGCCAGCACCCGTATTATTGTCGTCGAATCGACCATTACAGCCTATAAAAGTCCACTGCTAAACTAGACGAGGCCAGGATACCCAGGCCATCCCCTACAGAGTGCCTCATTAGAGTGATTTTGTCATAGCCACATTTGGCGGGTTTTAATTGCATCATGAACACTTGATTATGTTTTCATTAAACTTCATTAAACAGTTTCTTGGCTCGTTTGGGACTTTAATATTACATAAAAATTAACAACAACATCTTATTTACAAGATGCTTAAAATACTATCATAGTAAGGTTGGCATTGCCTCTCATGACTACAAGCTACACGAATAGGTATTTCATTAACATACTAATTATAACCTGTGAAAACTGTCAATCAACCGCAAATGGTTTTCAGAAAACACGACCAATTTCTGCGATAATGGCTTGTTAGGTAAGACGTCAAACTGCCAACAAGCAAGCGCTGTTTTTAAAAATAATGAGCGTCTCGAACTCTCGGTAGAGAGTAATTGTGTTTTGTGGTCTCGATCAAGATCAAAATAAAACATAGAATTCGAATGTAACAGTAGTTTAACTAATATTATATTTCATATACAGTAAAAATTATATGTAAGGTACGTGAGCGTAATATGGTGACCTTAAGCTTTGCCGCCCTATGAAACCAAAAACAGGATAAGGACTGAGGCGAAAAGACATAGTCATATACTATAATTAATATATTAACGAAAAATTGCAAATAAGCCGTGGCAATAATTCGGAATATTTAGAAAAATCTCCTTAAAAATACTAACTACACTACACCATACTAAAATCGACTTAAATTTCGACTTTTATTATTTGATTGACTGATGAAGAGCTATCGTATCACAAAGCCATCTATGCAGACAAGCCTGTAGTTTTCAAGTTATAAGAAAGTGACCAGATACGCTCACGTACTGTAATATATAAAAAATCACTGCCTTACAACATCACTGTATAGGTTTATTGGATTCTCTTTCTATTCTTTTCTTATTGGAAATTTCTCTGAAACAAGTTCGTGCCATCTTAGTTATGACTGGTTGTAATTAAAAAAATCTGCCTATGTAATTATAAATATTGTAATAGTGACACTATAATATCTCTAATTTGACAATATCCCTGCGACATATATTTTGAATATACTCATATGTACTCTTTTTTACCTTCCATGTTATATGATACAATATATTTTATGCGATTGCAATTTTTTGTTAGTTAAGACTAACAAAGAAAGTTTTCAGAGTCTACTAGTGCTCGATGCAAACTTATACACCTATAACCAAGTTGTTGGTTGCAAGTACTTCTAGATGCATATGTCGCAAACATGCAGTGCAGTGCATGTTCTTACAATAAGTAAGAGATTTCGACTTGATTTTGGAGTCTTTCTTTATGGTCTGAATTAAAAAGGACAACTAATATTTTAAAAATATTTGCATATGAATCTTAATTTTAAAATAATGTGACCGGAGTTTTCTAGTGATGACACTTAAAAATGTCATCTTGCCATCTAAGCAGAAATTCGATAATAATTAAAATTTTATTCGCTTAAATGCTTTTCACAATTTAAAGCTGATAATTTTTTAAACATACGAAAGATGAAACATGGGCCAGTGAACAAAATATGAATGAGTTAAAATAAAGATTGTTTGGTTGAACAGCTTTTCCCGTAACAGAGAAAACAGATTACGAGATTCACGTGCCAAACGTAATCCCGACGTATACGTATAGTATCCCATGTCCGTATGTGTAAGCAGTGTTGGCGCGAAAATAGACCGATGAATAGAGCGAGGTTGCGTACAAGGTCGGTGTCGTGCTTCCTGGATATCGCCATCTCGCTTTCACTAATGAAAAATATAAAAGAGACTTTCTTTGTACGTTCATGACCCATTAGCCATTACTAATGATAGTTTTACATATACGTTTGACAATTATGTAACATATATATATATATATATATATATATATATATATACATGTATGTATATATATATATATCCAAAACATGTGTGTGTGTGGGGGGGGGGGGGATTAGATGGATTTCTTTAAGTTCAAAGTTGGTTTGATTTTTAAAATCATTTAACTTTTTTATTAGAGTGGACTAAATACAAAAGCCATAGTGATGTTTTTTTTTTTAAATAGAATAAAGGTAGGGTTAGGGATTGGCTGCTACAGTCTATAGACATCTGCATTTATCCTCGATTAAGAATCAAAATGCAGATGCGTTGCCACCCCTGAGGACTAAGACGGATGCCTTGTATCCAGTTAAAAGGGTCTACGGTTCTCCGTACTCACAATACGAAACTAAGCAGCATTGAGATGCTATTTTACGCTGGTATTCTATGAGAGTGTGGTCCTTCCCCGGTTAAGCCGACCCACTCGTGTCACAACCATAATATAGCTGCAGCATGACTCTACCACGTAAAAAATATTATATAAATTAAATTTATGTGTAAAAATATACTTATAAATTAAATTTATATGTAAGCTCATACTGCATACTTTTTAATTAAAATTAACGAACACTGTAGCATTTAAACTACAAAATACGAGTATTAAAGATAATTTGTACAGCGGAACCATAACTCACATGTGTTTCGACGCATTTAGCATTTTTTTAAATAATCAAATTATATATACGGAGTGAGCGCGAAGGTATGGGTAGGTGGATAATTTGCACAGTACGTTTCAGTCAACATAGCATTTATTTTTCTGAACAATCATAAATTATACAAAACAATAGGTTTTATTGTTTCAGATGTGTTTCAGTTTATTCAAGTGCTTTGCGCAATTACTTTTTGCAATGGGTACGAGTATAACCAATGAGAAACAGGAAATTAGTGTATTATATTAAGTAGTTCTTTTTGCTTCGTATTTTATTACCGTTTTCTATAAATTTTTTGACCACGCTCTCATAGAACACCAGCTTAAAATAGCAGCGTAATGCTGCTGTGTTTCATATGGTGAGTGTAGAGAACCGGAGACCCTTTTTACTGGAATCGAGGCATTCCGTCTTAGTCTTCAGACAACCCATATGCATTTTGACTCTTAATTGAGGATAAATGTGAATTTCTATGGACCACAGCATCCAATTACCATCGGGTGGACTGTGTGCTCGTTTGTCACCTAATGCTATAAAAAAATGATGTGGATAAGATTTATAATAGAGCTATCAGTTGAAAAATTGAATTCCTTGATAACCTTTCTAGTTGCGAGTTCAACCTTAATTTTACTATTTTTTTAAACGTGTGATCCAAAGGTAGATAAAAAGATTTTCCGCGCCAAGCAGCCGACAACGACTGAATGCGTGCAATTTAAAAAGGTCGTAAGAGCTCTATGATTTCGGTGGTGTAGAAATGTCTTATTTTCTGCTTAGGAGTCCGTCTAGGTGGCCTATCCTCTATTCTGGTGTTAAATAGCAGTGCTTGCGTTGCTGTGTTCCAGTCTAAAGGGTATATAGACATAGGAGATACCAGTATAATTAAAGGTTGTGAGGCATTCCATCTTAGCCCTCGGAAGTGACAACGCAACTGTAAACAGTCTTTGAAGTCTTCTGCAGGTGACCATGGCCTACAGTAGCCACTAACAGTTTAAAAAAATTTTTGTTTTGACTGGCACAGGCAGAAAGATGAGATAGAAGGCTACATTTTACGTGGTCTCCCTCTATTCTATCCATCGAGTACGTTATTATAATTCTAACTAACAGAAAATTATACACCAATGAATACGTATATTCATATTCGATGGCATTGTTGTTACGTGTGTCGTGAACTCTTGAGAACTAAGAATGAACATTTGACAAAAATTTATACAAATAAATAAAATTGAAGTGTCTGTTTGTAACGTCAAAATAACAGCTTTTTACTAAATGCATATGAAAGTATATACGGTACTTATAATAAAAAAACAATTTTTAACATTTCTGTGTGTCTGTCTGTTTGTTTGTTCCGGCTAATCTCCGAAACGGCTTTCGGCTGATGGGACTTTCACTGGTAGGTAGCTGATGTTATAAGGAGTAACTTAGGCTACTTTTATTGTAGAAAAATAATAAGGGTTCCGCGCAAAATGATTAAAACCCATGAAATCCAACCGTATCTTCATCATCAATTTCACGCGAACTTTATCGCAAGGAACAGCTAGTTTAATACATATAAATAATATATAATAATATGAGCTGTGACCTGGGATAGCTTAGGGGCTTATCGCTCGCAATAAATTTCACAGAATTGGCTTCAACTACAATTCGTTCCCAGCCAGCATTAATGAAATTGTTAATTGCAATTTTAAGCACTAATGACGTGCTCGGCGGTAAAGGAAAACATCGTGTGGAAACCGGTGGACGTCCTGAGGAAGTCCGCCAATACTGATTGGGGCAGCGCCGTAGACCCCTTTCCATAAAAACGTCACAGAAATTAGAGGAGGCTTGTGCTCAGGAGTGGGTCGCATATAGGCTGTAAATTTACTTTACTTTAAGACACATAACATTTTAAAAAAAAACAGCCTCTATATTTTGAAATCAGAATTTATCAAACTAGACATAAATTGCAGTAGCGATCAAAACAGAAACAGTGTTATTATAGTAACGAATAATAGAATGACGGTTGGCATGGAAGAAACGCTTAAAGTTACTCTCACTCCCTTTACTAATTGACAACAGAAGGAGACAGGTATAGAGATAATTAGTACTTTAAGTAAGTCACAACACAGTGTAGGGGCAATGTAAGATATCCACAGTACGGTACGGTACGGTACGGCACAAGTAGGTGTCGTAGGAGGCGCCAGAGGGAAACAATAAGGGAAATAATAACGACTAAAAATAACAATAAACTGCTACCCGCTTGCCAAGCGTGGTAACTATTCCTCCCCCCCATCCAATGAGGCAATCTATGGGGGAGGCACATGTTCAGCACTGGACTTTATAGGCCGTAACGGAACAAACCAACTCTTACCTACGCGCATATAAATCACATGATCAAATACAGGAATCCACTACAATAAGATCTGGAGCCAGCCACATGACACGTGAAGTTATTTTCATTCATGAGTCGTTAAAGACATTTGTAACAGAGATATGTAAACCTTCAGCCTTGACCAAATTATCGGTTTGCACGAATTTACGATTGTTAAGGGGAAATATAATCTCAAATGGCTTAGCAAGATCCTTCGTTATGCCGAAAATATTGCAGCATTAATTTTGAAATAAATATATGGTAAAGTTGAGGATTAATGTTAAGGATTATGTTAGACGAAAACACGATTTCGTAAAATTTTCTCGATAGAAAAAAAATCCAAAGTTACCTCCAAAATAAACAATAAACCGCTGTTATTCATAAAATACTTTAAATAAGATCATGAAACTTTGCATACTAACTGAACTAACTATAAAGCAGTGCTTATGTTATTTACTTTTTTTAAATACCATTATTTTCACTGTAAAAAGAAATTACCTAAACTATCGGCCTTTTGAAGCGTGATTCCTGCCGTGCCGCACGGTCACTTCGCTTCGGCCTTTGAACGGGGAGATTGTGTCGCTTACGATCAGAATATACATTACGCAACAGGACGACGTAAAATTAAAATGGGAAAAAACCGTAATAAAAATAAGAAGCGACTGGCTTGGCGTTAAGAAACAGTTATAAATATGATAAACCTAATGAAATAAGTGTCTAACGACCTTTCTACTTACAATATTAGTGATTACAAACATTTCGGTACATAGCATACGACGCGCGGGCAAGTGGGGACGAAATTAGAATTTGAGCTGACTTACTCTATCCCCTTAATAATGAACGTGACAACAATAGTGTTTTCTTGGCACATTTTAACTAATAAGCACATTTATTTGTTCCGTGTTTCGAGAACTGTTGAATCACACTTCATACACGATCTCACGAAGGCGAGAAACTTCGTTCATTTTGGTGGGTATTTGCTACGCCATTATATTTGCTTTGATAGACCACAAATCATTGCAAAAGAATACCTATTTCTACCAAGGATGATTCGCGAGGTTATTGTAATTAAAAAAAAAACATTGTAATTTAAATAGAGAAGATGGATGGGTGTTACCATCCGCTTGGGATCCTAAAATTAATAAAATTAAATCCAAACCCGAGCATGCCACTGCCAGACTTCAAGATAAGTTCGAACGAAAAATTTATATTCTAAAACTGAATTTAGCCGGGCTAACTATACTATCGCGGGACTTCAAACACCTCAGTTCCCACCTCAGTCCACCTCAGTTACCATCGGTGCTGTAAAAGAAATTAAAAAATCTAAGAATCTTACTGATACAACAAACAATAATAACAATAATAAAAAATAAAAAAGACAAAATAATAAAAAAGACAGTTCGTTGACAGTTCGTCTGAAGTTCCGATCGCACATTAGGGAGAACTTTTTAGAGAGATAATTTAACCACGACTAAAATCCTCCAAAAATGTAGGTTAACAAGAAACGCATGGCAACCCTGATCCATAATCTACTGTATTTCCTCATCAATTATTTTTATTTTTAACGTGCTAGAACCACGCTGCAGCTATACTATGTTTGTAGCATGAATGGGTTGGCTCAACCGGGCTTCCTAGCCCTATGTAGATGTCTATGAGTCACAGCATCCACTTAACATCAGGTAGACTCTGTTCTCGTTTATCACCCTTTTCCTATAAAAAAACACAAGCGACCCGCCCGGTTTCGTCTAGATCTATCAATGTGGCGTTATGTAGACTTAAGATAATCATCTATGACTATTTATTACATCAGTTATTCGATTTTTAAAAAGAACACCAGGTTATTCGGATGTAAGGGCGCAATTATATACTTAGTCGTTGACCCGCTTTCGGGTGCACAAAAGACGTTACATACTCGAATTCGGGCACCCGAAGCATTATTTACATTTCATTCTTTTACTCGAATATGGGCAAACAATTCTGCGCCCACGTTCGGTGAGGCACGTGTCTGCGATCTGCGTACGTCATTCGGGCACAGAATAAATAATAGTACTAATTTGGGTAACCAAAACGAAGGCGGGCGTAGGTACTCGACTCCGTCACGGTTTATTTATACAGTATTGTAACTCGGCCGTATCTTTGAAATAAATGCCTACAGCAGCGCGGTACGTAAACATGCAATAGGGCTGCCTGCCTTCAGCATTACATTTACCTACTTTGTGTTTCCATCTAGTTTTATGATTGTAAATACACTTTTTTACATAATCAAATATAATAGGTACTTTGAAAATTCAATAGGAAGTGTTCAATAAAAATGCGTATCGTTTTTTGATTGGTAGATTTACTTAAAAAACTATGTTTATGTATGAATAACAAATCGGTCTTATGAATTTGCGACCGAAAAATATTTGCGCCTCGGCTGAGACGTACGAATTACTTTATTATTAAATTTTTAAGTATAAAAAATCCGCATTATAGTATAAAGCTTAATTAAAAATTATTTTGGGAAACATTGACAAGGTGGAGAAAAGTAATATCTTTTACTTGGATAAAGAGGTATCTATAACCAAGTAAAAGATATTTTATAATTTATATGTTTGGTTTTAAATGAAGTTCGCATTTATTATTTCTTTACTTTTATTCTATTATTAATTTCCTCCATTTTTTATATATATTCCACAAAACCATCACTGCGGCACTCACGACTGTCTGCATGCCGAGCGCATGCCGAGATCGAGGCGCGTAGGCATAGCTCTCGCTTCGTCCGTTTGTATGAAGTTGGAATACTGTATAGATAAAATTACCGTGACTCCGTTTATTTACACTTAATCGTTTGTCCGAATTCCATAGGCAATCGAATACGGGCAAACGACCAAGTGTAATTGCGCCATAATAATAGCCTAGATCACACTTGGATTTGCTCTCTATCTGCTCGTCAAGTTTCATCACAAATAGTTTAGTGATTCAGAAGATCAGCCCGGACAGATAAAAAATTCTAATAATGTTTTTTTTTAATAGGAGAAGGGTGACAAACGAGCACACAGTCTACCTGACAAAGTGGTTGCTATGGACCATAGACATCTACATCTATCCTCGATTACGAATCAAAACTCAAATGCGTTGTCACCCGCGAGGACTAAGATGGAATATGCCTCTTTTCCAGTAAAAAGGGTCCATACGAAACACAGCAGCTGCTATTTTACGCGTGTATTCTGTGAGAGCGTGGTCCTTCCCCGGTCGAGCCGATCCATTCATGCTATAACTATACTACTAATATAGCTGCAGATTGCTCTATCACGTAATATATAGGTTGGAATAATTTTTGAATGCAAATAATCCTCTCAGGTCAATAAAAGGCAGTTGTTTCAATATTCCAGACAAATATTTCAATTTTATTTATATGTATCATTGCCTACCACAACAATATTTCACTACTGTCACAGTTTATTTTTTAAGTCCAAAGCGTCATTTTTGCGTCTAAATATAATTTCATAAACGGATGAATGAATCGTTTGCGCGTCATCAACGAGGTAGGTACTTATTTGTTTTTGCCTCGAGTGACGTCAGTTATCCCGTTACGAAAACATTGTAGGCATACCTACATAATTTTTAAAAAAATTATGGATTTACTTTCATAGCATTATAGTAAAATATCTGGATGATGACGTCCAGTCGAAAATACCGATCCCAAGTCCCACAGACTTCGGTTGACACAAGTAGTTAGAGTTGAGGTCCGCATGCCTCTACTCGGGCGGCGATTAGATAACTCACAAACACCTTACAGGTGTCAGAATAAACTGTATAAAACCAAAAGGATGATAGTACTAACAGCACAGAATATAAATGGTGTAGAGGAGCTATCGGCCCTGCGTTCACTAGTCGCCTGCATAGAGTTGCGTGTGTTGAGAATTTTTTAAAAAGATTGTATTATGTTTTCAATAATATATTGGAAATGCCTATTCATCGACAGTTTTTATAAACGATACTAACCGGGATTATTAACCACTCCAAGTATTTGGTTCACTACAGAAGTCACATGGTGGATTCGCATCCACATCTTTCGGAGTTTACAGACGGCATCCACTACTATAGTTTAAGAAGATCCGCTGTTGTAGTCTTCTAGTTAAGAAAACAAAATATTTAATGTTTAATCCTTAGTCAAATTATAAACATTTGGCAGTAAATATAAAGCAACTAATAAGTCTTTAAATCTTACATATACTCGCAGTAATTGTTAATTTGTTACATACTACGTTTTGTGTAAATACCTAATTTGGTTTAGGTAGACTGTCACAATTTATAAACTACTGAAGGATACTATTAACTACGGATTCCTTACCATCCGGCAAATCCTGAGCGGTCGTATGCGACCGCACTCACCCGCAGCACTTAAAACCATTAAAACTAATATTTAGAGACCACTATTATCTAGATGTTAGTGCTGTTAGTCTATGCGACTCTTACAGCTATTTAGAGACTACTTTTCTATGAAGAAGGTTCGACTCGTACGTTTGTTCGTACCCGCGCGGTCGAATCCGACCACTTGGATTTTGCCGGAATAGCGCCGCAGTCGGATTCAATCGCTTGGGAACTGAGAGGATATATAGAACCTTTTCCTTGTACAAGAATCGGTAAACGTCCACAATTATTGATTGCAACAGTCTCTTCAATTTTATTGCTAGGTGAGAATAAATTAACATGAATTATATGGTAGATTTGTCCATGCAGCGCACTGTAAAGTGTTATTGAGTCACTGGCGTATCAAGTACAAGGGGCAGAAGCACCATGGGTCCAATTTTGACAACGGACTACGCACAACGGGTGGCAATTTAAAGGGGCGGCATTTTGAGAAAAGAAAAGTCAGTTCGTTGCATTAAACTTTTAAATGATGCCAGAAAACATCTTAAAAAATCTGAAAAAAAAAATCTCTTACTTTTCAAAAAGATTTCGTGACAAATGTTGCGATCATTGTAGTATTGAGACTTTTTAAAATAGATATATCTATAGAAAATGCTTAAATAGAAAAAGTAAAATCACTTAGGTAGAGTAAGCGTAAGTTTAAAATCTTAATATATATATATATATATATATATAAATTACGTGTCACGTTGTTTGTCCGCGATGGACTCCTAAACTAATTAACCGATTTTAATCAAATTTGCACACCGTGTGTAGTTTAGCCCAACTTGAGAGATAGGATAGTTTTTTTAATCATGAGTGACCCACCATTTTTTTTACGAATTTAAGGATTTTTAATAGGACATGACAAAGTGTCGTCGAAAAGGGCAGAACAACATCTGCCTGGCAAGCTAGTATATTATATTGTTTTATTCATTTTTTAATAATATACATTAAACTGTTTTTAAGATTCTTGCATAAATGAGGAATGGGTAAGGAGTGAATGACGTAAATAAAAAAGGCGATAATTTGTGACTCCAGCGACTTCGGGCGGCAGTAATTCATGCCCCGCCACTGCACGCGCACAACTGATAACTTCTCATAATAGACTGCTCCATAACCAGTCTGTGAAATTTGGATAGATATGCTGTCAGAAGTTGTTTGCCAGAGCCTCACCAGAAAATATTTCAACAGAGTGCTTCTCACTTGGAGAAAAAGTTGGCAAAAAGAACTTCTTCATCAGCCAAAAAAGTCCATTGCTGTTCACGAGCCGCTCCCGCTGTAGGAAGGATTTTTCTTAATCGTCTCTGACGATTGCAGTTCTAGACGTCTCGCTTCTTTGACGTTGCTGCTTGTCGTCGTCCTGGGTACTTTCCTGGGTGTTCCTGGGTGGTCCTGGGTGTTTGGCGTAAAGACGTGGTTGCGCTGCTATCAATTTGGAGCCATAAGAATGTTTGATGTTTCCCTTAGTCACCTCTTGCGCGACCCAATAGAAGAAATGGAGTATTGATTATCATAAGCCACCACCACACGGGGAAATAGTGTGAAATTGATCAAATACTGTCTGTTTTAGATGTTTGATGTCCGATCCGTGTACCGATGATAATACCTTGTTAGAAACTGGCTTCTTCACTCATGCAGGGTTAGCCAAGATGAATTACTACGGTCGTTATTGCTATAGAAAAATATAAAAATTAATTGGAATGACATTTCCAAATGTATTCATACAATTTATACGTGGTAGAGTCAAGCTGCAGCTATATTGTGGTTGTAACACGAATGGGTCGGCTTGACCGGGGCAGGGTCACGCTCTCACACATTACCAGCTTAAAATAGCAGCTTAATGTTACTATGTTTCGTATGATGAGTGTAGAGAACCGGAGACCCGTTTTAATGGAATCAAAACATTCCATTTTAGTACTCGGTGACAACAAATCTGCATTTTGATTCTTCAACGAGGTTAAATGTAGGTGTCTATGGACCACAGCATCCATTTACAATCAGGTGGACTGTGCTCATTTGTCACCCAAATTATATAAAAAAACGTAATGTCATATAACTTAGCGTGGATTTCATAAATTTTTAAAATTTTTTATGTTGTTCGTAAAATGACATCTTGACTAACCCCGCTGTTTTGTCATTGAAAAGAAATAGGAAAAAAATACGACGAGTCTATTTCAATTTTGTGATATATGGTACATACAATCGATTGTTTATTAATCGTTAAGGTAATCGATTCTGTTTGGAGACGAGCGATCAATATCGACTAATCGACGTTGATCGATTGCAACTCTTAATAATGCAAAATAAACGAATGATCCTGCATCTTATAATGAATTTATTTATAGTTTTCAATTCCTAGTTTTATAAAGGAAGTGAACTATTTATTGAACGCTATAATAATGATATAACAATGATCGCTGCCAAAATGCCGATGGTTATACATGACTAACAACGTATGTGTCAGTACCGTAGCCAATATTGTAAAATTAGAAACCATTAAGTTCGAAGATCGACGAAAACAAAGGATTAAATGAACGAAATCAACTTAGAGCGTACGTAGGTATGTGCAGTAATGATATAACTGGTTTTTGGCAGGTGTGTGTATGATATTTAACGTTTGTCCTAAGACATACAAAAGTATATGTGCTTTCAAGGTAGTGGTAGTACAATCACCTCATTTCATCCCATGGTGTTGTTAAAGGTGTCAATCGGATTTTTAAAATATAATAAGGGTGACAAATGAGCACACAGTCCACCTGATGGCAAGTGAATGCTGTGGCCCATAGACATTTACATTTATACTCGATTAAGAATCAAAATGCAGATGCGTTGTCATCCCTGAGGAGTAAGATGGAATGCCTCGTTTCCAGTAAAAAGGCTCCCCGGTTCTCTACACTCACCATACGAAACACAGCAGCACTAAGCTGCTGTTTTACGCTGGTATTCTCTGAGAGCGTACTCCTACCCCGGCCGAACTGAATTTGTGCCTCAACCATAATATAACTGCAGCTTAGTTCTACCACGTACGACAAAAGAATCATATGGTTTCCGTTGGATGGCGGTATAATTAACAGACTCGCGACGGGCTGCAATTTCAAGGGTGCGAGACGTCCTTAATTTGTCTACCAAGCGTGACGATATTAAGTAAACCCTCCTTACAACTTGAAAATCATCATGTCCAGCAGTAAATCTCAAGGACAGATTGAAAAGAAGAAGAATGCTATGACTTAAAATTTCATTGAGCAACTAGATGATCCTCGCGATTTCGTCCGCGTGGATTATTACGATTAGATTTCATGGGTTTTAATTCTTCTGCGCGGAACCCTAATTCTTTATCTAAAATAAAAATAGCCCAAGTTACTCCCTATAACATTAGCTATCTGCCAGTGAAAGTTTCATCAAAATCAGTTAAATCATTTCGGAGATTAACCGGAACAAACAGGCAGACGGACAAAAAATTTCAAACTTATTTTTTGTTATAAGTACCGCATATACTTTCATATGAATTTAGTAAAAAGGTGTTATTTTGATATTAGAAACAGAAAATTCAATGTTATTCCTTTGTATAGATTTTACACTCAGGCTAAATTTAACATAATCATTGTAGCTCTCTGCAGTTGAATACAGAGCCCATCCAAGACTGCACTAAATCAGAATTGGTGGTTGCAATACTAGATGTCTTATACTTTTATGTTACTCGTTGCCGGTCTCAGTATTTTATATTTGGCATATTATATAGGATCCATGACGTGATCTAATGGATACGAAGACACTTTTCAAATATTTCCCTAAGTTTAACTATCGTGACATTTACGGAACTTAATTGGGTGGCTTGTCTTTGTTCGCCATCTCAGAGCAAACTAAACTGTTTAGGTTCTGATGATGATAAACTTAATTCATTTGTACTTTCTTTTTTGCCTCATGGTGCGAAAACTAGAGCGTGGTATATTTTATTTTACGCCGCTAACACCACACGGCGAGTAGCCGAGTCTGTTCATTCGGCTTTGTCGCTCCTTTAGCATCACCCGGGTGCGTATATACGGGGGAAACGTGTAGGGTGGGCCTAGGATTAGGTGGTGGACTTAAGAGGATATAGTAAGTCAGCTCAAATTCTAATTTCGCCCCCACTTCCCCGCGCGTCGTATGCTATCTACCGACATGTTTGTAATCACTTATACTGTAAGTAAGGTCGTTAGATACTTATTTCATTAGGCTTTTATATTTATGCCTGTTTCTTTACACTAACCCAGTCGTTTCTTATTTTTATTACGGTTATTTCTCATTTTAATTTTACGTCGTCCTGTTGCGTAATGTGTATTCTGATCGTATGCGACACAACTTTCCCGTTCGAAAGCCGAAGCGAGACTGAGCAGGGTGGGGGTGTCGAGCGGCGGGAAACAAGCTTCAGGACGCCGATCGTTTCGATAATTTCTTTTTACAGTGAAAATAATGGTAATTAAAAAAACTAAAAAACATAAGCCCTGCCATATAGTTGGTTCATTTAGTATGCAGTTTCATGATCTAATTCAAAGTATTTTGTGAATAACTTTGAATTTTTTTTCTATTGAGAAAATTTTAAGGAATCGTGTTTTCAATTAACATAGTACTTTACATTAAACCTCAACTTTACCGTATATTTATTTCAAAATTATTTCTGCAATATTTTCAGCATAACGGAGGATCTTCCTAAGCTATTTGAGGTAGTATAGACCCTTAATAAATTTCTTAATAAAAATTTTAAATAAAATTTTCTTAAAAATTTATTAGATAGTTTGTCCTTTTATATTTAATACATCTGGCAATCCTACTCCTAGTAATAATAAAAGATGGCGTGGCAAAATGGCGGCGCGCCAACTATGCGCCCGCGCCGTACCTAATATCTGAAGCACCCCGACGCCACTGCTTTATAAAAGACTCTTATGCGAGTATGCGACTATAATGACGAACGTCTGTCGCCATTTAAGGAGCTACTTGAGTTTCGAGTTTGATATTAAATTAGTAAGATCCATTGCGTCATGAAAGCTCTCATTCATGTTCGCTGTAAATTAGATCATGATGCGCGAACTGTAAAATCACGGAGTCGATCTTCTCTGGGCACTTTTACTGTATATTTATAAATAACATTTTATTGGGTTTGTATACTTATTACAACAAATCGGGAGATAATTAAAAGGAAAAAAAAAAAGAATATAAAAATTACTAAAAATAAAAAACAATGTGGCAACATATGGCAAATATCCCCCTATGAGACAATTTATGGAGGGGGCCTGTGTTTAGCTGTGGACGTGTGCTTCAATAGGCTGTAACGTTAAAGCGAGTCACACACTACGCTGATACGATAAGATATCTATATTCGAGCGCGTATCTTTCAATATTGCTTTCTATGAAATTCAACGAACTAGCACACACAGCGCAGACACTGCATATACAAATATGGCCTAGGATTTTACCTGCATATAAATACAGAATAGTTACTGAAAAAATGGTATTGAATTCGCTCCAGTCCTTTTTAAGCTTTTTATAAGCGTTCTATCCAAATTCTTCGCCTTTAGTGAATACTAATGCAACACGTGCAACGAAATCAAATTATGAATCCTATTCTGCTTGTCTAGCGATTTACAAGCAATATACCAACTAATTGTGGGTAATACTCTGTATAAACAATCTGCTCCAAAAAAATGGTATTGAATTCGCTCCAGTCCTTTTTAAGCTTTATATAAGCGTTCTATCCAAATTCTTCGCCTTTAGTGAATGCTAATGCAATACGTGCAAGGAAATCAAATTATGAATCCTATTCTGCTTGTCTAGCGATTTACAAGCAATATACCAACTAATTGGTGGGTAATACTCTGATATAAATACAGATACTGCTCCAAAAAAATGGTATTGAATTCGCTCCAGTCCTTTTTAAGCTTTATATAAGCGTTCTATCCAAATTCTTCGCCTTTAGTGAATACTAATGCAACACGTGCAACGAAATCAAATTATGAATCCTATTCTGCTTGTCTAGCGATTTACAAGCAATATATCAACTAATTGGGGGTAATACGCTGTATAAACAATCCGCTCCAAAAAAACACATCGAGTACGTTTGAAGGATTTCGATACATTCATATCATTTCGTATATTATCGTATCTGCGTAGTGTGTGATACTTTTAGATAATTACGTTTTATACGCAGATAAAATATTAAAGTATCTGAGTAGTCTATTGGACGCCACACACGGTCAGTTCAACTGATCAGTTCGAACTAAAACTGTTGATATTTTTTAAAATATTGAATTTTCGATATATCGTTAAGTACAAATATATCAATATCTGAGTTTTATATATAAGTTTATTTATAGATATATCGAAAATCCAATATTTTCAAAAATAGCAACAATTTTAGTTTGAACTCATCAGTTGGAATGATCAGTTGAACTGACCGTGTGTGGCGGCCATATGACTCGCTTAACGGCAACGGTACACTCATTATCAATAGTTCCTTTTCAGAACTAAGATTAATATAGTGATTTTAGACGAAAAAAAGAGCAAACATTCGAAAGAATCTATTGCATTTTTGTATTACATTTTCGTTGCTTTATTTTTGCAAACTCTGTGGCAGTATCTTAAAATCCCGCACGAAACAAGTAAAAAGAAAAAAAATATTACATATAATCTCTACGAAATGAAAAATTAATGAAAATACAAAAAAAAAGTTCTAAACTGTACATGAAAAATATGTAACGTAGTTAGATGAAACAGATTATGAATTTAAATTACACTGCATCGTAATATTTCAAAAGGTTTTGGAAATGCATCAGTTATAAATTATAATAATACGTCTGTAAAGTTTATTACTTAAATCATACAGAAGTCATTGATTCAAATCCCACGAATAATGATAGGTTACTCTTTGGCACACAATTTGTATATTCAGTCGTGTAACGTGGTTAGCAAACAAGTCCATTATCAAGCAAATCAAAAGTGAACCACACATTCGTAGTATTAGTTATTATTAGTATAGTATATTATTATTAGTTACTCTGTGATTAGGTATTCAACATAATATGACCTTTATTTTCTTGTGAATTTTCTATTGATATTTAAAATTATAATTGTGCACCTAGTGGCCGTGTAAAAGTATCGACTACTCCATATTGATGGGTCAAACAGATGAGTTTAATGCCATTATACGCCAAAAACCGCATCCCTTATTAGGTTATTAGCAGAATACGAGCCAGCCACAACAGCATTCTGAAGACCGTGGCGGACAGGTATACATCGCCGCTGATCACTGGGCCCTATCCACCAACATGATGGTCTGTCTCGGCGCAGGGTATTACTTTTTTCCCTCGACTTAAGCAAAACATGTTTTACTAACCCTTGTTATTATTATTTTTGTACTACTAACTTAAATATGGATTTTAAATTATCTGAAATAAACAATTTTTATTTTTTATTATTTATATCGTCCAGTTGGTACCGTAAGAGGCAACAGAGGGAGACTGAAGCAGTGAATGAGCAGCAGCTTCTTCCTGATAACAACACAAAATTATTAAAAAACCGCGGTTGTCAGCCCGCCTGCCAAACGTGACAGCTTTGGCAAGATCTGCCCTCTGAGGCAATCTATACTCAATGTTCAGCAGTGGACTTTTATAGGCTGTAATGGATGGATTTCAAATTAACGTGCCATAAAATTAAAAATTTCGAATATTTACTCTAGTTATTTTTTGTAAACAGGAGTTACATAGTGGTCGCCACACACGGTCAGTTCAACTGATCAGTAAAACTGATGAGTTCAAACTAAAACGGTTGATATTTTTAAAATATTGGATTTTCGATATATCGATAAATAAACTTATATAAAAAACTCCGATATTGATATATTTATAACTATCGATATATCAAAAATTCAATATTTAAAAAAATATCAACAGTTTTAGTTTGAACTGATTAGTTGGACTGATAAGTTGAACTGACCGTGTGTGTCGTCTATAGGTGTTACAAACGAGCACACAGTCCACCTGTGATGGTAAGTGAACGCTATGGCCCATAGATATCTACATTTTATGCTCGACTAATGCGTTGTCACCCCTGAGGATTAAGATGAAATGACTCGTTTCCAGTAAAAAAGGGTCTCCGGTTCTCGACACACACCATAAGAAACACAAGGGCATTGAGCTGCTAATTTAAGCTGATATTCAGTGAGGATTAGTAATCGTATATGTTTTTATGAAACCTTGATTTGTGTGTGTGTGTGTGTGTGTTTTTTAATTTAATCATTTAAGAATCCCTTAGGATACTTCTTCATTTCTTGCAGTGGTTGACTAAGCTTTATCAAGTCTTTTAGTAGTATTTTGGTGTAAGAATATCTATTACTCGATATCGTCACGTGAGGGTCGTTATCGTAAGAGGGGACATAGGAACTCAAACAGGAGACAAAAAAGTGCGTGTGTCTATCGGCTATAGTGATCATGAACCTCAGAAAATCTGGAAACTTGTGCTCGTCTCACTAAACTACTTTAAAAAAAACATAAATTAAAGAATCCGCCGTTATAGCTACCTGGAGTGATTTGATTAGTCATGGTCGAGCTAACAATAATACAAATATTATGTACTTTAAACAACATCATCGAGTCTAATGCCCCGGCCACACGCTCCACGCACAGGTAAGCGCGTGCGTGTGGACGTTAAGGCGGTGGCTCGCGCAGGCGACTTGCGTAATCGTTGACGTGCTGAAGATTGGACTGCGCGGGCTTGGTTTGCACGGTTTTGCCTGCGACTTATAGTGTTTGTTTGGAGCTTACTTTAGCGTGTGGCCGGTTATTCAAGCCGCGCTTCAGTCCGTCTAAATTCTTGTTGACGACACATGTTATGTTATAAAATCTTAAAAATGAGAAATGTACGCAATTATTCCAGGGATTTTTTTAACTGAATTCGTAGAATTGTACAAATCGTTGCCGGCGTTGTGGAAAATTAAAAGTAAGGAATATTCCGACAGGAACAAAAAAAATGAAGCTTATCATTTATTAATTGAAAAACTAACTTTCTTATTTGTTGCTTTTTTACAAGTAAACAATAATATAAGGCTCCGTTTAAAAAAAAACCTCTTCTGGCCACATCGTGACGTGACTAGCTCTCAAAACACTTTGAGGTTTGCACAGTCCAGTTTGCACAAACTGACCTGCACGAGCCGCTGTACAGTCATGACTGCACAGGCCTGGACTGTGCAGGCAAGACGGAGCGTGTAGCCGGGGCATTAGATTACCGCTACCCGAAAAAAGACAAACAAATCGTTCCACGAGTTTATCTAACTGTTCAATTGCGATATTCCGGTAATTTTCGCGGTTTTTTTCGAACCTTTCTCGGTTCTGACTCATCTCATACGTAATTTCTCATTTCAGACAATATGAATCTGCATTCCTTTGTTCTCGATAACTTACGGTTATACGTATTGCGAATGTTTAACAAGAATTCATAAAGTTTGGGTGGACATTCACCTAGTCTGAGGTTAATAGGCATTGAGTTATACAACACTAGAGGAGCAAACCACATTACCGCGAATCGAAGAAAGTGTAACCACTATCCAAACGCGACGACGTAGCTTTGAAACTAATAACAATTTTAAGTAAACATATATCTATCTCACTTACACAAGTTACGAAAACAATATCGTCGCTAAGATTAGATAAAGATAGACACACAAACATGCAATGGCGGGTTGGTGTGGCTTACTATATGAAATTTTACCTAAAATACGCAATAAAATGAGTTTTTTTAAGCTGCAGTTAAATGTTTTTATATTAAAAAAAGTATATTTTATTTTAAAATCTTTATTACGTCCCCTTAGAAAAAAAGGATACAAAGCTTATCAGATGAATATAAGTAAACATAATGACGAAATAAATCGTATTTTTATGGTACTAATAAATCAAACAATATAAAATAGGTAATAAAATATATTTAATAGATAATTCATGAGTAAACTAAAATAAGAATAATTAATTATTTTGTATGAAAGTTAAAACGTAGTTTTTATTATAATTTCCAAAATATTTAAAATCAGAGGTAACAAATTAACTTAATCCATTAATTATAGTGTACAAATGTAGTATAATCACAAATGCGGAAAAGTGGCAACATTGAACCTAAATGGCAATATTCGATAATTTTATTTAATTATTTGAGGTTTTTTACGTTTATATGAAAACAAGAACTAAAAATTATGTGTTGAATGTGATTCCGCTTGATTTATTACGTTTTTGTGACCTTGAATAGCATTATTTCACTACGCATTTACCCATTTTTGTCGCGGCTCAACTCTGTCGGCGTCACATTGAACAATGAACTCACGTTAGCTAGACATATGGCTGTGGCCATATGTGCAGTGGCAACGCTTTGGCGCGGTTATTACTAATCTAGTGTTATATAAATAAATGTTAATAGGTGTGTTAAGTTATGGCGTCTAGTTGTCACAGACTAATTATCATTACTTCACAGATGATCAAACACGACAAAGCAAACCTATGTTCCAGAAGTGAACGGCAGAGTCGGGAAGGGATGGCGTAAGCGAAAGTGTATCAACCAAATTGGCGATATATTGAAAATAGGCCAAATCTAGAGTACCCTTAACCGACGAGCACGTATGCGTAGGTATATGGATGTGGAGGTGGCGATAGAGGTGTATCAGGATCGTGCTAAATGGAAGTGCGTAGTTTCTGTCTACCCCTGTGGGTGACAGGCGTGAGTGCTTATGTATATGTTACGATCAAAAGTTGGTCTGGTGGTAGAGTATCTGAGTAATGTAGTAAGTCCAGAGTACGGATATTAGCAAAAGCCAAATTATTGGAGAATCATAAATTGCTTGTTTTTGTTCAGGTGGCATAAGTTGCGATTTTTATTTAAGCTTACTTCTTTTTGATTGATGTTTAAGCGCTGGAACGATGACGAGCAGGTTTTCTATATAAAATTAAAGTGATGAATGAACTTACAGATCACCTTATGATAATGTGTCTACCGCCACCCATGTCCTAATGCAATCGACTTCAAACAAAGATTACAGCCGTGTTGTCACGCGTATTGAAGTAGAGATGATAAACGATTGCACAATCTACCTGATGGCAAGTGAATGACATAGCTCCTCCCATAAACGTCTACATTTAACCTCGATTAAGAATCAAGATGCAGATGCGTTGTAATCCTTAGGTACAAAGATGCCGCATCACCAGTAAAAAGAGTCTCCGGTTCCCGTCAACTGCAGGTACACAGCAGCATAGTACTGCTATTCCACGCAAAATAATGGATTTGATGCAGCGTAAAGATAGCTATCTATAACTTCAGTTTAGTTTTTGGGGACAACCGTTAGTTATTACGGTTTTCCGGGGAATTTCATACCTTTCACATATTGGTTATTTTTGATTTCATCAATAATGGAATAACAACGCATATGTTATATTGTCGTGATAAATATTATTATGCGGTATATATGTTTGGACCATTGGATAGTGGGAGATGTCGTGAATTGAAATCGAATTAAATAACTTGCTATAACTATATTGAACTCTTAACTCATAACTATATTGTAGTGACTTTCACTATGAAATATCATTCGACCAGCGATTCTAGGAACCTCTTAATAGTAAATTCTTTAAAGATTTCTTATATTTACGCGAATACTATGTATGAATAAAACAATTTTTACGGATTTTATCGCCTTTAATTTATTTATTTTTAACCATGTACTGGCCCACCTATGGTCTCCTCGTCACCATGGCTGCTAGTAAGCACCCGAAATGTTTGGAGTTAATAATAAGTAAATTTCAACGCGATAAAATCCGTAAAAATAGTTTTATTCAGTAATTTCTTTAGAATGCACCTTATATAATTAATTACTGAACCGCTCGCACAAGGTGTCAACCTCAGTCTTGTCAACGGCCGCCATAAATACGACACCTGTGTTATTCACACGCTATTTTTATAGGCATTTCCTCCATCTTACAGACACACTATAACTTTGAACACCTATAGTGACATATTCCTGCTTCATTTTCAGAACCTTTTTTTATAGAATAAGGGTGACAAACGAGCACGCAGTCCTTCTGATGGTGGTAAGTGGATGCCGTGGCCCATAGACTAATTTAACACGTTTATCATGTATCACAGAATAAATAATAGTACTACGTACTGGATTAAGAATCAAAACGCAGAGGCATTGTCACACCTGAAGACTAAGACAGAATGCCTCGTATCCAGTAAAAAGGGTCTCTGGTTTTCTACACTCACCATACGAAACACAGCAGTATTATTTTACGCTGGTATTCTGTGAGAGCGTGGTCCTTCCCCGGTCGAGCCGACCCATTCGTGCTACAACCATAATATAGCTGTAGCGTGGCTCTATCACGTAATAGACCAATTAAAATAAACCTATTAAATGTAGAAGACGAGTTACATGGGATTAAATACTGACCCTTTTCCGACCGACTCTGATTCTGAACCTGCAATGTTTTCCATTATAATTTTTGAAGTAAGTAAAAACTTCTTTCTTCACTTTGGGCACTTTTGGGACGAAGAAAAAGCACTGAACTCGCGTGACCGTCACGCTCAGATACAATATATAGATTACAGATGTGTGTGTATATACTATAGTACGTGAGGGTAAATGGTCATCCGGTTAATTTGGTCACCTTCTTATAACTCTAAAACTACATCCTGTTTGCATAGATGGCTTTTTGATACGATGGCTCTTCATCGGTCAATCAAATAATAAAGCGTCAAAAGGGCGCTGCTTTATCGACGCTATTTTTACAGTTGATATAGTAAATATTTTAGTTGATTTTAGTATGGTGTAGTGTAGTGTTTTGATTTTTTTCTTAATATATTAGTTATATTATACGACTTAGTGTTTTTGTCTCTGTCCTCCTCCTAGTTTTGGTTTTATAGGGTGGCAAAGCTTAAGGTGACCGTATTACCCCCATGTACCTTAGCATATGTTTCCGAAAGTAAGAAGTGTTCACTTCTGACGTGCAGTCCTGCGACTGACAAGTCAAGTGAAAACTCGATGAAATGAAAATGTGACACTGAAGAGAGACAAACATATACTTACATCTATAGAATTTAGGCTGCGAGAGAATGAGATAGAATACAATATACAGTGTTTCCTATGCGCAGTACGGATGAAGGACGAATTGTTTTGATTAATGATGAAATTGAATACTCGGAGGGTAAATAATATGTAGAATAAAATGTAAAATAATTTTATAACTTGGTATCAACATCATTATAAATAAATCCGATAATTATACTACTCCTGATACTCTGCATTCGACTCATTCTCTTGCAGCTTAGTTTTTTTGAAGATTTCATTTCTATCGCGCGTGAACTGCATGCATGTTTTTTTTTAATTGATTGGTGGATGCTGTGGCACAGAGACATCTACATCGATCCTAGATTAAGAATCAAATTTCAGATGCGTTGTCACCAATGAGAACTAAGAATGCCTCGTTTGCAGTAAGAAGAGCCGAATCAATCATCGAAACACAGCAGAAATGAACTGCTATTTTACGTTGGCATTCAGGTTGCTCAGGACCAGTCCAGGTGCGTTGTGGCATTCTTTGGGGAATGTTTATGTTCAGCAGTGGATATGTGAAGAGCTTTAATGATTATGTTGATGACGATGATTCTGTGAGAGCGTGGCCCTTCCCCGGTCAAGCCGACCCATTCGTGCTGCACAATATAGCTGCAGCATGGCTCTAGCACCTATAAAAGTTGACCGCGTGCTTTTGTGCTGTGTTCCGCATTTTTAACGTTGCACCCGTCGCTAGTTTTAATACGTCTGAGGTATACGAGCTTTTTACACCATTATCTATCGGAAACCATGTTATCTTTCTGACGGATTTTCTTTCAACGCCACCAAATTTACTGGCCTTGTAAATTGAATGTCTGTACAACAATGGTTGAGGTACCAACAATCAACTCTATTAGAAAACATCACTAGGATACCGTTGGAGTTGGTCCGGGTCCTACGATATTTGTAGCGTCAAATAACTGTATTTGGTGTGTGTGTTTTTCCAGTAACCTTTTTTAAATCTATGGGTGTAAAATGCGTCCACGATACATGAGAAATCTTACGTTGTGGGATAAAGATTAAAAAAAAACGTACGTAGATCTATAAAGCCTACAACAAATGACAATTCCGAAAAGCGTTGTCAAAAGGATGTCTAAAGCAATTATAAAAATTTTAATGGACTACAAAAGGGTTGCATCCTGAACTTCATCAAATAGATTTGTTAGAAATATTTGCTAACATTTTATGTTTCTACGTCACAAATATAAACATTGGAAACATGTTTACACCTCCAATAAGATGCTGAAAGTTTTACGTTCACAAGTTGTAAACGGGTGTATTACCGACCTTAACCAAGATAAAGTCAAATAAACCCTTTTTTTTCTCGTCATTTTGAAACACACTCGTAAATCTGAAAGATTCCAATAGGGTTGCCATTTTTTACTTTAAAAACTTAAAATTATAACAGAAATTTAGTAAAGTATATAATTTAATTAAAAAAATAATAACGGAAGAGAAATATATAGCCTCATACTATATGAAGTGACAACTGACATAGTGTTACGAGCTTGAGGTTCGTGACAATAAAAATTGCCGATAGAATTACCTAAATTAACACTTTAATTCCCTTTACACTAATTAAAGTTAAAAACACTAATAATTAATCACACTGATTCACTTAATTCCGCTCCGAAGCTTCGCTTGTCTCGCCAAATCAACACTTCCCCGATCGCGTATTGCAGCGCCTTTATATAGGGCTCTTCCACGAAAACATCCAAGCGCAGAAAGATCGAGTGTAGAGCTTCTAGAAAGTTTAGTTCTTCAATTTGATACTAGATGGCGCTGTCGGTTAAAAAATTAGTCATGTCATTTTCTGGAAAGCTCTCTCCTCGCTCTGTTACCCGACACTAGATGGCGCTAGTGCCATGAGATGAGATGTCAACTTAGCCGCGCAACAATAGTAAGATATTCAGGAAATCGATGGGTTTGTGGTAGCCCTTGGGCAAGGTTTATGTACAGTACGGAGGTTGTATGTACAGTATGTAATTTTATAATAAAATAAATTTTAAAGTGTAAATGGGTGACAAAAGAGCATACAGTCCATTTGTAAGTGGGTAAGTATCTCTCACCTACATCTATTCTCGATTAAGGAACAAAACAAAATGAAGACGTCCTCATTACCAATTTATCCGGTTCTCGTCATTTATCATAAGAAACACCGCAACAATATTGCATTATCACCGTGTGATAGCTACGTTTAGTGAGGCCATCACCCTATTTCGTAACAGGTGGTAGTCTTGCTTTCAGATACATTATGGCTGTAGCATGAATGCGTTAGCGAAACCGGCGAAGAACCACGCTCTTACAAAATACCAACGTAAAATAGCAGCTTAATACTGCTGTGTTTCGTATGGTGAGTGTATAAAACCGGAGACCCTTTTTACTGGAAAGAGGCATTCCATCTTAGTCCTCTGAGGTGACAACACAATTGCATTTGAATTCTCAATCAAGGATAGTCTGTGGGCCACACCATTTACCACCATCAGGTGGACTGTGTGCTCGTTTGTCACCCTTATTATATAAAAAAGGGAAATTCCAGAACATTCTTATTTTTTTCAATTTTAGTCAAACCGGCCAGTCAGGCAACTATTAATCAAATCTACCCTAAAATAGGAAAGGTTCATGCTCAGTAGTGAACTTTGCGGGCTAATGAAGAAGTCTGTGGTAGAGTATTTCTTTCTCTGTCGAGGTGACCTATTAGTACCATAGTCTTATTAGAGTGCAGTGTTGCTCTACCACGTATAAAAACGTATATCGCATTATCGACGCTATGTATTTATATATATAGGGCTATTTTGCAATGACTGTCCAAATTTGCAGATGCAACATTCTGTCATTTTTATTTTTTAAATTAAAAATGCGTGGTAATTCTTCTAGTTAACTGATATTACTGCGCACGCACACATTCGTAAGGGTCAATCAATAGGCAAAAATGTTGTGCCCATAAATCACATTAAATTTGGGATGATTTCAAATAAAAGTAGAAACCTTATTTACTAGTATTTTCAAAAACGTTAGGCGGTATATATCATTATTTATATATTTGAACCTAAGTTTAAAATTTAGCTACTCTTTGAAAAATAACCCTGTATATGGCGAGATGTTGAAGATGGACCAAATTAAGAGTACCCTTATTAGCCGAGTATGTAGGTATGCGTAGGTACGTAAACTTAAAAGAGGCCAGAGAGGTGAGCAGGGTCATGCCAAATGAAAGTCCGTAGTCTGTCTATTGCCACTAATATGGTAGGATACGATAGGGTCGGCAATCTTAGGTTCGCGTTGAATTTAGTGGTGATAGTGATAGTGCATCAGGGCTGAGGGGGAAGGACTGCAAATTAGGTAATACACCTCATTCTATTGCGTGCAGATCCTATAAAATTAATTTTTAACTCCAATATTTTGGTAGTTAAATAAATTCTAAACGCTAAATTAAGATTGCTATGAGTCAGTCATCATCCATTCAAAATCCATTAATCACTATTCCAGCTTCTTCGATCTAAGAGAAATAAAACATAGTTATCGTTCCAAAGCCCACCTTAAGGCAATTCCTGCGCGTCAAATCAATGAGTCATTGCGGCACGATCACCGTTGGACTGTTTGAATGAACGGACGAATATAGAATGCATTTGGTTTCGAGTGTACGATGCGCTGGCGCAGGTGATTCAGGAACTAGGTATTCTCCCACGCGAGAATCACTACGAAAATAAATACTGCCGTCTGGAGGCCCCTCGCCTCGATTGTATCTTATGTCTTTATTAGTGTAAAGAGGTTATGCCATCTGATTTAAGTGTGTGATAGACTTCTGGGTGGTTAACACAATAACCTCGAAAATCTAAATATGAGTAAGTTTGCACGTAAATAATAAAGTTTTTCAATGTTTTATAAAGAGCATTTATTGTAACTTTTTCATTATTGAAGGTTATTTTTATTTCTTTTTTATTTTACATACATATGCATAAGACACCACGCCTGTCACCCAGAGGGGTAGGCAGAGATTACGGACTTCCATTTGGCACGATCCTGACATACCTCTTTCGCCTCCTTTACATCCATATATCTACGCATACATGCTCGTCGGTTAAGGGTACTTCTAACGTGGCCCATTTTCAAAATATCGCCAATTTGGTCGACAAACTTTTTTCTAGGGCGTCCCTTCCCGACGCGGCCGTTCACATCTGCCATATAAATTTGCTTTGTCACTCTTTCATCATTCATTCTTTCTACGTGACCAAACCACCGAAGCATTCCTTTCTTAATCCTGGTCACAACATCATCTTGCATACCACATTTATCTCTTATCACGCAATTTCTCACCCTGTCATTCAGATTAAACCCTAGCATATTTCTTAAAGATTTTTACTTTGTAAAATAAATATGACATACGAGGACACAGTCCACTCGATGGTAGGCGGATGCTGGTGCCCATAAACACAAGGCCTTTATTATACCTTTTTCATTATTGAAAGTTATTTTTTAATTTATAAAATAAAGATGACAAACGAGCACACAGTCCATTCTATGGTAGGTGGATGCTGGTGCCCATAGACATCTACATCTATCCTCGATTAAGAATCAAAATACGGATGCGTTGTGACCCTTGAGGACTAAGATGGAATGCCTCGTTTCCGGTATAAAGGGTCTCCGGTTCTCTGGAGAGTATATGTTCAATCTCTGTGGAATCACTCAATCAGTGTCATCAGTTGTTACTTGAAGTAATTTTCACAGATCGTCGCTTTTTTGGGAAGAGGGAAGGAGAGAGAGAGAGAGAGAGAGAGATTAAGTAGAAAAGCAACGATTTATTTTATTTATTAAGCTTAAAGCAGTATAATAATAAAGTCGGAAATGTAGTTGACAGCAATGTTAAATGTGATGTAAATATAAAATATCCAGTCGTATTAAAATGATATAAGTAGATGTATTAAAATTAAAATATTGTAAGTTACAAACTGCACGGGACATCTCATTACTTTTTTTATGATTCGACGTTTTTAGAACTGTTGGGAGTTGCCAATTTTTTTTTATAACTTCGAGTATCGAAAGACTAATCCCGTACAATAGCGGGGCTTTTAGTTGCGATATTGTGAGATGCAAGTTCGAATTCTACGCGAAACAGCTATTTGTGTGGTTTACAAATATTTCATAATATAGAAATCCTGTTGTAGGGCAATTTTTAATGAAATAACTATAAGTTGAAAAAGCTATTTCCTACGCTAATGTGATGATGAAGTACAGTGCGTATAATCTTCTGGCATTCGATAAATGGAGGTTTAATAACTTAAATATATGCCAGACATCGAAGTAGACTCAAATACTCACAGCTCGAGAACGACGCACATGTATTTCCCCCATTCATAGGCGTCGTACAGCTGAATGAGCCGCGGATGCCTTAGCCGTCGCATCACGTCCACTTCTCGCTCCACATTGCGCCTTTCGTCACGTCTGTTGACTGACACCAGCTTCGCCGCTAGCTCGAGACCTGTGCTCTTCTCCCGGCAGAGGTAAACTGTCCCGAATTTGCCACTGGAAATAATTAAAATCTTTAGAAAAACAGGAGGTAAAACCCGTTATATTGTTTGTATTGTCACATTACTAGCTGAACTTCCAACGCTTAGACATTATAAATTTTAGATTTGTTATTTTATATATAGTATATAAAAAGTCAGGTCTTAATTATTATTTATTTCATAATTCAGGTAAATATACCGATTTTGTTAGTACACTTAAAACTAGGGGTTAGTAAATTCACAGAATACATAAATTAATTACTACACAAAAATATTATTTATTATTAAACATATTGGGTCTGAAACCCATATGCACTGTGTTCCAGTATCTCGTCACAGCGCAATCTTGCCTTCCATATATGGAAGCTAGGAGGCCGTTGGTGCTGTCTCGCACGCGACGCATCAAGGAGGCTTATCTTCTACGCAATATTACTGCAAAGACTCAGCAAACATACGCGATGCGCTGCAAAAGCGTGGCAGCCCCAACAACATCCTGAATCTATAGTTGTACTGAACATGTAGCGCATTGAGAATTCGGCGAGTACACTTCGTCCCCAGGCTGCAGGTGTAGTATGTCTGACAGTAAGCTTTGAATAATTTAATTTTCTTAACTTCATTCGTACACCTAGCAAACCTGCGGGCAGGCATATTACCTCACTGCCAACGCTCTACGTTCCCGTACAACATCTAAATTGTCAGAGAGATCCTCGGCGATCCAGTGTCCAGATATCTGAATATGATGACTCTACTCAGTGTAACTCCTCCAAGTCTATCATAAGGAACAGATTTAGGTTTTCTGTTTCCAGCCTTAAACACGAGTAGTTCACTCTTATTAGAATTATATTTGAGACCATGAGCCGCCTCATACCTTTCACAGATGCCCCTTAAGGGGATAGAGTAAGTCAGCTCAAATTCTAATTTCGTCCCCACTTGCCCGCGCGTCGTATGCTATGTACCGACATGTTTGTAATCACTAATACTGTAAGTAGAAAGGTCGTTAGACACTTATTTCATTAGGTTTATCATATTTATGCCTGTTTCTTAACGCCAAGCCAGCCGCTTCTTATTTTTATTACGATTATTTCCCGTTTTAATTTTACGTCGTCCTGTTGCGTAATGTATATTCTGATCGTAAGCGACACAACCTCCCCGTTCAAAGGCCGAAGCGAAGTGACCGTGCGGCAGGAATCACGTTTAAAGAGATAGTTTATGGTAATTTCTTTTTACAGTGAAAATAATGGTATTTAAAAAAAAGTTAATAACATAAGCACTGCTTTATAGTTAGTTCAGTTAGTATGCAAAAGTTTCATGATCTTATTTAAAGTATTTTATGAATAACAGCGGTTTATTGTTTATTTTGGAGGTAACTTTGGATTTCTTTTCTATCGAGAAAATTTTACGAAATCGTGTTTTGGTCTAACATAATCCTTAACATTAAATCTCAACTTTACCATATATTTATTTCAAAATTAATGCTGCAATATTTTCGGCATAACGAAGGATCTTGCTAAGCCATTTGAGATTATATTTCCCCTTAATGCTGCCGTCCGTAAGAGGAGTAAAGAGAACTAAAGATAAAAGGGTCTCCAGTTCTATTTACTCATTCATTGGTAACGGGTCATTCCATCTTATATAGCCCTCAGAGGTGATAACGCATTCTGTGTTTTGTTTCTTTTCCGAGGAAACATTCAGGTGTATATGGGCCAACGCATCCACCTAAACAGGTGGACTATGTTATGTTATGTCATTGATAGATGGAAGTCGATGGATGCAGGCTTAGGAACGTGCTTTGTAGCATGCCTTAGTCGAGGCCTATGTTCACCAGTCGAATTGCAAAGGGCTACAATGATGATGATAATGATGATGATGATAATGATGATGATGATGAAATAATAATTTTAAGATTAGTCGCATAAACTGGGATTTAGTTTTGATCATGGGATAATATTAGCCTTGTTCATGCTAAGTTCGATTAATTGATATCAGAGACACACAGAAAAGAAAAGTAACATTTTTTATCCTACTTCTTGAAATTCCAAATTCACGTGAAATCTCCCTGAATTAATCTTTCACGGTTTTGATTTAGACGAGCAGGTACAACAGTTATTTACCTGTTAGTATGAATATTTAGTTTTTGAGTCAGCTCGGCGACACTCAGATCATCTCATAGATTTCAATAACATTCGCTGATCTTAATTCCAGAAACCAGACAGATTGTTGAAATCTTCAAGTGTTTCTTCGTTAATTCAATTCCTGATATTAACACTTTCTTTTCTTTTCTTTCTCTTGAAAATCTATATCTGATATAGCTATAAATAAGATCTGTACGGCTAGGACAGCAGCAGCACAACTAGGGAAATTTTAACAACTGAATCTGATTCGAGATTTTACTATTATTGAACCGTATTTGATGACGGTACTCAAACTAATGGTTAAATAATGATTTATTAAAAATAATTGCATTCGAAGGGCTTTAAAAAAGAAAGGGGGATGGGGAAAGGTAATGGTAAAAGTAAACAGGATAAAAACGGAATAGTGAAGGAAAATGTTATGGTAGGATATTTTTTACTAGAAATAAATGAAAGGAGTCTACCACATGGACACTACTATACTATCAAATAACAATACTACTCTATTGGACGGAATCCTGGAGACGAAAGAAAAATATTCATGTTGAAATCGTGAGTGACTTATCACTTTTGTAAAACCTAGACTGAGTGTCATTCAAGATATTGAGTAAGTTCGTACTGATGGTAACAATAACAAAATACGTGACTGGAGTTTTGTGACTCACCGTCCGATTTCCGATAGCATCTCGAAGAACTCGTTGACGTCCGTATTCCGTTTGATAGTCACATCTCGGTAGGAAAAGGGCGGCTCTATCTCTGCAACAACCAATAATAATAATATCTATAATAAATTTCTAAAGTATATATATAACCCTTTATCACAATAAATGACGTCCTTATAGAATGGATCATCCGATCTCGTCAGGAAGCGCTTAAAAAGCCACGCCCACCATGCTTCCGTGGCAAGTATAGCCTCATTACCGACGGTATTGGATGGTGCATCTTACGTCGTGGTAGTGCGAATATTTCTATCCAGGGCATTAAGTTCAGTTTGTATTCACCTGAGTATGCCAAAGGTATACATGAGGACAGGCATGACTCCACAGTTAAATGCGAGTGTCTTATTCATGTCCGACAAAAGGCTGTTAAGCACTTTGGTTCATAAGTTCATAAAACAGATCGAATATATATATATATATATATATATATATATATATATATATATATATATATATATATATGCCACTGCTGGATGTAGTCTTCAAGAGCTATTATTACGTTGTCTTTGATTATATACCAGGTATATAATCAAAGTACGTTGTGGAGATCTGTCTAAATCGAAACTCTAGGCGCACTGGCTAATTGGTAAATGTAATCCCAGCATCATCAACGTTTCTCCCGGTTATACTTTTCTTGGTTATAAACCGATTACTTAATAAATACCGTCATTATTCGAGACGAATTTATTTCTTTAGGTGAATTTAAACGTGGAAGATTTACGTAGTAGAGCCACGCTGCAGCTGTATTCTGGTTGCAGAACGGATGGGTCAATTCGGAATTTCAGGAAAAGGGCCATATTCTCACAGAATACTAGCGTGAGATAGCAGCATAACGTTTCCATTTTCGTTTATGGGAAGAAATTGGGTGATATTATGTTCTCAACGCCGTCACTTTCTATTGGACTCAATGAAGAAGGAGGAAGGTGGTTTGATTAGATTGATAAAAAAATTCATTTGCAAAAGAAAAAAAATTGTTTTTTTTTTTGCAAAAGAATACTTTCGTAGTCGGTTTATTTATATATCTTTTTTGTTTTGTTTATAATTATTTGAAAAGAAAACATTTTATAGAAGTCATGTATTATCATTTGAGTTGCCAAAAAAAAAAAAACAAAATACAATTATGACATTATTCGAATAGCCCGTTTAAAAAATTGAAGTAATTGGCAGAAAAATTATAAAATTTTATCACTGTATGCATAACATGATTTTCAAACCTTAGTCCATAATTATATCCAAGTTACGAACTTCAGATACTTGTTCAATATGGCCGTCACCAACAATAATTTTGGGCTTATGAGCATTCGTTCGTTCTACTAATTTCTTTTACTCCAAAATCATGAACTTGGTTTTATTTGTATTTAAGATGTGTTCATTATTACTCGCCCATTCAGCGATCATACTTAACTCCTGATTTAATTTGTTAACTGCCTCATTTGTATCACCCGGACTAAATGATACGTAGACTTAAAGGTCATCTGCATATAAATGATAATGGCAATATTTAAAACAGCTTGTAATATCGGCACTGTAAAGAATAAACAACAAATATAAACAAAACAAGGACCAAAAATTGACCCTTGTGGAACACCACGAGTAACAGGAGACGCAGCAGAAAAAATGTTGGGTACCAGTTTCATTTCAAAGCCTGACTCGCTGTGTGCGACCATTCAAATAACTTTCAAACCACTTTAATGCGTTAAAATCAAAACCATAATACACCAACTTCGACAGAAGCAGAGTAAGAGTAATTATATAGTTTGTAATTCAATTCTAGGCGTGGATTGAATTTTTTACCCACTTCAAAAAAGAGGAGGTATCAAATCGACTGCATGTTTTTTATGTGTTACCTCATAAGTCATAACTCTTCTCTGGGTGAACCGATTTTCATGATTCCTTTTTCTGCTGCTGCTTCTCGTGTGGTCCCGTACCCGTATAAAATTAATCGAGATCTGACTAGTAGTTTTTGAGTTATCCTTAATAATGTGTATTTAATTGACTTCGAATACATTGATTCGGTAGTATTAAAGTCGGTGGTACAAAATTTATAATTTCACCACTTGTTATCGAATCTATAAGACGGTATTTGTAATTGCTTAATGTTTCAGTCAAGTACAGATAACACGGTGTCATTTATCAACACCAAACGGTATTTTACATTTATTGATGTGGTTATTATCAAAATATTTTCTATATGTATATTTAATGAGTCACAGACGTTGCGCGGTAGCTTGCACAAGCACAAATCATACGTAAATACGTCAGAAATCAAGCGTTGATGATTTGTATCCATTTTTTTTTGAAGTCAGGAAAATATTGTCACAGTAGGTAAAATATACCGATGGTTCCCCATTGCGGGAATACTTGAATTTTATCGTTTGTGTTCAGTGTAAACACCGCATCGGTCTGACCGTGGCTGATTTGATGTGAATATTAATTTTAATAGGATTGCTAGTTTTTTATAGTATCGAAGGTTACATACACAACAATTCTAAAAAGTTTGACCTAATGCCAAATTATATCTACACATTAAAAATCTGAACCAACAGACCAATTAGATCCTTCATAATATGTATAACAGCTAGTTCTCCGCGACTTAACCCGCGTGTAATTTAGGGTTTTCGTTTTTTTGCGCGGAAAAAGTAGTCTAAATTACTCCTTATAACATCAGCTATCTGGTCCCGTCGAAACCTGGCTAGCCATTTCGGAGATTAGCCGGAACAAACAGACAGACGACAAAAAATTTAAAAATTGTGTTTTGTTATAAATAGAATACTATAATACATACATAATAGAACGGGGGAGTGGGCGGAGCCCGTGTAGCCACTAAAATGTCACTAACACGTCAATTCACACGTATAAATTGTCAACACGAGATTTGTTTTGACGTTACAATCGTTTTCAAATTTCCCGTGCAAATTATTTAGAAAATGCCAAATTGCACGCTATTTACAAATAAATATGTATTAAAATCTGTCTGTCAACAAAGCGAATCGGGTTTTAGTAGTGATAATACGTCGTTATTATACATATATATTACACACACAAGCAGTATGTGTGCTCCCGGCGACGCCTATCCTCGTACAAAATAAGGTTGACAGCTATTCTATTGTGTATTATAGTGTTCTATGGTTATAAGTACCGTATAGACTTTCATATTAAGTAAAAAGCTGTTATTTTGACATTACAAACAGACATTTCAATTTTATTTCTTAGAGTGATTACATACATATGTATTTTATTTATTTGTATAGACTGGATATTTCAGATTTGACACTTTCTAAAACTTGTTTTTATAGATACATTTTTGCAAGTGGAAAGTAATGAGTGAGTTGTCGGTTGTATGTAGCCGTGTGCGTGTGTTTTTTTTAATAGAATAAGGGTGACAAACGAGCACTTAGTTTACCACACTAGCACACGTTCTACTTTATGATAAGTGGATGCTGTGGCCCATAGCAATCCACGTCTATTCCCGGTTAAGAATCAAAATGCTGACGTGTTGTCACCCCTGAGGACTAAGATGGAATGCTTCGTTTTCAGTAGATGGGTCTCCGGTTCTCTACACTTACATTAAGCTGGTATTTAAGCCGGTATTCTATGAGAGCGTGGTCCATCCACGGTGTCGGCTAATTTTTTTTTGTTAGTTTTTTGGAATAGGAAAGAGCCGCGGCACCATGCGTATTAGTGAACTTCAAATCTTCGAAATATTTATAATATACAATATATTAAATAATATTTCTGACATTGTAAATAGCACTTCGTAGTACAATCGACAATTTCATTGATAATGGTGCGATGGGGATCGAATTGGATTTGCTCGTGTATTATAAAACGAACGCTTAGGCTCTGAACTGTTGTGGTTCTGGGTAACAGCAGAAACAGATTTTTTTTAAGTCAATATAGAGTATAAATAATATGAAATTTTTTGTTTAATTTACCACTGATTAAAAAAAAACTAATGCAAGAAAATCGATAAAAATGTAGGATTCTATAGAATGCATATAAAAATATAGATACAAGAATATCTTGTGAGTATACGTAAAGGAGACTATAGGTTAACGAATTTGTTTTCATTTATTTATTTGTTTAAAGAAGGACATATCATAATATATGTATGACATGCATGTGTAAATTGAAATCGGGTGTATATTACGGGCCACTAAACCGTTAAAGTAAAACTGTATATGCGAGATTTCATCATCGGACAACGCAACGTGACAAATGATCGAGCGTTCAGAGGACACTGTCATCGTTCAAACAAAAGGGTTACCACTTTTATGTTAAATAAATGGACAGTCCATTAATGTTCATGAATACTAGGGTAATATTTGTCGCCCTATAAAATCCAAACTAGGATGAAGAACGAGGAATATATATAATAATTAGGAACACTTCGAAAAATTAACTTAAAAAAATTAACTACACTACACAATACTAAAATTGACTACAAAATTTAGTAGACTGTTAACTATCAAAATGGATTCGATAAAGCAGCGCCGTTTTGACCCTTTATTATTTGTTTGACTGATGAAGAGCTATCGTATCACAGAGGTATCTATACAAACAAAGCTGTAGTTTTTGAGTTATAAGAAAGTGACCATATTAACCGGATGACAATTTTACCCTCACGTACCATAGCTGATGGCTGATTTTACACCTATTATGCTGTGAACTGTGATGTATTTAACCAAACTTTAACTTAATTTTAAGTGATTTAACCAATTCGCCGTCCCGTGTACTACGTATAGTTCATTGCTATTGTCTTACTATTGTGACTGAAAATCAGACGATGACATTAAAATTTTGTATGTAAGTCAATAAGTAGAACAAAAATAATCCAATTTTTTTGGTAAATGTCAAGGCCAAAATTTGAATCTCAAAATTGACGCCCCGTCAAACTAATGCATTTAAAAAAGTCGTGTATATTGTAATATTAATATTATGATATACACGAATTTGTTAAATGCATAATATTAATATTAGAAGGGGTTTTAGGGGAATTTTGGGGTTCATTCATTGCATATCAGTATCTTATATTCAACTTTAGACAACAAGTAATGAAAGTTTCTTCTTATACGTTATGCAGGAAAAAAATTGTATCTCTTCCTGCTAATTCATAAAACAAACCTGCACGTGTGTCGTAATAATCTTCTCATCCCCAGTACGTTAGGTATTTTCGCTTCCCTGACTATTTCAAAATCTCACTACGCATTTAATCACTAAATATATAGGACAGAAATGTGCTGTTAAGCATCTATATTGGAGAAACTAAAAAGCTTATCAAATATTAAGTTTTTTTGCTAAAATTTTTATATAATAAATCAGCCATAAGAGATGATAGCGTGGCTTAGTGGTTGGAAAACATATTGAGTTCAAATTTCCAACGTTAGTCATTGATTTATGCAAAAACAATAATTGTTTTTTTTTTTAATTATTCTAAACCAGCACTTAGCTACAATCCCACCTGATGGTAAGCCTAAGATAATGAAGCGCACTGACTTAATAAAAACCTATTCACTCTTGCCTTAAAGACACCCACAATATAAAAAAACCTGTCTGGAGTTACATTTTGAAATTGCTACTCGTACATTTTGCATAAATACTTTGTGATTTCCTTTCTATTGACATTAAGCAACTTTAAGTTCCACTTCTGCATACCCTTGACTATGCTGATACTTGCTGTCTTGAACCAAAGAGCACCGATATAGGCTTGAACGCATTTAGAATTGTGCATTGCATCCATTTGAGTTCCATTTATATAAAGAAAGTTTTGACACCCCTTTTAGAAATAGGGCTTGTTCTAAATTAGGGCTGTGATATGGAATGGGACGTTGATTTTAGCAGTAGTTTTATTTTTTCTCACTTCCCGGCTTTTGTTATAGACATGGTAATCCTATCAGACTGTCGCCGGCGGCGATCCGAGCCATCTGACGCTCTCTGGTCGAAAATAAAGACAGATTCCTTTCTTCTGCCAAAAATCATGTGTTTTTGTTTATTTTATTTACGATCGCGTATCTATTTCGATACTGGCGTTGTCGTTTATGAAATCAAATTTATGAAATCATATTAATAGACCTGAATAACTGAAACATTGTTTATTAATGGAAAATAATTATTTATTTAACGTAACATAAATAATTGTGAAACAAATGTTTAAAATCGTAAGATAAAACTGAAACGTAGTTAAAATGAAACCTATCATTAATTACTTCGTCAATTGATTATAATTGACTATTTAGTAATATGTACCACGTGTTTAGATAATGCAAAATGTGTTTAATTTTGGGTTCCATACTTTTTTCTATGAGCCGTGATAAACTTCACAGTACGCGAACAACTTAGGTTCGATGTCCGCTAAAAAAATGAAAGCTGATTTACCATGTGCTCAGTGCTAAAAGAAAACATCGTAAGTTTGCATGTCTGCCGAACAAAATATTTAATTATATTAAATTTATTATAATATGTGTAATGCGTACCGCTGTCTAATTAATATCAAGGTTGTCTGGAATTTCGGGAATGGAAAAAGCACTGAACTCGCGTGAGCGTAACCGTCACGCTCAGATACATATTATATATACACATATATACAAAAATAATTTACAAGTTTGTGAAGCTGTTTTCACTTCTGACGTGCAATCCTACTGAACTTAGTGATTATATTCTCTTATTCTTTTTGAATCCCACGACTGACAGTTTTTTTCATGTTAATAGTCGTACAATAAAGTATATATATAGCCACCAACTTTACTGTTCAGTTGACAGAGTCGCTAGTGGAGACCTTACTACATATAGTTTGTTTTATAAATATTTTTTTTTAAAAAAAAAATTTAAAAATAAAATTAAAAATAAATAAATTTATTTAAAAAAAAAAAAAATAAAATGGAAAAAAAAAAAAAAAAAAAAAAAAAAAAAATGATTTTTTTTTTTTAAAAAAAAAAAAAAAATTTTTTTTTTTTTATTAAAATGCGAAAGTACATGTATATATTCGCACTTATCACATTGAAATCAAACAAAACACTCTCCTCACAGCACAGAAAAAATAATACCTTAAATATAGCGAAATATCATTTTATAAAATGGCGGCAACAGTTCCAATTTTGTCCACCTGAACAAATAAGTTGGCAGCACTGTATATACCGTAGACAGAGATCTGTCTACGGTATATACATATTTTTTCAAGGAAATGTAACGACTGTCAACATTTGATGGAGCAAAGCCATCACTACTTGCTCTTTAACCCTCTTAGAAATGGGAAGAGTCCTATGCCCAACCGTGATAAGCACGGTTGATGTGTATTATTATAACTTGCTTGGCTGTAACTATACTTTTAAACATTTGTTTGCTTGTTTCTTAGTATTAAATTGTCATTTTCAACAATAAATTAATAAAAAATAAGACCTTGAACGTTATGTATTAATTAAAGATGTAAGATCAAAAAATAAAAAAGGTGTATACCTTTTTTTTTTTTTTGCGGATGGAAAATCATCTAATGACCCCTTTCGCTCTGGGTGGAGCGTAAGGGACTTTCGAATAGCCCGCAGCCCCGGCAGGCGTCGGCCCTTCCGGGCCCCATCACGCTGCTGACAGCTCTTTGAGGCGCGCGTGGAACAAAACGCGCCGTCGACACGGCCTGTCGTCGTTAGACGGACGGACGACGAGCTACCCATTGCTCGCCGTCCACAGGCCCGCGCCTACGGTGGCCGGGGGCCACGACGTAGCCCCCGACGCCCGGGGCGTCTCCCGCGGCGGCCGGGGAGGAAAGCTGCTGCTCTTTCCTTCTCCCGCTCCGCCACCTCCTTCGCTAGCATCACTGCTTCGCAGAAGGTGGTGACGGCATCCCATTCCGTCTCGCTCCGGACCATGGCTTCGACCAGGGCCGGACGCGAGAGGTCGCCGCCGCCTATCGCCGCTACGAGGACACGGCGGTGCTCCACCCAAGCAGGGCACACCTCCACGGTGTGTTCCACCGTGTCCTCCGGTCCATCCTCGCAGTGGGAGCACCCGGGCGTTTCCTCCCGCCCGATTCGGTGCAGGAACCTCCCGAACACACCGTGTCCGGTGAGGACCTGAGTCAGGCGGAAGGTGAGGATGCCGTGGCGTCTCTCAAGCCACTCCTCAAAGAGGGGTCTTATCGCCGCTATAGTGGCGTGCCCAAAAGGTGTATACCTATTACCGAATTTTTGAACGCCTACTCCGTTCAACATTTACCGGGCAGTAAACTTAAGAACACTTCACCTAACACCAATAAACTCATAACCAACACCAATCATTACTGTTCCCCACACCCACAATTGCGTGCGCCAAATTCAACAACACTTCACGCGAAAACAATATACCCACACCACTACCTCTTTTTTAAAAAAAAATTAAGAGGGCTGAGCCTTTTTTGATGAATTTTAATTGATTTAATTTCAGGTAAAATGTATTAAAAAGGATTTTTTTTTGTAAAAATCAACATTTATTAAACAGAAAATTAAATCCTTATAACTTAGACATTAATTTCAGTCTTAATATTTGCTTTGTTTATTTCTTTTAATCACACACCGATTCATTTTTAAGCAGTTAAATCTTAGTTATAAAACGAACTTAGTTAAAAATCATACTAATTCTTAATGACTTTACTATTATCTAGTAATTCTAGTATTTAATCATTGGCCATAATCACAACATTGTTAATTCTCATAATCACAGATTTGTTTCATAATTAAATAATCTAAATAAAATAATAAAACAGACTTATAAATCAGTCTTTCAAATAATCAATCTAAACATTGATGACACTTCTTTGGTGATTTAATAAAATAGGCTTTTAAAAAATCCGAGCGTCAACAGCTTTGTCCGACAATATGTTTCTGATTTTTGTAATAATGCCACCGAACTAGGAGAACACACACTCTCGTTTTCAGCAGATGTCGGTTTAATTGTGTTTAAGGCTTTATACAGCAGTTCCATACTTTCTTTTTTTAATTTAACTAACAGGTGGCATTAGGCTACTTCGATTATAAGAAAATAAAAAAATAACATAACAATTTCGACAATCTTGTCTCGTCTCGAGTCTCGACAAGGGAGTCGCGGGACTCGAGAAAACTAAAATTATGAAAAGTCCCGGGACTTCGGACTCAAACCCTAGTATTATTTTTATTGGATAGGGTGACAAACGAGCACACTGTCCACCTGATGGTAAGTGTTTGCTGTGGCCCATGGACATCTACATTTATCTTCGATTACGAATCAAAATGCAGATGCGTTGTCACCCGTGAGGAACAAGATGGAATGCCTCATTTCCAGTAAAAGGGGTCTCCGGTTCTCTACACGAACCATACAAAACACAACAGCATCAATCTACCATTTTCACGCTGGTATTCTGTGAGAGCGTGGTCCTTCCCCGGTCAAGCCGACCCATACAACTATACTACTAATATAACTGCAGAATGGCTCTACCACGTACAAAAAGTATGTACAAAACTTTTAAAAATAAGTAGTAATTTGGTGTATCTTTCTTTATAAACTAACTAAAGAGAAAACAATATCTGTCTGTTTGTTCCGGTTAATCTTCGAAACGGCTGGACCGATTTTGATGGGACTTTCACCGGCAGATAGCTAATGTTATTAATAAGGAGGAAAAAAATTAAAACCCATGAAATCCATCGTAATGAATTCAAAGCGGACGAAGTCGCGGGGAACAGCTAGTCTTTTTATATTTTTTATAGAATTAAGGATGACAATGGACCACTCAGTTCTCTTAAAGGTAAGTGGATGCTTTGGCCCATAGATTTATACGTGGTAGAGCCATGCTGCAGTTATATTAGTAGTATAGTTGTAGCACGAATGGGTCGGCTCGACCGGGGAAGGACCACGCTCTCACAGAATACCAGCGTGAAATAGTAGCTTAATGCTGCTGTATTTCGTATGGTGAGAGTAGAGAACCGGAGACCCTTTTTACTGGAAACGAGGCATTCCATCTCAGTCCTCACGGGTGACAACGCATCCGCATTTTGACTTTTAATGGAGGATAGATGTAGATGTCTATGGGCCGCAGCAACCACTTACCATCAGGTGGACTGTGTGCTCGTTTGCCACCCTTATTCTATAAAAAAAAAAAAATTCTCGATCAAGAATAAACCTCCGAGGACTAACATGGTAATCGTCTTCACCTTATGAAACAGAGCAACATAATGCCGTTATTTTACTTTGGTATTCTGAGGCGTATTCATTGGGCGGTCGAGCTGATTCATTTGTGTTGCACCGGTTCTTCTTTACTAACTGGTATGATTTCTTTTTGCTTCTTTTTGTGTCTAGGAGTCCATCTACGTAATTACCACCATCTGGTGTTAGGGGATCAAAAAAATCCAGTACAATTACAGGCTGTAATTATAGAAATCAAGTATACGCATGTGTAGCCTTCTTTGTTTGAAGTTTGCCGCCCGTGGACTGCAGTAGCAACTTAGTCAAGTGGACTGTTGATTTAATTTTTTAAATTCTTTATAAAGTGAATAAGAAGTATACCTAATGCTTCAGTGTTTCGTATAGTAAACAAGAACCAAAGACCCTCTTTACTGGGGATGAGGCATACCAATTTTCTTTCTTTCTTTCTTTCCTCAGGGGCAACAACGCATCTGCATTTCAATTCTTAATCGAAGTTTTTGTTTTTATAGAATATATAGTTATCTGTTAATTGTAACTGGCCATAGTATAAACTTACCGTTTGGAAAACTGAGTGCTTACTTTTGTCATCCTTGTTTCTATTAAAAAAAAACGAGTGTGTAAAGATGATAAAAAAAAACGCGAAAAATGCAAAATATAAAAAATTAATAACATTTTGAGGCCTATATAACTCACCAATAAACTGGTTTTAATATGAACTCATTCTACTTTAAATTCAATTATGTTTTTTGATTTATGCTTCTTATAGAATATGGTATTTATATAAAAAAAATGAAAAAAGTGTTAACATACGATACGAAGGCTTTTTTTTGTTTAGATCTGTAAGGAAATAAGGACAAGGAATACAAAAGCGTTGTACATAAGTACTTTTTAAAGATATATGGTAAGGATTTGTAAAGGACATTTTAACACATGATACGACTATAAATAAAATCACCTACTCAAAATAAAGGGCAACGATATCCGTAAAGGTCATCGGACTCTTAATATCTTCCAACGTAAACAACTACAACTTATAACGTTGCAAACATCGATTATCGTGTTTGTTTTTACAATTCATTTTTAAAATTCGAAGATAAATCGATTATTTTCACGTTTCTAAACGGTGTATTAAGAAACTATTTAAAAACAGTAATACATCTTTCTTTCTTCTTTATCACCACGTTAGTGTCCAATGATGGACCTGGGTATCTCTTTTACTTTAATAAGATTTGCCGAAAATGTCTGGTATGCCAAGCGGACTCGCGATCGCAGATCTTTCGCACCTTCAACGCCGATTCCCTTCGTCGGCGTGATTACTTTACAGCTAGCTTAAATGTTATACCTTATAAATGTTATATTAAATGCCATGCCATGAGGTCTTTCTAACCCTTTTCATAGTAGTTTCTTATAACACTCACGGGACAAAATTGAGTGATGGATCGATCTCTAGGACATATGACAACAATACAATACGTATATTATATACATTAAAAAGTTTTACACTTTATTATCATCGTCATCTCCCGAACTGACAAATGGTTATATTATAGAATTAGTAGTTAGTGGATACTCCCGAAAAGCCTGGGTACGATGGCAAAATGTCAGTCTATGAGGCAAACCCTTGAGCAGTAATTAATGAATAAATGGAAACACAAGTATATGTACTTCAAGTTATTATACTTATGTATATGTATACCTATTTTTACTCTAAACATTATAACAACAAAAATATAATTTTTTTCTTTAAGCTAACTTTTGGAATAATTTTTATATACAACATGTAACAAAAACCCTGTGGTTCCCGATAAGAGCGTTATCAGAATCAGTATCCAAGCTTAGAGACCATTGAAGTAATATTTACTTACGTACTACAGCTATCTCAAACAAAAAATGTGCGCTACTCTGTGTTCGCGCCGTTGTTTTTTTTATCATAGAATAAATATAGGTAGAATGATCCGTAGGTAATAGTAGATTGTATTGTTAAATAGGTAAATTATGTCGAGAACAATATTTAAATTTTGTCATTTATTTTGTATATTATATTTGCTTATTTAATATAATATTACACAATTACATTTTAATGATATTTTTATCTGAATATTTTAAAAGGTATCCGTCAAATATAAAAAAAAAACTACTAAATGTACGTTTAACAAAACTTATTAACATAAAATTTAAATTACAAATATATTTATTTAAATTAGAATAAGAGTCTTTCATAAATGCTGGGCACGCGAGAGTTAAAAATGGACGAATTTATTCCACTTTGACTTTGATTTGGAAACCTAAAAATAAAATAAAATAATAATAAGCAGATTTAAACATGAAAAATTTAGCCTAATTATAATAACTTATATATGTTTCTACAAAAAAATGTGTATATTAATATATTCGTCCTATACTTAAGTACCTACAGAAATGTCGCATCTGAACATATTAATTTCATAATCTATATTCCATGACACGAGATTGTCATGGAATAATTTGTTTTATTACTAATCTATAATACTTTTTTATTGATTAAGTATCTTATTAACCGATGAAAAGTAATTCCTTGGTTTTTACTGACATTTATTGAATTATTTGTGCCATATCTTACTTAGATACGACGGCATATTTTTATCAAGATTTTTTTTTAAATCAACACAACACGTGATAACTCTACAAGCGCCTAGCGAGTGACTGATTAAACTGCGGTCTATGCACCGCAGTTGAGTGGAACAGAGTAGCTGAACTCAGTGTCGCCTCTAGTACGTAGTACATAATAACTCAATGGTATAGACATAATTTTTTTTCAAAAAAACATTTTTAAATATATTAATTTTAATGAAAAAAAAACTTATTTGCAAATTGTATGTGGTTTTATTTCCAATAACTAACACGAGTATCGGTAAAGCGGGGTCTTTGATAATCCTCTTACTCCTCGGCCAATGCAGAGATAATAAAACCACTAACAATTTGCAAATTAATTTTTTTTTCAATAAAATATTTTTTTAAATGTGTTTTTTTGAAAAAAAATATTTCTTTACGCTTGGATACCGATTCTGATAACGCACTTAACGGGAACCACAGGGTTTTTGTTACATGTTGTATATAACAGGCCACGAATAAAGTTTTGCGAAAAAAAATTTCTTTTGTACGAAAGACTGGCCTGTTCTAATTATTATTTATTTTGAAAATACAACGTTATGAGTTATGAATGAGTTATGGCGGGAAATTGACCGACGGATTGCTGTTCCCGTATTTTTGTTTTGGTTTGCATTAGATTTTGATACGTAAAAGTAGTGCGATTTTGTGTATTAACTTTGCGCATGTGAAAAAGATAGTGGAAGCGATGGAACAAGTGCTCCAATGGTGATGTGAACCTCAAGATAAGGTGTCGGCTAGACGGCGCCTTGAGATACTATCGTCATTGACTCAAGCTGCTGTTAAAATCATGCGAACTGAGCTACTGAGCCCAAGCATTATATCTATTTATTTATTTAACAATTTATGTACACACAGGTAAGGGAGAGGACACATCATGATGAAAAGTTTGTACAAAGGCCCTACTTATCTCACAATGTAATTTCTTCCAGTAGGTCAGTTTCAAAGATATATGAGATTTTACGGTGTGCACTTTGTTATTATACAACACATACAGGGATAAAATAAATACATACGTCAGCACAAATACTTATATATATCTATACAAATACATAAGTATATTCATAAATACTTAATATAATATAAAGTCATAATTATATATATATATATATATATATATATATATATATATATATATATATATATATATATATATATATATTGCTAATAGTATACTGTGCAGCATAGGATTAACGCAGGGTGGATGAAATGGCGACAGGTCACAGCCACAACGTGCGATCCCCGAATGCCAATAAGGCTGAAGGGGAAAATTTACAAATCGATCATCCGACCTGTCGTCATGTATGGAAGTGAATGCTGGGCCGTCAAGAAGAAGGATGAAAATAGATTGCATGCGAATGAAATGAGAATGTTACGATGGATGTGTGGTGTGACAAGGATGGATAAGATAAGGAATGAGTATATAAGAGGAAGCCTGAAAGTAGCGCCAGTGGTAGAAAAGGTGAGAGGAAGCAGATTGGCATGGTTTGGGCATGTGATGCGGAGGGATGAAAGTCATGTCACAAAACGAGTGTTGAATATGAATGTGGAGGGACACACGGGCAGAGGAAGGCCGAATAAAAGATGGATCGATTGTGTGAAGAGTGATATGAGCATGAAAGGAGTAAGTATGGAAATGACGGCTGATAGAGAGGAATGGAACAAGAAGATTTACTGCGCCGACCCCAGATAATGGGAAATGGTCTAGAGAATGATGATGCTAACAGTATACTGTTACCAATATACGCATGCATAAAATACATTTATGAATATAATTATGTATATATTTATGTATTCTACCTAAGTCTCAAATCTTTGATATGTAATTATCAAAGATTTGAGACTTAGGTAGAAGACAGCATCTTAAGTTAGTATTAATATTCATTACCACGGGCGAATTTTCCGGACCGATACGACTTAGGGACCTCCAAGAAAAGAGCTTACTCCTAAAAGGCCGGCAACGCATCTGCAATTCTTGTGTTGCGGTTGTTCGTGGGTGGCGGTAGTCACTTACCATCAGGTGAGCCGCATGCTCGTTTTCCCACTCTTCTATAAAAAAAAATTCTATAAAAACTCCACTGTTGAACATAGGCCTCCCAATAGATTGCCCGTTAGGGGGATATTTGCCATAGTTGCCACGCATGACAGGCGGGTTAGCAACTGTATTGGAAGACGTTGCTGCCCGTCTCCCGGTTTGATTCCCTTTGTTGCCTCTTACCATACCCGCGGGATGATATGGGATAGTGGGTATTCTTACACCGCCACAACACTGTTAAATATGTTTAAAAAAAGTAGATTCATTCTAAATGCGTAGTACTTTCGTAAACATAAGAAATCATTAAATTCCATTCACTTTTATTGTACTTGCATACTTAAATTTAGTGTAAATGGAAATATTTAATTGCATGTCTCTTACCGCCTACTGGATCTGTTTCGTCCACATGGATCATCTCGGATGATCTGTAAAAAAAAGATTTTACAGTTATTTAAGGAATATTGCATAATTTTAATATTTATGATTTGCCATATCTTAGGCATTGCATTCTTTTATTTATATATTCATACTTTAGGACTTAAAGTTACAGCCTATGTACGTCCCACACAGGGACAGGCCTGCTCTCACCTTTGAGAGGGTTTTAGGGCACAGAAGTGTCCGCCGCGCTGTTCCAATGCGTACTAAGTACTAACGAACTTGGTGTCTTCGAAATATTTTTTTATTTGTTTTATTATGTCTCAGACACGCAGGTTTCCTCACGATGTTTTCCTTCACCGTGGAGCACGTGGTAAATTAGCACTTAAAATTGCTATTAACAAATTTTTGACTTATTTTTTGACTTTAGGACTTTTACACAATTTACTACTTATTGTGTACTTATTGGATGGAAGCACCAAAAGAATCACGCTTTCACGGTAGAATACCAGCGTTAAATAATGCAGCTGCTTTGTTTTTTATGTTAAGTGTAGAGAATTTAAGAACCTTTGTACTTGTTAATGAGGTATTCTACTTCGGAAGTGATAATAAATGAACGTGTTTTATTTACATTTACTCATAGAATCAATTCTCAATAGATACTTTTATCGATTGAGAATTAAAACCTCTACAACACATCCACTTACCATCAAGTGGACTGTGTGCTAGTTTATCACTATTAATTGTTTTAAAAAAACATAATAAATTAATATCTTCATATGTAAAAGAGCCTTTAGAATAAAATAGAATAGAATAGAATAATTTTTATTCAATATAGATTACATGTAACTCTTATTGAATAACATTTTTTTACTTTTGTCCTTCTATTACTTGTTAAGGCTACCTACAATATTTCTGTATATAAATATTATTATACTTTAATTGAATAATTAGCTTTAATAGCTAATAACATTTGTTCAAGTGTATTGAAACTTTGGTTTAATTGATAAAAGTCTAGAGAGAAATTTAAAGTCAGTAAGCTCGCAAAAAGTAGGACATTGAAACTTGACATGGTGCTCGTACGTTGGGCGAGTCAATACCCGTCGTATTTAATATTTTCCCTTCCGAAAACGCGCACACGTGAAAGTTGACCATAAAGCGACGAATAAACTTGATTCATGAATGTTCACCATGTTTCTGGGCGGTTTATTGTTGCCGTAATTTTTATAAGGTTTCTACACTTTGGGCCAACATTGGCCACTATAATCGGGTAATTGTACATTATTTAAAATATTTATTTTTTATTTTTAGTAGTTACGGCAAAATATACCGCCTGTCTGCACAAATGTGGTATGGATACTATTTTTACATGTATTGATTGATGTGAGCGTACATTTCAAATACCGTTAAATTAGTATGATTAAAGCCAAGATGACAATAGGATAATATGTCCATTTATATTTATAATATTACCAACATACGATATATAGTAAAAAAAGATTTTTTAAACTGGTTGCGTAAAAACAAATTATAATGCAACTATACATTACGTATGGTAATGCACTTATTAAGATATTAATTGTTTTTAAATTTTTAAATATTAATTAGTTCATATCGGACAGACTCCCTTTCAGTCCACGAGTCCGTATGGACTCTGAATATATAGTCCTCAAAGGTGACAACGCATCTGCACTGTAGCATTCCTTACTTGCAGTTTGCTGCATGTCTCTATGGACTGTCACTTGCCATACCATGCTGTGTTCCTTCGTTTCACTTCACTACCTTCTTTTTGTTTGTCATTTCAGTTTTTTTTAAAACCTAATGAATATATTATATAATTTATATGATTATTAATTTCGTGTAAGAACTAGCGTTAAAAAGGTATTTTATGAACATGCGAATATTCGGGCCGAGTAGCGAGAACACCTGAACAAGGCGATTACATACTCGTACTGCCTATGCTCGTCTGTGCTCGGCGAGTATGTAAACATTGCATTAGAGAGAATTCAAAATCTTATAACAATGTCTGTATTTGTGATGAAATTGAAAAATGAAATGTATTTGTGTAATATAACACAAATAAATTTCATAATATGTACATACTCCCAGACCAAAAAGCGTTTCTAGTAACTTCTGAAGTTTCAAGAGTTGGTTATGAGTCCTTATGAGCCATGCTGTAGCTATATTATGGTTATAGTACAAATGGTTCGGCTAGACCGGGAAAGGATCACGCTCTCACAGAATACCAGTGCAAAAGAGCTTCTCAATGCCGCTGTGGTTCGTGTACCAAAGATAGAAGAACCAAAGATCCTTTTTACTGGAAACGAGGCATACTGTCTTAGTCCTCAGGGGTGGTAGCTCATGAAATTGCATTGCATTTCGATCCTTAATCGAGGATAGATGTACATGTCAATGAGCCACAGCATCCAGCTACCATCAGGTGGACTGTGTACCTAGGTGATAAGACATAGTGTATCGAGGAGTTAAGGCCCCGAGTTGTGAAACAGTTATGTGGAATTTATTTTATTCTTTTTAAATTTTGAAGACGGTTTTAACAATTTATCAAAAGCCTAATTTTCTTACTCTTTTGAATGGTCTAAAGGATGTCACGAGTTCAATGTCATAACTAAAATATTATCGAAAAATTATCGAAAAATAAGATACGTGATGATTTTCCATAAAAACTCACGCCAGTCACTCAGAGAGGTAGGCAGAGACTACGGACATCCATATGGCACGATCCTGACACACCTCTCTCGCTTCCTTTACATCCTCCATATATCTACGCATACACGCTCGTCGGTTAATACTCCTAATTTGGCCCATTTTTAATATATCGCCAATTTGATCGATAAACCTTCATCTAGGGCGTCCCTTTCTGACTCTACCGTTCACATCTACAATATATATTTGCTTTGTCACTCTATTCTCGTTCATTCTTTCTACATGACCAAACCACCGAAGCATTCGTTTTTTAATCCTAGTCACAGCATCATCTTGCAAATCACACTTTTCTCTTATCACACAATTTTTCACCCTGTCATTCAGATTCAGCCCTAACATACTCCTTAACGACCGCATTTCTACTGCGTTCATTCTACTCTCGTGCTTCTTCTGCCACACCCAACTTTCACTACCATACGTTAAAGTAGGGACCAACACAGCATTGTGAATTGCCATACGTGCCTTTTTCGACACATTTTGACTCTTCACAATAGAGTGCAGGGCAGGATAATTTTGATGTAACTAATAAAAATTATCATAACCTAATTTTTAACACAATTATAATCTTAAACTTAATATATATATATACATAAATTACGTGTCACGTTGTTTGTCCGCGATGGACTCCTAAACTACTTAACGATTTTAATTAAATTTGCACACTGTGTGCAGTTGGTCAAACTTGAGAGATAGGATAGTTTTTTTGCCCATGAGTGACCCACATTTTTTAACGAATTTAAGGATTTTTAATAGGACATGACTAAAGGTCGTCGAAAAGGGCAGAACAACGTCTACCTGACAAGCTAGTTTTTCTTTAAATTTTTATGGAATCACCCCTTTCAATAAAACAAGAACCATTTGGATTGTTTCCGCTGTTTCCAAAAAATCAATAAACATACGAGTATATATAGAATAATAGATACTTATTATGCGTCAAATATAGAACCTAACGGTTTTGGGAATAAAAATTTAAAACGACCTGCAAAATTAAGTTTGTTCTAATCTTAAATCTCGTAATCAGATATTGGAATGACTGTCTGCAAAAGTGTCAGTCTAACAAAATGTGGCGCAGAGGCTGTGTCTACCTAACGTAACAATTACAGCAAGTCCTCTTAATGAGACTGTTGCCATGATTTTTTTGTATAGAAGAAGGGGCAAACGAGCATGCGGCTCACCTGATGGTAAGTGACTACCGCCGCCCATGAGCAACACAAGGAGAATTGCAGGTGCGTTGCCGGAGTAAAATGGAGTAATCTCTTTTCTTGAAGTTCCGTAAGTAATCTCGGTCCAGATAAATCGCCCGTGGTAAACAATTCGACAGAGAAGTTGTACGAGGAAGAAAACTCCTAGTAAAACGCACAATGATGGACCGCCAAGCATCCAGATGGTGAGGATGGTATCGTGAATTTTGACGCGATGATACGATAGAAAACGCAAAGGGACGCAACATCCCTACGCAGCGCCAGTGAATCGAGCCAATCAGAAAGAACTCAGTGGTCGACGATTCAAACCGCTCTTCGCTGGATGCGGTCAAGTGGAAGGAGCTGGTACTGGGGAGCCCCAGCCCAGAGATAGGAGCAGTATTCCATGTGCGCCCAAACCTGCGCCTTGTAAAGTTGCAGGCGGTGTGGCGGCATGAAATACTGTCTCGCTCTGCTGAGTACACCAAACTTTTTAGAGGCCAATTTGGCCTTCTCTTCCAAGTGACCACGAAACAGCACGTCACTCGATATGTCGACGCCGAGGATTCCGATGCTGGCCGAAAAGACCCAACTCCAGACACAAGTTTGTCCCGGTACTCGGCGACGTTTTACCGCTGATATTATGATGAAGAATATGAAATCAAAAACAATATTTATTGCTTTTAAAATTAGGATCTATTTCATACGAGTGTATATATCGTATATCACAAAAATATTTTATTGTAGTAGATACCGAGTAGATTATTTATCATACAACTGTTATATTCTAGGATTAATCTTGTTAATGTTTTTACAATGCTAGAATAATTACAGTCATTAACTTTAGAATGTTACCGGTCTGGTAGCGCCAAGGCCACTGGGCTCCATTATGACATTCTAGACAAACAGGGCACTCTCCAGCGATTTATAATAAGCCCGACTGCAACAGTATTCGGGTCATCTATTTAGGTTTACGAATGAACGTTACGGGACATGTTATTACGATCATACAGCCCAGTCACGATTCTACCTAACGCACGATTACATTGCAAATGAAGTCTTTTGTCTATTGTTGTGAACAATGCTGGAATACTCGATGTGGTAGAAAGGAAAACGAGTTTACGGTTGGCTCTATGTGCAGTTTCCTTTGCCACTTCTTAGATATTTACTAAATTAAAAATACGAGACATGTATCAAAATGATTTCATTAAAACTTGATTTTACTATTGAATATCCAATGATCGATGGGATCGTCACGATAATTTATCATTTTAGAGTTAAGACAAACTCAGTTGTCCTTTGAGTGTTCAAGCACTAATACGTAATTATATTATATTATACTACCTATAACTACATGTTTTATTCGCCAAATACGAAAAAAATAAATAAAATTGAAGTGCCTGTTTGTAATGTTAAAATAACACCTTTTTACTAAAGTATATATTATTATAGTATATATATATATATATATATATATATATATATATATATATATAGTTTTTTTTTTTTATATATATATATATATTAAAGTATATACGGCACTTATAACATTAAACCAATTTTCAACATAACTCTTTTCATAAATTTTTATTTATACTATAGGTACTCCTAAATTTTTGTCTGTCTGTCTGTCCGTTTGTTTCGGATAATCTCCGAAGTGGCCGAGTTGATTTTGACGGGACTTTTACTGGAATATAGCTGATGTTATAACGAATAACTTAGGCTAGGTACTTTTATTGTAGAAAAAAATAACGGTTTCGCGTAAAAAAATCAGAACTCATGAAATCCAACCGTAATAAATTTCACGCAGACGAAGTCGGGGGGCACGGAAAAAACAAAGATTGATTTCAAAGAAATAATATAAAGAATAAAACATTTTCCATATAACAGCTTCAGAAGTCGGAGCAAACCCAAAGTGAATAGAAGAATTAAAACCGGGGCTTTAGAACTTGTTATGATGAGGAAATAATTTTATTATTTAAATTCCTTTGAAGTCGTGTTTTACTTTTAATTAAAAGTCTAAGTTTTATGCAACCAACCTCATTGTTAGTCGTTAAGAAATATCATGAGCTCAAGGTAAGAACTAGAATGTCGTGTACATAGTTGCATTAAAAACTTTATGCCTTATTTTCCCATCATTAGGGGTAAAAATTAAAAAAAAATCCAAATTTATGGAAGGCCACCTTTGAAGAATAACCTATTAAATTAAAAAAGAGAATATTTGATACATTTAAGGATATTTTACTTAGGTACTTTTACATAATATTACTTTAATGCATTGAAATCTTAGAGTATTATACATAGACAAGAACTCTGTAAAAACCGACGAGGATATCGCATAACAAACAAAAATAAACGTACCTACTAACGAAGTGAGAATATTGAGATCTTCCGACTTTTTTTTAAGTCGTATAAAAATATAAGATCGTGTTTTCAAAACTCTTAGAATTTAGTTTTTAATTGTTTTATTAAGACATTCATCATCTTTTTTATAATACATGAAGCCTACGCTACACTATACACAGTTCAGATGAATGAAATGATAGAAGATTCACACACCAATAAGATATATTGCTAAATTGAACAGATAGCCTAATGACTACACTGTAATATTTTTGTTACGGTGTTTTATTAATTTTGGAAAAATTACTTAAACAGTTTCTTTAATTAAAGTCCGCGAAAACTTATTATTTGAGATTGAAAAAATACCGAATAATTTGTAAACAGATTCATGAGATAGTTCCGGCATTTCATGGTCCATAAAAAAAGATGCTTGATTTTGAAATTAAACATAAGAAATAGGACAAGGACGGTGCTGTGTTTCAAACATTAAAATGTTTTTAAATTTCACAATATTTTTAGATTGCTGGGTCAAATATGTCAACGAACGATTTTTAATTTTTTTATGTCTATGTTTTATAGATCGAATTGTGTTGCTGCGAAATAATACAATTGCATAAGGTAAAGTTTAATTTTATATATTCTATATTACATATTTAAACTTTATATTTTCTTGACTAGATTTATTATATTATTATCAAAAGTACAGAATCAAAGGTTGGACTAAATACTGGAGCTGTTCTAGATTAGGGAGAAAAAGTTAGCAAACTATTTCGTTTCAGCGAAGTTTAGAATCATTTACTTGTAATATGTGTACGAAACAAAGAAATCAATAATACCAACTAATAATAAACAGGACTGGACACTGATAAGTCTCAAAGTGGTATTCCTGTACTTATAGGTAGTAAACCATGAAATATACTCGTAATTCGATAGTCTGATATAGAGAATGTGTAGAAAAACAGGTATATTAAGTCTAATAGAGACTATCTTCCACTGTTACACATATAAAATTTATCACGGATAATTAAAATCTACGAATTCATTATCAGTCAACAAACGTGTTTTCCTTTTCAAATACAAACGCGAATTATCGAAATAAGAAATTACTTTGATACGAGTACGATATCATTGTTGTTCCTGCGACACGTTCATTCCATAAGACGTAATGTGTTAGTTGTCGTATGGTTATAAGTATTATATTTTTAAAAGCTTTGCTTAGGAGTCAAGAGTCCTTACAATTCAACACAAGCAAGCAACCCACGTTGTTGGAAAATTAAAAATGGGTGCGTTTGGCAGAAAAAAGCGCTAGCAAGCGCTTATAAGCGCTGAAATAGTTTTCGGCCAGGACACGATTGCTACTTCAGTAGCGCTGACACAATCCGCCATTTTGCTTATTTAATTTGTTTTGAGGTAGAGTTAATAAGTTGTTTTGTGCAATATTAGTTTTAAGTAGTATAATGACATGAGTAAACATATACATGTTATTAAAAATTCATGATTGGTAAGTTTTTAATATGAATACTTTACAAACATATATTTAAATTAGTAGTTAGGTTCCCCGTTAAAACTAACATCGTGTCCTGGAGGAAAATAGCTACTTACGATTTGACATCGCTTACCGCTTACGATCACCATTTTGCTTACAAGCGCTTGCTAGCGCTTTTTTCTGCCAAACGCACCCAATGTAAATTTGCTTTTTTAATTTTTTAAATGTATAGTTTTTAGAATGCGGACTTTTGTACTTAGATTTTTCGATGCTAAACATTATTGGACTCTGCTGACGCGATTCTTTTATGAGTCAAGAAGTCGGTGATGATAAAAGACAGTCATCTCATTGGTTATTTGTTTGTTTTATCGCCATAATAATATTGTCCATACTTTTCAGTGATAAAGGATTATTTGTATTTTTTTTATCGTTTTACCCCTCACATTTCAAAATGTCTCGTCTCCGGCTATTTACATATTAGGAGTAGGTATACTGGAACTTGGACGAACTCCCTATCCCGGAATTATGAGTAGGTTTTTATTCCGTTCTAAAATATATTTGTTTTTGATTTTTTTTCTAATTTTATAAGCAACCAACGTGTACAACAACCATCGCAGCGTCCTAATGAATATCTATGTCTACATCTGAGCCACTGTGCCCATAAAATACTTTTAATCGACGATTGGCCAATTCTTCCCCACAAAAACGGTTAATTTCTTTCGATACAATAGAATTAGAAAGCAAAGTATAAGAAAAGCATTAAAGTGACCTTAAGTTTAGAATGTAATATAATTAATAAGACTGCCTCGATGTTGTAGTGATTGTAATCGCGACTGCTAGTCGTATGGTTACTGAGTTCGAATCCCAGGTCGAGCCAAAATCGGTTATTCGTTATTTATGTCAAGAAATTCTCAGTTGCAACCAGAAGAAGCCAGAAGAAGTTAGCAGTATTTCACTCCCGTGTCTTCGAAAGGGCGTAAAGCAGTTGGTCTTACGCCCAACACAACTGGAGAGGGCTGGTTGTGTCGCATCGCCAACCCATAGAACTATGAGGTTTGTGTTGGCGCACACACTCGTGTACCATAATCCTCGCCTGAGCAGATGGCTAGTTTCCGTTCAAACTGACCGCCGTGACCGAAATTCAATCTAGAAGATTATTATTTTTATTGTTTTGGCTCAAACTCGACCGAGAAACTGCGCTCGCGCCGAATACCATCGCAAATAAAATAAAATAGGTACGTGATGAACCAGAAGACTTTACTGGTACATTAAATTTCGATTATAATTAAGGAAAAATGTATTAGCCAAAGCATCCACTTGACAAACGATGGACTGTGTGCTAGTTTATCATCCTTAATTCTATACAAAAACGCACTTCATTATATTATACTAATAATAATGTCCTCCAGACCGAATTTCGGCCACGGCGGCATGCCTCAACGGAGGCTAGGACACGCAGGACAGGATTATAGTGCCACAGTGTATGCGCAAGCACAGGTGCATTCTCTTTTCCCTCACTCTCATATTCCGATGGGACGGTAAACCGACACGACCGGAGAGAGATCAGGCGCAGGACCAACGGCTTTACGTGCTTTCCGAGGCACGGGGGTGAGACACCGCCAACTTCCTGACTCCGGGCAACTACTAAGAATTTCTTGACGGAAAAACTCAATAATTAATTTTTTGACCCGACCCGGGATTCGAACCCAGGACCTCATGATCAGCAGTCGCACTACTACAGCCACTAGACCGACGAGGCAGTCAATATTATACACTTATACATAAAAGCTTTTGAATAAGAAGTACGAAGATAAATTTTGACGTTTTAAATTTATAATAAGGCAAATCCTGGCAGAGGTGGAATTATGGTGACCCTTAACGGACCAAAGCATACACAGCCGCGGGCTAGTGATTCCGCCCGTTTGCAGCTTTCACGTGTCAAGGTGAAATTCTTTTCGCTAAAGAGAAGGCACGTGGGCAGCTGCGTTAGCCCCGATATGTTGAGTGATCGTGGATCGGACACCAGTAGATTTATTGAGCAACAGCGGTGGTGCTGCCCTCTGAGACCACAAGTTTCTTTTTTCTTATTTTTAAAATTACATTTTTTTTTATTGAAATTGATGATTTAATTGAAATTGATTTTCACCAGTAACATGAATATATTGAAAGTAATTGAAGAAGTGTGTAAAATTTTATATAAGTATATCTTTTATATTTTTTATTTTAGGCATGAAAAATGAAAGAAATTATTTAATTTTTCCAATTTAATATTTATTAAGTAATTGCATTTCAATAATTAGTGTCGAAGTGACTCGTCAGTCGAAACGGATTAGTAAGCTGAAGTGGCAATGGGCCGCATAGTTTGAAGAACCGATAACCGATGGGGAAAAAAGGTTCTTGAGTGGCAGCCTCGTACCGCAGGCGAAGTGTAGTGTCCCCCACTAGATGGAGTGACGACCTGATAAGAAATGCAGGAAGTCGATGGATGCAGGTAGCTCAGGACCGTGCTTGTGAAGGGGTGTGATAATGATGATGATGATGACTCCAAAAACTTACATGTTTAAATTTCTCGTTATCGTTGCAGCCTAAAGTCCACTGTTGAACATAGGCCTCCCTCTTAGATTGCCTCTTAGATTTGCCATTGTTGCCACGCTTGGCAAGCGGGTTGGCAAACGTCGTTTTTTATTTTTAGTCGTTATTAGGAAGACGCTACTGCCAATCTCCTGATTTGTTTCTTTATGTCGCCTCTTACGACACCCACGGGATGATATAGTATGTTTTTAAGTTTGTATTGAAATAATTAAAGCACTTAGGATTAACATTTAGCGAAATATAATAAAAGAGAAATATAGAAACATAACTAATTCTGTAGAAGTTTCCCGCGCATATAAACATGTCATCTCCATTATAGATGTCACTAGTTACTTACGGTTAGCATTTGGCATCCCTCACCGTTGATAAGTCTAGACGTCTCGCCTTATAAATTCTTTAGAGATCAAAAAGCCAAGTATAAATTATGCAGTTTAGAACACCTACTATATAGTTTCATATAGGTGACTATCTAGTATAAATTATGCAGTTTAGAACACCTACTATATAGTTTCATATAGGTGACTATCATAAATATGCTCACGCATCACTCTTACTCACTAAACCAATCTTTTGAAAACTGCTTTAAACTTTTTATAATGACATAAATGATTATTACGGCCAGTGCCGTAATCCCTTTACTTTCATGTAAGCTTTTATATATGCAAAGTAGAAGTAACCACCAAATATTCAAATTTTTTAATTTCTTTGTGATATCCTTGTTCATATAGTTAAAAGTTACAACTAATATACGTCCTACGGCTAGGCACAAGCCTCCTCTCATTTCTGAGAGTTTTTAGAGCGAGAAAGTGTCCGCCGCGTTGCCCCAATGTTGGCGAACTTCACATGTCTTCGAAATATTTTTTTTTCTAATTTCTCAGACATGCAGGTTTCTTCACGATGTTTTCCTTCACCGCCGCGCACGTGGTAAATCAGTACTTAAAATATTAATTGACAATTTCATTGGTGCCGGCAAGGATCGAACCCGGGTAGCTCGTGTACTGTGGTATTTACAGCTAGTGCTAACCATCTGAGCTACCACGGCCTTGTTCATATAAAATTGTGGAATCGTTAATAAGTTTTAGTCACTTTTACAGTTTAGATCTCTCTCTTGTCGAAGGCTTGCCGTTATTGCCACGTTATGCAAGCAGTCTGGCCATCGTAGTTACCAGACGTGTCTCGCACCTTTGATGTCATTTTATATGTCATATACACGTCCCACAAACGTATACATCTATAGGATTTAGCCTGCGAGAGAATGTGATAGAGTACACTTATCTACATATATTTATCTATATTTTTTATTTTATTTTTTTATTAATCCTATTAATCAACATTACTAATATTCCTTTAACCACTCGTGCTAAGCTTGAAATGCTTGTGTTAGGAGTGGTTCACGACAGTAGTCGAATACTGGATTCGAACCCACGATCTTTTGAGTTCGCGGTCCGCGCCCTGCCAATAGGCTACTGTCGCTATTTCCTGTTATCGCGGTCTCCTTTTCTAAAGGTTTCACTTCTACCGCGTGTTGAACTACAGGCATGTCTTTTTTATAGAGGAAAAGGTGATAAACGAGAACACGCCACAATAAGAATGTGGATATTATCGTCTTTAATGCCCTGTTACTAGTAAGAAGGGTATCCGATTCATGTCACCACCATACAAAACATACGAGCAAATAATACGTTTCTATGCCACGTTAGTGTTCTGTGTGAGCGTGGTGCTGCTCAGGCCACATGCGGTCTGCAGCTATAAAACGCTAAAACGTGGCTCTACCACGTATACAATTATATTAATTAAACACATAAATAAAAAAATACGTTGCTTAAATTAGATTTAGGTGGTGCACTTGAGATATTATAGTAATAAAATGCGTCATGTGCAATTTAATTCGCGTTAGTTTTCAAACAATTTACGAGTATTTTAATTGGTAATTAGGTAAGTGCTTGGTGTTTGCCACCACTGTTATCATATTCATTAATTTTCATGTTCATGTTTTCATGTTCAATTAAGTTGACATCACCTAACTCGAATAACTTTGTATGATGTGTACAGGGTAATAACTTAAGTTCAAATATAAATGAATAATGATATACCGTTATTGTATTTTTTTCAAATACGGTAGCAAATAAGGCTTCTACTTTTATTTGAAATTATCCCAAATTGAATGTGATTTATGGGCAACAACGTTTTTGTCTACCGATCGACCCTTACGAATGTGTGCGTGCGCACTTTGAATATAAAAGATAAAAAGGACAGAATTTTTGAGATTTTTTTAAATTAATTTTTCTTCACCATTTGCCTATACCTATTACTTATTCTGACCCTTCTCTGTAAATTTGTCCGGTTATCGCAAAATAACACTGGATTTATTTATCGTATGAAGTATATTTATAATAAGATGAATTTAGGTCACGGCGGCTTGCCTCATCGGAGACTAGCCATCGGCGTAGGACAACATTATAGTGCCCAAGTGTATGCGCAAGCACAGGTGCACTCTCTATTCCCTCACTCTCATAATCCGATGGGACGGTAAACCGACACGACCGGAGAGAGATCAGGCGCAGGACCAACGGCTTTACGTGCTTTCCGAGGCACGGGGTTGAGACACCGCCAACTTCCTGACTTCGGGCAACTAATAAGAATTTCTTGACGGAAAAAGCCACCCAACCCAGGACCTAATGATCAGCAGTCGCACTACTACAACCACTAGACCAAGGAGGCAGTCATTTTAAATCACAGAATTTATGATAACCTAATACTTAAATAGTCAATGTGCCTCGTAAGATGTAAGTACGAGGTTAGGTAGAAGCAATATAATCAGAGCCCATTTTTCAACACTTCTTTGTCATGCCGTTGACTATGATAGGTACGCTTAGTTCTAAGTGGGCGCCTCTACTTCGCGGATATTTGTCTTCACATGTCTTCGAAATATGGTTTTCTTATTTCTCAGACATGAAGGTTCCTTTACCGCAGAGCACGTGGTAAATCAGCACTCAAGATGCCAGCGGGGATCGGACCCAAGTTGCTCGCGACTGTGAAATTTACGAGCGCTTAACTCCTAAGCTTCCACGGCTCTTTGATAAATAAGATGATTCTAATTGACGGTCACACGGTTTTGTTTTTAAAAATTGGGAACGGAATACTCTTTTTTATAGCTAAAAGTTGATAATAAAGTTATTACGGAAGTGTTACTGGAATTTTTATAGTCGGCATGAAAACTAGATAGAGAACGAGATGCATCACCATTCTCTCTATGATATGGAGCATTAAAGATTTCACTTCACGTTAAAGCATGGCCATAACCGATGGGCATACATGAAACTACGCTCACCATATACAAAGTCGGTGTCCGGACAATTGCGGTGTATTAATGAAAGTTACATTTCCAGCCTTTTTAAAGTTTAGACTTGACAGGTAGATTTAAAATTGTAGGGCATTGTAGCCTGAAACAATAATTTTCCCAACATTCTCCAGATCTTACCAGGACATATTTCCGTTTAGAAAACTGTTTGCTAGCCAAAACTTTCAATTCCGAAGAAGCAGTAAATAATGCCTTAAAAGAGCTCATGATCATGTGTAGCAGACTATATCAAAAGCATCGACAAACTGACCATAAAATGGCAAAAATGCGTAAGTATTTCAGGCTTATATTTTGGTTAAAGAAGAGTAAAGAAGTTATTTTTTATAAAAATATTCACAAGTCCACTGCTGAACATAGGCCTTCCTCAAGGAATGCAACAAAGGACGGTTTTGAGGTCTGCATCCATATACTTCCTGCATGTCTTACCAGGTCGTCACTACCTACTGGGGGCCGCCCTATATACAACATATAACAAAAACCCTGTGGTTCCCGTTAAGTGCGTTATCAGAATCAGTATCCAGGCGTATAGAAATAATTTGTTTTCACAAAAAACACATTTAAAAAAATAATTTTAACGATAAAATAATTATTTGCAAATTGTATGTGGTTTTAATATGTCTGCATTGGCCGAGGAGTAAGAGGATTGTCAAAGACCCCCGCATTACCGACACTCGTGTGAGTTAGAGGAAATAAAACCACATAAAATTTGCCAATTTTTTTTTCAATAAAATTATTTTTTTTTTGAAAAAAAATTATTTCTTTGACGGATTGGATTCTGATAACGCAGTTAACGGGAACCACAGGGTTTTTGTTACATGTACAATTATCCATAAAAAGTAAAGTTACAGCCTATATACGTGTCATTGCTGGGTACAGGCGTCCGCTCATTTCTGAGAGGGTTTTTATATAATAATCCATAATTTTCCAATATTGTTTAGTATTTTAAATTTACAAAAGTATGGTCTGCCTACTACATGTAACATTCAATTTATTCGTGAATCCATATAAGTCAAACTTAATATGTGTAGTCTATTGTCGTGGGACTCTTTGTTTGTATAGTTTCATGTGACGTCTTTTGTTGACGCATAAACAAATCAGAAATTTTTAGCAAAATATTTTTTTTCGATTTTCGGCCATGAATTTATTTAACTCTATTAAGTCCTCATAAACATTGGTTTTTATTCAATTCAAGTACTTATTTAAAGTAAAGTGTTATTTTTGCCAATCTCGTATGTTTAATTTCGTGTTGGCCTTGCGTAAGTGATTCTCTTACGATCAATTCTTTTCATCGGCTATAAGTCATAAAAATCGACTAATGGAAATGAAGTAGAAATGTCAGAAATGTCAGTTTTTCTTTTCAACGTAGAAATTACTCATTGGTTCTTACCAGAGGCACGTAATAAACACATATCTCCTACCGTAACGACTTTAGTATAACTTTTTTTATGTGGTACCTACCAGGCGGTCCCATAATGAACTGGCCTGATATAGTTCAACGCGACATGTCGCTACATGTTGTGTTGCATTAAATAGTACGTTTATCGTGCACTTAATATAAGAAACATGCATCGACATGAAATGCTTAGTCTTAGTTTAACAGGCATTTGAATAACTGAGTATCGAAGTGTCATGTTTCTGTTTAAAGAAGGTTTATCCCCTGCCCAAATAAAAGAACGATTGGATGGCGTGTATAAGAATCTGCCCCCTCCTATAGCACAGTGAAAAATTGGGTGAAAGAGTTTCGCCTCGGGAGAGAAACCGTCGAAGACTTTGGCCACGACGGTCGACCTGTGGAAGTGCTCACTCCCGAAACGATTGCTCTTATCGAAGAGGAGGTTCTGAGTGACCGCCGTTTGAAGATTAGAGAAATTGCAGCAAGGCTTGGGCTCTCTAAGAGTACCGTTCATCGCGCGATCCATGAACATCTTCACATGAAAAAAGTGAGTGCAAGATGGGTACCGAAACTTCTTTCAGCGGTACAGAGACAGGAAAGAGTGCGCTGCGCTTCGGAGTTTTTGGATCTTTGTGGCGAAAATGCAAAGACTGTGATCGAGCGGCTAGTAACTGGTGATGAAACTATGATCTTGTATTATGATCCACAAAGCAAGCGCGAGTCAATGGAATGGCGTTATAAGGGTGAAAAGCCCCCTAGAAAGGCAAAGGTGCAACAATCGACTAAAAAACTGATGTGCACAATATTTTGGGATTTTCAAGGCATTTTGATGGTGGATTTTAAAGAACGTAATACAGTCGTGAACGGCGAATATTATGCTTCTTTAATATATAAATTACGAGACAAGATAAAGGAAAAACGAAGAGGCAAGCTGTCTAAAGGTGTCCTGTTGCTCCATGACAACGCCCCTGTTCATACCGCTGGTGTCTCGAAGGATGCAGTTCGTCAATGCGGGTTCACAGAAGTTCAACATCCACCTTACAGTCCAGACATGGCCCCGTCCGACTATTATTTATTTCCAAATTTAAAGCGGGACTTAAGAGGAAGAAAATTTTCAAGCGATGAAGAGTTGCAGGCGGCCGTCTTCAGTCATTTTGAGGATAAAAAATGTGATTATTTTTATAAAGGTTTAGAGATGTTGATTTACAGATGTCAGAAGTGTGTTAGTATTCATGGTGATTATATTGAAAAATAAAATTGGTTTCGTTTCATTTCCTTCATTGGTTCATAGTTAGGCCAATTCATTATGGGACCGCCTACGTATGTGTATATGTTGCAGCTATATTAGTAGTATAGCTGTAGCACGAATGGGTCGGCTCGACCGGGGAAGGACCACGATCTGACAGGATACCAGCGTAAAATAGAAGCTCAACGCTGCTGTATTTAGTATGGTGAGTGTAGAGAACCGGAGACCATTTTACTAGAAACGAGGCATTCCATCTTAGTCTTCACGGATGACAACGCATCTGTATTTTGATTCGTAAACGAGGATAGATGTAGATAACTATGGGTCACAGCTACCACTTTCCATCTGGTGAACTGTGTGCTCATTTGTCACCATTATCCTATAAAAAAGCATAGATTAAAATGATAATTTTCATAGTGATTTCTTTTAATGCATTCAAATTTGATTTTATTAATAGGGACTAAATGCACTATTTAATTAATTTTCGGCTACCTACTAATTTTATTCTTGTTATGTATATTTTTGTTAGTCATCATCATCATTATCATTATAGCTCTAGCACCCTATTATAGCACTAGACCCCTGCTGAACACAGGCCTCTTCTAAGGTATGCTACAAAGCACGGTCCTCAGGAGCCACCTGTGGCACAGGAGCCACCTGCATCCTCCTCATGTCCATTCATACATCCTGTATGTCTTACCAGGACGTTACTCCATCTAGTGGGGGGCCGCCCCACAGTTTGCCTACAAAACAATTACATAAATTTATGTACATAAGCATACCTGAGACACACTTACTTGTACGTTATTCAAAAAAATAAAATGTATAACTATCACATAATATTCTTGGATAAATATATTATATGGAGCCATGTTGTTATATTAATAATTAATATATATTGAAGCGATTTGAATCAACCCATCGGTACCGATCAATACGATCCGAGTTTCAGTATGATTTACTACAAGCTTTGTAGGCAAGATTTTAAATCTTTCCATTAGTGTAGATAAAAATAAACAAATGTCAAATTTTCAAAGTCACATTAAAGTATCCAAAACATCGAGGTGACTACGCGAACCGGCTCCCTTGATACCAGAACGTTGGCGGGTTCATCGCCCCCGCTTTCCAAACCAGTTCTGAGATAAAAAAAGGCTCATGCGCAGTTCTTGCAATGTGTTACCAATGTGATAAGTATTCCTTTTGTTGACAACAAATAGCAGACAACAATAAGTGACTAGATGCCGTGTCCGGGACCTATTTATGGCATTGGAATAACAAACAGTTCGTGGATTAAACTTTATAAGTCAGTCACTTAATATGCGACGATAAGAAACCTGCATGACGTTTTTGCAAGTTTAAAAGTAAATGTGGGTCCTCAAGGTCGAAGCGAGCGTTCTTTTTTTAAATTTAAATAAAGAATATAATAAGCCTAATATTACTAACCAGGTTTGAAATAATTGTATATTAAAGATTATTTTTAAATCGCTTTGTTGTTACTAATGTCAGTCCATAGGATATTAAAATATTGATGTTTTAAGCATTACATACCACGAGCCACAGCGTACCGTAATAAAACATTGCGTTAACGGTCAACGCAAATTGGGAGTTATTTGTGGGCAAATTGTTCCTAATGTGTGGGGCATGTAATATGTAAGCGCTAATTTTTTTATAGAATACTCGTAAAGGTGACCAACGAGCAAACAGTCCAACTGATGGTAAGTGGATTACGTGGCTCATAAATATCTACATTTATACTCAATTAGGAATCAAAATGCAAATGCGTTAACGACTAAGATGGAATGCCCTGTTTCCAGTAAAAAAAGGTCTCCGGTTCCCTACACAGTACACACACTATACAAAACACAGCAGCATTAATCAGCTATTTTACACTAGAATTTTGTGAGAGCGTAGTCGTGACGTGCTAAAATCTTAGGCTAAAACGACTATATAATTACTACGTTTGTAGTGATTATATAGTCGTTTAAAATGCGCCATTCCAACGTAGGTACACTGCGTCAGGCTACATCTGCAACGCGTCAGCGCAGCGGCTCAAAGATCCCTTAAGGGGATAGAGTAAGTCAGCTCAAATTCTAATTTCGTCCCCACTTGCCCGCGCGTCGTATGCTATGTACCGACATGTTTGTAATTACTAATACTGTAAGTAGAAAGGTCGTTAGACACTTATTTCATTAGGTTTATCATATTTATGCCTGTTTCTTAACGCCAAGCCAGCCGCTTCTTATTTTTATTACGGTTATTTCCCATTTTAATTTTACGTCGTCCTGTTGCGTAATGTATATTCTGATCGTAAGCGACACAACCTCCCCGTTCAAAGGCCGAAGCGAAGTGACCGTGCGTGCGGCAGGAATCACGTTTCAAAAGGCCGATAGTTTAGGTAATTTCTTTTTTACAGTGAAAATAATGGTATTTAAAAAAAAGTAAATAACATAAGCACTGCTTTATAGTTAGTTCAGTTAGTATGCAAAGTTTCATGATCTTTATTTAAAGTATTTTATGAATAACAGCGGTTTATTGTTTATTTTGGAGGTAACTTTGGATTTTTTTTCTATCGAGAAAATTTTACGAAATCGTGTTTTCGTCTAACATAATCCTTAACATTAATCCTCAACTTTACCATATATTTATTTCAAAATTAATGCTGCAATATTTTCGGCATAACGAAGGATCTTGCTAAGCCATTTAAGATTATATTTCCCCTTAAGACGACACATCGAAAAGGCTATCGCCGTACTGATCCGAGTGAATACATAATTTCTATAAAAACTTGAAAAAACGCCGTCATAAGGTTTGAAATAGCGTAGCGCCCGCGACGATTAAAAGCGCTTAGAAATTGACAGAATCTTAAAATATATTTTTTAAAAATTATTGATTTAAGTAATCAAAATAATGAGCAAGTAAGTTATGAATATTGATGTTATGAATATATTTGAGTGATTCCCAAGCATATAGATTAAGTAATTTCGTTATAATTTCAACTATAATGATTTTTAGAGGTGTTTTCGTAAATAATTATGATCGAGTCAGTCAAAATTATACAATCGTGTTTTTGAACAATCAAATTCAAGATAAAGACATGAATTTACCTATATCAAAATTCCACTTTCGTTAGTGGTGTCATAGTCCTATACTATTCGATGAAAGGAGATGCATTTTTTCACGGTGTCGCCTTAAGGACGCGTTTGCAAATCAACCAAAATTAGGGTGTTTTTCGGTAGATTTTGTGACAAAACTAAACCAAATCAAATATAAGTAAAAACTACCATGTATAGATTGGTTCTTCATCTGCAAATGTCTGTAACTCTTTTGTTGAAAATAGTAGTTTTTTATATTGTAAAAACGAACTTTCGTTGCCATTTTCTACAAAATTAACGATACCGGCTTGTGTTTCGGTATATGTTTTGGTCTATTATCAACATATTTAAAAAATTTAAAAAATACTATAAGATGACAGACATATTCAATTAAAAAACCCTGAGTTTATTTTTTAACAAAATGTCACAAATAGTCGTAAAAAAAATAAAAACTGATGCACATTTTTTCACATATTTTGGTAATACGGATGAATCATAATGTATTGCAATAAGGGCTATTTTATTGTTGGTGCCTGCTTTGATTTATTGTACAAAGATTTCGATGAAACCACAGTCCGCGCTCGGCCGCTGTCGTGAGTGGACACTGTATCGCCTGTTTGCAGTGGCTCATTCTGAAAAGATCGCTGTACATACACAAAATATTAGAAAAAAAACAAATTGGAAACATAAGTACTTGACAAGTGATAAAATTATTATTTTTATACTCACAGTTTTTTATTTCGCTAAAAATAAGTAGGATATATAAACTTACCTACTACTGCAACTCCTGGACGAGCGGAACTAGGTGTGCCGAGTTTGGGCTCGTTTTGTTGGTTATGATGAGACCTTACCTCCGCACTTGATGGTGTGACCTGAAGGTGTACTTTCGCGACCGCTATTTGAACTTCTTGTAGAGTAAAACTAGGTGTGCCGAGTTTGGGCTTATTTTGTTAGTTATGATGAGACCTTACCACCGGACTTGATTGAGTGACCTGAAGGTCTAAATCGGTGATTGCAACTGGAACTCCTAGACTGGTAGAACTAGGTGTGCCGAGTTTGGGTTCGTTTTGTTAGTTACGATGAGACCTTACCACCGGACTTGATAGAGTGACCTGAAGGGGTAATTCAGTAACTACTGCTGGAATTTCTGAACGAGTAGAACTAGGTGTGCCGAATTTGGGCTTCGTTTTGTTAGTTATGACGAGTCCATACCTCCGGACTTGATGGAGTGACCTGAAGGTGTAATTCAGTGATTACAAGTGGAACTCCTAGACTTGTAGAACTAGGTGTGCCGAGTTTGGGTTCGTTTTGTTAGTTACGATGAGACCTTACCACCGGACTTGATTGAGTGACCTGAAGGTGTAATCAGGTGGTTACAAATGGAACTCCTAGACTAGTAGAACTAGGTGTGACGAGTTTGGTTTCGTTTTGTTAGTTACGATAAGATCTTACCACCGGACTTGATGGAGTGAAATTCCGCACACCTAGTTCTACTGGTTCAGAAATTCCAGCAGTAGTTACTGAATTACCCCTTCAGGTCACTACATCAAGTCTGGTGGTAAGGTCTCATCATAACTAACAAAACGAACCCAAACTCGGCACACCTAGTCCTACAAGTCTAGAAGTTCCACTTGTAATCACTGAACTATACCTTCAGGTCACTCCATCATGTCCGGTGGTAAGGTCTCATCATAACCTACAAAACGAACCCAAACTCGGCACACCTAGTTCCACCAGTCTAGGAGTTCCAGTTGCAATCACCGATTTACACCTTCAGGTCACTCCATCAAGTCCGGAGGTATGGACTCGTCATAACTACCAAAACGGAGCCCAAATTCGGCACACCTAGTTCTACTCGTTCAGAAATTCCAGCAGTAGTTACTGAATTACCCCTTCAGGTCACTCCATCAAGTCCGGTGGTAAGGTCTCATCATAACCAACAAAACGAACCCAAACTCGGCACACCTAGTTCCACTAGTCTAGGAGTTCCTATTGTTGTAATCACCAAATTACACCTTCAGGTCACTCCATCAAGTCCGCAGGTAGGAAAGGTCTTATTATAACTGACAAAACCAGTTCAAAGTCCAGAGCTAACATCTCACTACCAGTAGAGGGCTTCCAGTGCCAAGCAGTCTTTGGAGCAGGTATTCATATTTCGTATCGAAGTATATTTCTGAGGTAGGTATAAGAAATGAAAAACAAATTCAATCTTTCAAATTATCAAAATAATTTCATTTGACTACGATTCCCACAGCCAACCGTGCGTACACTAGTGTGTGTGTGACTTTTGTCAATGTAGTAGTGCGATTCTATACCTATCCATTTTGTAAACGCGTCCTTAATATGCAATCCGCCATTGCAAATCGCCGCGGTCCGCCTATAGTGTCTGAATGTGCAATAGTTCGTATAAAATGTACTAAAACGGTTCAGTAAGATTTTGCACTATGTTAAGGTGATATGTGTGCAAGCTGCACACGTTTTTATGTGCGCAAAGCTTTAAAAGAAACCGGATATCAAGTTGATTGCGACATTTTTATCATTAACCGCATTGAAAAGGAGATTACCTATCGGCTGTATTTTTATTGTATGTAACAATATATCAATATTGAAGGTTGCTTGGCTAACCAATATTTGTAGTTGTTTCAATGACATGAAGTTGATATTGAGCTTTTACAGCGATTGTTATTGGTTGAGAACAAACATTTTGATGGGCATGTACAATAAGAGCTGTTCTAGTTCAAGAGCAAGGCAAATGGTCACAATTATTGTTAGTTTTTTAATTCATTCATATTGGATGGGTCAAGATGTCTAAATACCATCATTACTATTAAGATTAAGTAGCCTTGGTAGCTCAGATGGTTAACGCTCGCTGTAAATATAACAGAACTCGAGTAACCCGGATTCGATCACCACCGGCACCAATGAATTTGTTAATTGCAATTTTAAGTGCTGATTTATCACGTGCTCGGCAGTGAAGGAAACCTGAATGTCTGAGGAATAAGAAAAAAAATTGTTTCGAAGACATGTGAAGTTCGCCAATACGCAGCGCAGGGTCAACGCGGCGGAAACTTCCTTGCCCTAAAACCCTCTCAGAAATGAGGGGAGGCCGGTGCCCAGCCGTGGGAGTGCATAGGCTGTAATTTTAAGATTTAATGTCCAGTTAGGTGGAAAGGACACCATCGAACAACTAGCCACTTAGCCAGTCTCCACACATTTGTTGTTGGAATAGTACGCATTCGAACCAAACGGTTTGCTTAGTCGTTTGTAATGCGTCCAACAATGGAGTAGGTAGAATAATTTGCCAGCATATGCTTCTCATCCGATAACATTGTGTTAAGGCAACAGTGAATTGGCTTTTATTAAGCAGCGTTAGTGCGTTTTCCATCACCATTATTGGGCTACATCGTCATCAGGTGTATCAGTAATCAAGCACAGGATTATAATAGTTTAAAAAAATATTTAACCACCATATTCATCATGCTGGGTGCGTTGGTGAGCGCTGAACTCATATCCTCGCTGGTAATCTTGCTTCATAACATCACACTGTCAAATTTGATGTTGCGCTCTTGGGTCCATTTCCCGATATTAGTCGATCGCCTTTTTCGTCGTTCAGCAGAGTACAAAATACAAAGAGTGTAGGCAAAATTACCATACTTCAAATTTAACTTTTAATGAAAAAAGGGATGCTTATTAATAATACTATATTTTATCCTATACCAACAACCCATAGATCATGATAGAGTAGGCGAAAGTTGTCTAGAACATCAATTTGTTGCAATTGCATTAGAGCCTTTGTAATATTGGCAATAAATTAATAACTTTGACTGCAAGATCATACTAATGCCTTTACTATTCTTCGTATGAAATCCCGTCTCCAAATGAACTTGAATTTTTCTAATAATAATTTTATTAGAAAAACTCAAGTTAGTGTGACAAAGGTGGAGTTTTGTTGGGATGGCGTAAGAGATTCCTCTACATCATGTGATGCGTCGTAACGGACGAAGGGTAATGAAACAGTATTTTCCTGATAACAGATCAAAATTATAAAAAACTGAGGCTGCCGACCAGCCAGCAAAGCTGCATTTATGGCAAAGACCTACCAAGGATGCAATATATAGGAGAGACTTATGTTCATCAGTGGACTCTTATAGGTTGTTATGATGATGAATGGTTACAATCGAGAACACAGTGCGTCATATGGTAAATGGACACTGTAGTTCATACCTACATCTACATCTTCGCTTAAGAATTAAAATCCAGATGCTTATTTACCTATACATCCTACTTCTCTACATTCACTATGAGAAGTACAGCAGCACCAACTGATTTAATTTTGTATTTTATATAGCGTTATTGACCTCAGGTGGATGAGCCGTCCCCTTCGTGTTACGATCATAATAAAAGCGCTGCGTGGAATTAGCACATAAAAGATTGCCGCAATTAACGGATTATTTTGAAAGTGAATTCTAATCTACGCATAACGATTAAGCAAAAGTGATCCAGCGTTTATATATGATATTATGCATACAACCATTCCTTTTTCAAGGCCCTCCGAAACTGGTTTCCGTTCAGTCAGAAGAAACGCAGTACCTACATGGTTTTATCAGTTTTATTAGGTCTTTAAAAGGCATTTTGTTTATTAATGTGTCCAACGTCTGAAGTGCTTTTTAAGTGATATTTAAAAGCGGAAAACTTCGTGTTATATACGTGAATACGACTCGACTTTGTTGATAGCCCAATAAAGTATATGAAAGTGACTTGTTTATTATATTTAAGCGAATGAAATTTTAGTTCCGTGACTGTCATAAAACGCAGAAAGACATGACAGAAGGAAACTGAATCAGGAGATGGCAGTAATATCTTCCTGAAAACAAATAATGAAAAAGCTCTGGTTGACCTGCCTGTCGAGCGTGGCAACATGGGATAAATATGGATATTTATTTATTTGTTTTTAAAAACTTCGTTGCAGAGAAATGTACAAAAGCGGACTCAGGCGTTCTCTGCCTGAATCCGCTGCTGTGTTTCGTATGCCGAGTGTAGAGAAGCTGAGACCCTTTTAACTAGTAACGAGGCATTCCATTTTAGTTTTCGGGGGTGACAACGCTCTTTCATTTTGATTCTTAATCGAGCATATATGTAGATGCCTATAGGCTACAGCATCCCCTTATCAGGTAGACTGTGTGCTCGTTGTTACTTTTATTCTATTTAAAAAAAAAAACACACTTTTCTTTAACTACAATAACTGCTAGGAAATTATAAATTGATTGTAGTCTTTGGATTAATTTTAGTAACCAATTTACCAAAACATAGTTGTAGCAATTTGCTATCCTATAAAAAAATAATTTGAGGTTAAAGCAGTAAAGATCGGCAGTGTCTATCGGTATGCGATATTAGCCGAGGTTATAACGTCCAGATGAAGTTATTTCGGAACAAAAGAGATTTGGCAACGTTGCGAAATTTTATTTGAATGAAAAATTATTATTCTTTAGTTTAGACTAGCTGTTCCCCGCGTCTTCTTCTGCGTGGAATTTATTACGATGAGATTACATGAGGTTTAATCTTTTCTCGCGGAACCCTAATTCTTTCCCTAAAATAAAAGTAGCCTATGTTACTCCTTACGACATCAACTAGTCGGAACAAACAGACAGACAAAAATCTTAAAAAAAATTGTTATAAGTACCGTACGTATATACTTTCAAAAGGAATTTAGTTAAAAACTGTTATTTTTACATTACGAACAGACATTTCAAATTTATCTATTTGTATAGAGTATAAATGTCTAGATCTGGGTTCGATTCTCGGGTCGGAACAAAAAATCAATTATTTAGTTTTTCTGTCAAGAAATTCTCAGTAGCTGCCTGGAGTCAGGAAGTTGGCGGTGTCTCACCCCGTGCCTCGGAAAGCACGTAAAGGCGTTGATCCTGCGCCTTATCTCTCTTCCGGTCGTGTCGGTTTACCGTCCCATCGGATTACGAGAGTGAGGGAATAGAGAGTGCACCTGTGCTTGCACATACACTAGGGCACTATAATCCTGTCCTGTGCCGATGGCTAGCCTCCGTTGAGGCAGGCTGCCGTGACCGAAATTCGTTCTGGAGGACATTATTAGATGTGTAGAGTCGACCGTATGCCTACGTTCCGTTCTTGACCTATCTTGTGTCAAAGCAATGTTCATTAGGATTCTATATGTATTTGCCATTTTTGTTGTTTCTGGCTAACAAAATGGCGCTCCACCTTACTAAAACATTGTTAACTTTGCTGAAACGTACCTACAAATTTCTAGGCTCATCATCAATATAAATACAGCCTATCAAAAGTCCACTTTTGAAAATAGGTCACTCCCATATATTGTCCCATATGCCATTTTACCACAACTTCTTGCCTGATGGTTTGTCATTGCAGTTTTTTTATAATTTAAAGAAGATTATGGAATACTTACTATACTATACTACATACTACTATACTACATACTACTATACTACATACTACACTTTATACGTGGTAGAGCCATGCTGCAATTATATTAGTAGTATAGTTGTAGCACGAATGGGTCGGCTCGACCGGGGAAGGACCACGCTCTCACAGAATACCAGCGTAAAATAGCAGCTTAATGCTACTGTGTTTCGTATGGTGACTGTGGAGAACCGGAGACTCCCGGTTTTACTGGAAAAGACTGGCAACGCACCTGCAATTCCTCTGGTGTTGCGGATGTTCGTGGGCGGCGGTAGTCACCTAACATCAGGTGAGCCGTATGCTCGTTCGCTCCCTCTTCTACAAAAAAAGAGGCATTCCATCTTAGTTCTCACGGTTGACAACGTATCTGCATTTTGATTCGTAATCGAGGATAGATGTAGATTTCTATGGGCCACAGCATCCACTTACCATCAGGTGGACTGTGTGCTCGTTTGTCACCCTGTCCAATAAAAAAAGATGCTTTTAATTTCTCCTGTTTTAGATCCCTTCTGTTGTCTTCTACATCACCCACTGGATATTGGTAGTGGATTCTGCCACTACACGGCTATCTAGTATGTTCCTGCCATTACCTTATTGCAATAATTTCTGATATTTACATATTTACTAATTTGGGAATTTTATTAAGTTTGACTTGTTCATAACTTTTAGGATTTCTAGGTAACAAAATATCTCAACAGAACAGAGGTTCAGGGAAATACCGGCAAGAAACCCAGCCGGACTTTTTTAAACATTAATTTATAATATAATGTGTAAGAGTAATTGAAATCGTAGTTGATGCTAAAAATAAGAAACTTAAATAATTTTCAAATCATAATAAGAAGTTAGTCATATGTATTAAGTACCTACATAATCACATAAAGGAGTATAATAATATGATCACTACGTTTAAAACCACATGTTGATAAATAGTGACGTGGGAGTTTGCAAAATAGCTGACGAGTTTATCGATTTTTTGCATACCTACCTTGCAAGTCGACATCGTGAAATCATTACGTTGATTAGATTTGTTTCGCAATTAAACGTAAGTGGAATTCATTTAGAATTAGTTTTGAAATAATTTTAAGTGCATTTTTTTAATATCAACCGTCATTATTATTACAAAATAAATTTACAAATTAAATATATAATTTGTTTTTTATGGTATTAACAGATACTAATAGATAATAGATACCATAAAAATGTAGCAATCTGTAATAAATATGTTAAATCATTACAACCCTTCATAAGTTTAAGGCTTAACAGAGGCCTCCCAATAAAGCACGAATACCACAAAGCACGGTCCAGTGTCACCTGCATCCGTCGACTTTCTGCATCTCTTATCAATCCATCACTCCATCTAGTTGCCACGGGGCTGCCTCTCGAGAACCTTTTTTCTTCATCGATTGTCGGTTCTTCTTCAGTTTACTGATCCGTTTAACGTACACGCTTAATAAATTATCTGTATTCGAGTTTTACTGGCAAAAAGCCTTGCTTGTTATCATTTACAAGACAGATAGTACGGGTAAAGTAAAGTTACAGCCTATATACCTCCCACAGCTGGGCACAGGCCTCCCCTCATTTCTGAGAGGGTTTTAGGGCAAGGAAGTGTCTGCCGCGCTGCCGCAATGCGTGTTGGCGAACTTCACATGTCTTCGAAATAAATTTTTTTTGTTATTCTTCAGACATGTAAGTTTCCTCACGATGTTTTCCTTCACCGCCGAGCACGTGGTAAATCAGCACTTAAAATTGCAATTAACAATTTCATTGGTGCCGGCGGGGATCGAACCCGGTTTGCTCGCGTACTGTGAAATTTAAAGCGAGCGCTAACCATCTGAGCTACCACGGCTCTTACGATAGTACGGGTACGTTGTAATTTATAAGAACATATCTGTTTACATAGAATATATCTGGGAACCGAATATATATTTACATATATTATATCTGAGAACGTAGATTAAAAGTATTTCAGGGGTGACTCGGAATTACAAATTGTGTAATAAAATAAAAGTGTAGGTGCAAGACGATGTTGTGACCAGGATTAGTAAAGGAGTGCTCGGTGGTTTGACCACTTAGAACGAATGAATGAGGACAGTATCAAAGCAGTATATACTGCTAAAGTGAGTGCAAGAGTCAGCAAAGGACGCCATAGACGGAAGTATATCGACCAAAATGGTGATAATATATTAAAGCATAGCTGTTACTCGCGGCTTCGTCCGCATGGTCACTGGGAAATTAACTATCCATTGCTTTTTGATTTGAAAGAAAACTGAGTTTTATAGATTTGTCAGAAAGAAGGAACTGAGCAAAATTGATTCGTCAGCCTATTTAAATGTTTTGAAACGCAGTAGGAAAGCATGAAAATAGCCTGTTTATTCCAAATGGAAATGGGATATTTTTTAATTAAAGGAAACTGAGCATAATTATCCATCAGGGATGCAGACTTTTGAAAAGAAACTGAGCTAAATTGATTCGTCAGAGATGCAGTTTTCTGAATCGAAAGGAAACTGAGCCAAATAAAAGATCCGTCAGAGATGCAGACTTTTGAGTTGAAAGGAAACTGAGCTTAATAGGTCCGTCAGCGGTGCAGCATTTGGAATTGAAAGGGAAGATCTGTGGGAATTCTGATTAATTGATTGTGGGAATTTTGAAAAAAAAAAACTAACTGAACACTATTTTAAGACGCTACTGTACACAATGTTATATGTTTTTCCATTCGGGGAAAGAATGTGGAGATTCTGGGCATTTGACACACGCGAACATGCTACATACAGCTGACCATGAGAGAAGCATGGTTTTTCTAAGTTGACCCCCGCTACCTGTAACGTTTACCCTTGCGCTTTATTAATTGTCATTGCAAAACTGAGCTTAATAGGGAACTGCAACGTTTTGAATTGAAAAGGAAGATCTGTGGGAATTATAGGGATCCGTGGTATAATATCATTTTCACCTTTTCCTACGCCTGTCAAAATTGTAGCAACGACTATGTTCCGTCCAAGATGTGTCACACGCAGCCTTGTCCCGTTACATAACCGAGGAGCATCTAAATTTCGTATTAGCATGACTGGGACGCCTAATTTTTATTGAAGCTTATGTCAGGGCACACCTGACAACTCTAGAGAATTTAGAAACTCTACGGGATATGAAGTGCTCTGTTCTGTGTCCATAACTGTGTCTACTAACAAATACTCTGTTATTTCTCCTGCTACTTCGCTTAATATATCTGAATTTATTTTGTTAACGCTCTCATTTTTTGGTGCAAGAATCGCCCTTTTACATAACCATTTGTCTTCATGCATGTTGTTCGTTAAATCTGAATAAACGCTCGCAATTAATTCGGAATGACTCTGTACTAAATTACAAAAATCTCTCGTCAATTTAACGCAGCCCTCAGCATCCGTTTCCAACCGCCCATCGCCAATTTTTAATAGTGTGTCAGCATAGTTTCCGGCATTGATATCATTATACAAATGCACTCTCATATTCGTAGTTAAACTGAATTTTGTCACATTGTTCCACAAAATAGACGACTTGAGGCATGCTTTAATTTAATCTGCAGGTGTGCCCTTTTGAATGACAGGTAAAGTTTGGCGAAAGTCACCAGCCAGTAAAACCACCATTCCTCCCATTACATCGGTATTGCTACGCAAATCCTATAGCGTTCGATTTAGTGCTTCTACAGTTTTTTTATGCGACATTGTACTTTCGTCCCACACTAAAAGTTTGCATAGTTGTAGCATTATACCTCGTGCACTATTTTTGCTAAAGTTGCAGATCGGCGATTCTTCCTGGGCTAGATTAAGAGGGAGTTTTAAAACAGAATGTGCAGTGCGGCCCCCGCTTAGCAGCGTGGCGGCTATACCGGAGGAAGCTACGGCCACAGCAATGTTTTTATCTATCCGTACTTGCGCTAATAATAAATATAACAAAAATGTCTTCCTAGTTCCTCCAGGGGCATCTAAAAAGAAAAGTGCACCATTTCCAGATTCAATTTGTCAAAAACTCGTTTTTGTTCGGGAAGCAAGCGTGGTACAAATTCGGCTACCTGCTGCTGCAAAACTGATATATCGTAGTTTCTTTCACGTATAATTTCATCACTTAGTTCATTTTCGGTTGTTCGCTGAGGGCTTATCATTCCAAAGTCGCTTAATTTTTTGCCTACCATTGCCATTACTTTATCTTCAATTTTTCCAAGTGCTTCATTATAAATGTGTTCATTGTATGTCATGTTCGCGTGTGTCTGCTGTAACCTTCGCAAAATATCTTCCGCCATGTACTCTTTATATTTGGCCTACAATTCATGTGCATTAGATAGTCCGCAAGATGATATGAGAGTTGCATAAAGATCCCTAATTTTGGCTGGTGACTGGCACTGCACAGCTTCCTCCTATGGTTTCATCCCAGTGAATATCTTTTTTTAAAAGATGCAGAGCTTTAACGTGCTTCTCTATATCTTGCGCATTCCTGACCGTTGACAGTTTTAAGGTCTTTATATCCTGTAGGACCTCGAACATGGTGCAGCAGCAATCGTAAACAGAAACATTCAAAATTAGTTACATGGACAGTATACACAAGACCAAGGGCATCTGATGACTTTACACCGGGCCAATTTGCAACAGGCGCGCCTTGAATACGGCGTTTCCACAGGAGTTCACTAGGAAGGATCCTAGATGTGTTCCAAGTATAGGGGGGGACTTCAGAATATAACAACGTTTTTGCAAAGGGGTCGGTTTGACAAAGTTGAAAGAAGGCTGTTAGTGTAGTTTTTATCGGTGATGCAATTCTCTCTTGGAAATTTCTTTCGGTGAAATATACACGCTTTCCATTTTCTAAGTGCACATCAAGGTGAGTTATTGTTGGGTGCCTTTCGTGTAAAGGGAAGCCAAGGAGACGCCACGCTGCCTCGTTACTGCTGACATAACGCCCTGCTTGAAAGGTCTGTACTTCATTAACGGGATTTGCCTCACTTTCACTCCTGAGATTAAATATTGCTTGGTCGCTTCCTTTATTTATGTACTTACAGATATACTTGATTGCGCGGACAGAGCTACATGCTTCTACATTAATGTGGGCATTAAACATTTTACATAGAATGGGCGAATACGGGACAATCCAGCTGTTATCTAAGGTTTCGAACGCTCCAGAGCGAGATTTGATTGTAACTTTCCTGCCACCATCTTTGGAAGCTCTGCGTCTGTATAAAGGGTAGCCATTGTCATTGTGCACTGTTTCTTTTAATAGCTGTTTAGGGAATTTCTTTGTACATTTTCCTTCTTTCATACATGGCGATATTGAATTTCGTGCTCCACATGTACCGTGAATCATATTTCGGACGATGGTATCATACAATTCTTTATCTTGCTCAGGATCCGGAATCTCGGCGCTTATTATGTCGTCTATTTGGCTGGGCCGCAACTTCTCTTTAAGCCATATTAGAATGTGGGCATGCGGTAATCCTCTTTTTTGCCATTCAATTGAATACATGAAGCACTGCACCTCCACGAAAATTTTCCCTTTGTTAATTACATACATTAATTTTTGTACTTTTAATCTAAATACTCTAGCAACTAAATCTTGTCTGTCAGTACTTTTTTGGGCCGGCATTAGCTTCTTGGTTATTTCTTTCCATGTGGGATTGCAAGTAAAAGTAACAAAAGTAAAAACTATCAGGTATTCCGTAAGTTCGAACATAGGCGAATGCGTCTTGTGTGTACTCATGTAGGTAGCGGGGACTGTTAACGAATGATGAGGGCAGAATTACCATTTTACCTAAATCTCTGGGGTTTACATTGGCGTCGCTAGAAACTGCATCTTGTAAATGTTTATAATTCTCAACGCGCAGCTTTTTTTGATTTAAAAATATATAACGAAGACGTTCACTTTCTACCTTCACATACATGTCTACCAAAAATTGATGAAATAATTGTCTACACCGGACTAAGAGGTTAAAATCATTTTCTCGCAACATAATATGATACGCATAAAATCCATACATGATACTTTTTTGTTCGGAGTAGGCTCCGTTGTGACCGGGTTAACGAGTGGAATTTGAAAATGATAACCCTCTTGTCCTTTGCAATAAATCAATGGGTATTGCAGAGCGTCATTCAACTTATAATATTGAAGAAGTCATAAAACTTGTGTGTAGTTGTTGTGCTACCCGTTGCAATGTATCATCACGTGCTCACAAGACAATGTCTCGTGAAGAAAATTGATCACCACTAATTACGGCTGCTATTTCGTTTATCAAAGGTGCATTGTAGCGCCTTTCATGCTCTCCTCGAGGGGTCCGATCTGCGTGAATGACTGAATGAATTTATAATCTTCTTCAGGTAGGTTTTCTAAAGCAGTTTCAAATGTTTTGACGTAAATGTTACGTTCATGCAAGTATCTTTGAATTTTGAACACTGTGTCTCTCTTAACTCCCTGGATAAATTGGCAGCGACGGTCTACCTCAATTTCTTCGTCACCCATAAAATATACTTGTAAAATTTATGCTGTTCGTTTTCAGCTGGAAAAAGTGAACCTATTCTATGATAAATTTGCCCTTGCACCGTAAATGTAGGCGAAAATCCCGGCATTATTATTTTCCGGTGAACTCCGAAGGACGTCATTTGAAATCATGAGTTATATTTCCGGATCCTGTTTAAAAAGCGCAGTGACTCATTAGCATCATATAAAAAGAGAGTTTTCAAAGGTTCTTCTGGTTCCCCAAGTAACGGAAGAGACACTTTGCCATTGGAACAGCACATGCCTGCGGTCTCATCTTTCCATTTTAAAGCGCTGCAAAATCAACACGCCTTCTCCATCAGTCCGATAACAACTAACCTGTGATTTCTATAATCAATCAACGGGTCATAATTTACTTTTTGTCAACGTTCAGCTTGGAGCTGTGCATTTGCATCTCTTCGCGCCTCGTCGTGTCTGTTCTGGTGTTTCAGATGCCCTTATAGTAGATTGACGTTCAGCTTGCTCAATGAGTCTGTGTTGAGTTTCATCGGGTGTTTCCGCGGCTCTTAAGGCGGCCTGATGTTCCGCTTGTTCGAATAGCCTTTGCTGACTTTGAGCAGGTGTTTTAGTAGCTCTTAAAGTAGATTGACGCTCTGTCTGTTCAAGACGCCTTTGCTGACTTTGATCAGGTGTTTCAGTAGCTCTTAAAGTAGCTTGACGCTCTGCCTGTTCAAGACGCCTTCGCTGACTTTGAGAAGGTGTTTCAGAAGCTCTTAAAGTAGCTTGACGCTCTGCCTGTTCAAGACGCCTTTCCTGACTTTGAGAAGTTGTTTCGGAAGCTCTTAAAGCAGTCTGCCGCTCTGTCTGTTCAAGACGCCTTTGCTGACGTTGAGAAGGCGTCTCAGATGCCCTAAAAGCAGCCTGACGCTCTTGCCTTCTCAGTTCAGCATCTTCTAAAGATTCTAGCGATCGAGCTAATCTTTTCGCTTGTCTTTGCGAAGATACTCTTGAAAGACTGGACTTATGTTTGCGAGGCATTATGAAGTAACAAAAAACCTATTTATAAAAAAACGTTAAAATACCTAAAAGGTATTAAATTTCCTTTTAAATATCTTTTAAAAGCAAATCCAAAATATCTAAAAGGAATAAATATTCCTTTTAAATATTTTGTAAAATCAAAACAACAAAACTAATTCAAGACACAACACGAATCCGAAAACGATAGCCAAAAAAAAATCGAAAGCAGTAGTCAATATAAATATAACCAACGAAAAAAGAAATAAGTGTATAGGTACCATATACACTATCTATACTATTAATATTCCTTTGAAATATTGTTAAACAACCTAAAACAACGAAAACCAATTCACGATTCTAAATAAACAAAATCCAAAATCAAAGCCAGTCTAAATATGTATAAAGGAATACCAACCAAATCAACAAAACCGATCCAAGAAAATACACAAATCCGAAAATGAAAGCCAATATAAATCCGTTCAACCTTAACCAAATTACAAAGCAAATAACTAACAACCGAAATCGAAAGCAGGTAGTCGAATAAGCCACGAAATAGAAACAATTTAAGCGTATAGGTACCGTATGCACTATAAGTTGACGCGCGGCTCAACGGCGGGAGTTAAGTACATGTCAGGAAACAATTCGTTACCGCGTTTTAAAAACCTAGTAACGACATCTAGCGGAATCAATTTAAACTATATATACGTTAGTTAATAAGAACTCTCAAAAAATATTTTTAATACCGATTCATGCATAACCACATACATATAAGAACTGTATTCATTTCCGTTCAATAAATATTACTAAGGCTTATTAATAAGGCTTACTAAGAACTGTTTCTACCACAGTTAAGTAATAGTTAAGGGTGAAAGCGTGACAGGTGATGACAGTATTTCTGATCCATACTTATAATCACGCCTGTAACCCTTGCGGGGTAGGCAGAGCATCAACGAATTACTTAATATCTTCTGCGAGGTTATCGCCTATTCTGTGAATTACAATGCACCAAAACGTTTGAAGAAAATCAGCTGGTGAATTTTATGTTTTTTATCGCTCTCTTCCCGGTCCCGTGTGGAAAAATACAGATCCATACATTTTTTATCTTAATTTTGGTAAAAAGACATAATAATCCAGATATTCTGACCTTCTGTGTTCAAAAAAAAAAATCAAAAAATCTTTATTTCACAACACAGTGGTGTGTTCGTCCATCGTACCGTCGTCCGTCTTGTAGAATCACGGTGGCGCCACCTAGCTGAATTTAATTTTGCAACATATTCGATTTTCCCACGGGAATGAGATGTTTTTCCGCGGAAAAAAGTAGCCTATGTCATTCTACAGCCACAGAACTATCCCCATACCGAAATTCATGCCATGCCGACGTGAAAGAAGGACAAACAAACAAACAAACACACTTTCGCATTTATAATATTAAGTATGGAAGTATGGATGGACCCAGTATAGCCAAATACGTGGTAGAATCACTCTTCAGCTATGTTATCATAAATGAGTGTGCCCCATATTAATTATACACTACATCAATCCTCGATTAATAATTTAAAAAACCCTTAGGATTTACTTCTGGATACAATGCCTCGTTAACAGTATAAACGTTTTGAAATCTGTATGCTTTGATTAAAACTATGAAGATATAGCTATTGTGAAGCATCAACGTTCCGGGAAGTCTGCAGTTTGTGATCATATCCTAGACGGCCCCAACCATTACACCAGATTTGATAGACCTTAAATCCTCGCGAAAGAACACCCATTCCTACCAAGGATGATACGTGAGGCTGTTGAAATTAAAAACATCCTAATTTCAATAGAGAAGGAGGCTGGGTACTACCACCTGCTTGTGACCCTATAATCAATAAAATTAAAACTAAACCCAAGCATACCACTGCAAGACTTCAAGATAGTCAGTTCATTTTGCATAGAACGGACCATAAACAATAATTAAAAAAGCTGATGGTACTCCGGGTTTAACAATGACATCGGGACGTCAGTCATCTCAGTCCCCCGTGACCATGGGTGCTGGAAAGCACCCGAAACGACGGGAATTGAAAATAATAAAAATTAATCGCGATAAAATCCGTAAAAGTAATTTTAATCAATGTGTAGTGTTCGCGTAAATATAAGAAATCATTATCTGTATTGTTATCTCATCGTGATGAAATATGTAAATGCATTGCGAAATTCTTTGTATATGTGTGTCGCGCATATGCATATGAAAATTACTTGTGTCGTAAATCGTAATATGTCCTGCACAAAAGAAAACTCCTGATGTGCAGGATGGATTGTAGATGGTTTAGTTTATATACTATTCTTAATACAAAGTTCAAATAATTTGATTACAATTTAACGATAAGGAATCTCGTTGACGAGTAATCTGATTTCTCAAAATGATTGAATCATTCATCATCATCATCATTGCAACTCTTTACTAGTTCACTTTTGAATATAGGCCAAGGAATGCCACAAAACACTGTTATTTGATTAATTTAAATTTTTTTTTAAATTATTTTAATTAAGTCATTTATAGAGACAATTAAAAAAAATTGTATACTAGTTTATTTTTATAGTTTGCCGTAAAGAAACAGACTCAAAAGTATTTTAAACCTATTTATTACCTTTCATTTCTGAGAGGGTTTAGGGCAAGGAAGTATCTGCCGCGCTGCCTCGATGCGTGTTGGCGAACTTCACTCACATGTCATCGAAATTCTTATTTCTTAGACATGCAGGTTTCCTCACGTTGTTTCTTTCACCGCCGAGCACGTGGTAAATCAGCATTTAAAATTTCATTGGTGCCGGCGGGGATCAAACCCAGGTTGCTCGCGTACTGTGAAATTCAGAGCGCGCGCTTACCATCTGAGCTACCACGGCTCGGCAGTGAAGAAAAATGCTAATTGTATCAGGGTAAGATTACACAATGATTTCTTATGACTACGTGAACACTACGAGGTACAAGGTTTGTAACATTATGTTAGAGCTGAGTCTGCAATCCAGCTGTCTAACTTGACGATTGAGAAAATTCTCTATAGAAAAGGAGCTTAAGAGAGAAAGGCTAATGAAGAAGAAAGAGAAAAATATGATATTCATAAGTTGTCACCCTAATTATAATTGAGTAGAAGGACATCAATGGGTGTACATAAAAATGTATAGAAATAATAGTATTATTACAATTGGTGATTACACCCTGTTTAGAGACCAATAACCGTTAAAACGTGATTTCAATTTGAATAACAACACACACCATCACTAAGCGTTTTGATACTCGTACAATAACATCGTATCGAACAATAGTTAAATGTCGTGTACTCTGTGTCATTCGTCTTTTGTTTAAAAAAATAACAAACCAAACCTGTTTGTTGCCAAGCTAGACTACACATGCTCTGTATTCTTTTTAATATTCCGTGGTCTATTCTTAGGTTATCAGTGAGCGGGAAACGTGATTGAAACTTGGCACTGTTAAGCCTCTTTAATTGAGTTAATTTTAACAACAACGATGTACTAATAAGAAGGTATATTATATACTGAGCAACATCTTCCTGATAAAAACTTAAAATAATAAAAACGTTTTTATTTCAAACACAAACATACACTTTCAACAAAAACAAACAAGATTTTTGTTGAAAATATACACATATTAATTAAACTGTAAAAAACAAGATTTTTGTTGAAAATATACACATATTAATTAAACTGTAAAAAACAAACCAGCAATTGGTACTATAATTCGGGTTAACTTCATCTAAAGTTAACTTTACTTCAAACAGGCATAATTATTGAACGTTGATGAATAAAATGCATTTAAAACCGTTTCCCTGGCATGCCATAGTGTTTTATGTAAACAGTTACAAAACGTACAGGCGAGGAGAGCAGATATTTAAAAAAAAATAGACAACTAATTTTAACTTACTTTATAGCAATTATAATATGTAGATATGTAGGACGTAGGTACGTAGTACAACCTCAAAGGAACTCGACCAATTGACTATGTACCCCTTTAATTTTTTATCATTTTTGACTACATATAAAATTCGTCTCCATCACAACCCTGATGTGTTTTGTCACCGTGAAACGGACTCTGTTCGATTTTATTCCTATTTTTTGGAACGTAGCCGTGTAAACAATCGTCCTTAGTTAGTAATTATTATTCGCAATTTTATCCAACCTTAAATTTAGATGGTTCGTGGTGCCTAGGGCAATACTAAAAGAAAATATATAAAGGAGAGGTAGGAGGTATATCGCTACTCTCGGTCCGATAATGAATAATAAGATTTAATTTAATTTAGATCAGTGCTCAATTATTTAACCCCCAACAAAAATAGAGGGGTGTTATAAGTTTAACATGTGTTTAGCATCGTAGTAACCAAACGGAACGAACCTATTTTGATTTACTTGCTTTTACTTGGAAGGTGACTTAATCGAGTGCTCTTAGCTATGATTCAAGATCATCAGCTCTTTTTATTTTGGGGGTTTTAAAAATTTCTATTTAAGTTATTTATAAAGCCGTGTTTTTCTTATTAGACCGTAACCATAAAATATACACATATCTACAAATCCTTTCCGTATTTGCTGTAAATGCAATATGTCTAAACGAAATTACGACACTGTATTCTCTATTTGAAGCTGCTTAAAGTCTTCGGTATATGTATATTTACATATTTATCGGTATATACATACTTATCGGAGGTATTTCCATTACAGCAGATTTCAAGTTCACGGAAATTTTTTCACGATGCCCTTACAAAGTTGTCACTTAAGTCCATCATATTAAGAATGAAAATTGCAGGCTAGTGAATTAAAACGTTTTAATTAAAACTACTATAATAAGAGGTGACTATAATATGATAAGAGGTGTCAGGTATAACATTAGTAAATTGGCTATATCGTTACGCTCGTTAGACATTTCCCTAATTACGTTATCAATTGGTTAACCGTTATCTACATAAGTCAATGTCATCGCGTATCACAAAGAATTACACGCAGTATAAATTGGTCGTTGATAACGGAAAATTGGCGTACGACAAATTGTGTTGAACTACATGTTCTCGGTTCTTTATTTAGATTTTTTCTTTATTTAGATTGAGTTTTTTTTATAGAATGTGGGTGATAAACGAGCATACAGTTCACATGATAATGTGGCACTTAGACATCTACATTTATACTGGATTAAGAATAAAAATGCGTTTTCGCCCCTAAGAAACAAGATGGTTTTCTACACTCACCATGCGAAACTCAGTAGCATTAAGCTGTCATTTTATGCTGGTATTCTGTGAGAGCGTGGTCCTTCCCCGTTCGAGCCGACCCATTCGTGCACCATAGTATAGCTGCAGCGTTGTTCTACCAAGTTAATAGTGCTATTAAGCTATTTTATATATTGTAAAAATGACAGCTAATAGTTTTTTTAAATTATTGAATAAATAAATAATGTTACTAGTTGCAGTATTTCATTGGGTTTTTATACAAGTAAATTCGCGATCACACTACACACCTACCTCACTGGCTTCTAGTTCTAGAATCCAGATAGTTACGACACTCTTATCTATTCCCGCTGCTAAATACCAGTGCGTGCACTGCTGTGTTCCAGTCTGAAGGGTGGAGATAGCCAGTATTGTAGAGCAGAGGACTTTCATCATGGTTTTTAGATGTGACAACTAGTAACTGACTTTATTGAAAGTTAGCTGTAGATGTTAATGGACTCCCACCCTAACGGGTTCCAGCCTTATCGTGGCAACGGGGTTTAGTAGCCGCGGCTTGGTCACCCGCGGTGAACTAAGAGGAATCCACACGGCTGGCCCAAGGTGTAGGGCCGGCCCGAGGAGGCCACTCCAAGTGGGCTTGGCGAGTTAACTTCGGATGTTTGATGGTGGGTTGCGGCGAGAGGGGAGCCCTCTTCCCCTACCGCTGCAGACGAGGTGGAGGGGCCGCACTGTTAATTGATGCGGTGGTGGTTGGGCTGCGGGGGGAGAGGAGTGTCGGTATTGCGAGGCACAGCTTTCCCTACCCTTCGCAGCCGCATCTTGGTTTTCAGCGGAGCCATAGACCAGACCCGCTGCTGGATTCAGGAAGGGTAATGCTTCCAACTGCTCGTTTTCCCTAGCCTCGTGGTCTTCGCGCATCAAACACGGGGACGTCTGTTGCACATGTGAAGTTGGAGGCCGCGGAGAAGGGCGCGCCATGTTCTGGTGCGCCTTACCCGAGAAGGAGATGGGAGAGGAGTAGTGCTCTCACGAGGAGGGGCCGTCATGAGACGGCCAGCGCTGGTGGGGTCGCGAATGTGTGCGAAAGCGTTCCCGTGGTCCTGCCAATAGTATGCGATGAAGATTGGGTTTTAGTCGGTGCGAGTCCGAGATAACCCATCCTTACCGCCTCGAGGCGGGTATGCGTAGACATTTTCTTATATAAAAGAAAAAAAAAGATGACCATGGACTGCAGTATCCCTAAATAATAAGAGGGAATTCCTCGTTACTAATATCTTGGCATAACGCAACTGCGGTTCCAGGAAGAACAGCTAATGGATACGCATGCATTTTCTGAAAACCGTCGTATGGATACGTGAACTTTCAGATCCGTGTATTGGTGTTGGAAAAAAGGAAATATTTAATCACTGAAAAATGTTAAAAAACTTATTAATTTCGTACTTCGTCTACAGTAGTCCCTATATAATATAATGTACTTATTTAATGTAATCAATACGTTTTAATGTAGTGGGCGAGTAGACGAATAAAATATACAAAAGACAAATGAGGACAAAAGACTTCACGCCAAAGACTCGTGCCTCGGGAAGAACGTAAAGCTGATGGTCCTGTGCCCGATTGTCCTCCTATCGGAGTATCAGGAAAATCTATAGGAAAAAGCTTGAGCACACACTCGTTCACTATAATCTACAATCCTGTGCTGTGCATATGGCCGGTCTCCGTACAGATTGAACGCTGTGACTGAAATTCTTTTTGGAGAGCATTATGTATAAATATGGCAAGACGACTTTATCAAGAATTTACTTATGATCAGGTTCAGGTGTTAAAATTTAGAACATTGACAAAAAATCATGTAGGTTAATTTATCAAAAATGACCAGCAGTGTCACGGTCAACAATTTATCTATGTGGCTACGAACTATAAGGAATCTGCATCGGACCCATTCTAGCACATACATAACGGTCGAGACTTTTAACCGGGTGACACTGTCACAAGAGAGTTGCTACACACGGCTTTTACACAGACCCACTTAACGGCAACACAGATACTCAGTTCCAATAAGAAAAAAGCACCACTTTCAAATCCCAATCGTGCCGTATATGCAATCGGACTTACCTTTTACAAGTTCGACATACGCATCACACAGATCGCGAAATCAATGAACGATCTGCGTTCCAATTAGGCTGTTTCACTAATAACCTTGCACATTCACGGTTTTATACACAAGCACAGTTTCGTAACACACTGGACGAATGCAAAAACAAAAGGAAACGAGATTAAATTTCGCGCGTTTCGCGTAGTAGAGCGCAAGTGTAACCGTCGCGAGCGCTCGGTCGCGACTGGCGGCGCTGCGCAAGCGGTGCCACTCGATTCTAATTTTATCGTCGCAGTAACACGAGATAAAACCGTTCTTTAATAGAGCTTTTTTATTTGTTTTTGCATGAGGATTAACTGGCCAATATTGTACAGGGCTTTTAATTGTAACCTTGTGTCAGCGCCGCGTAGTGGCGAAATATAATACACGGGTTGGGTTTGAAATTAAGTCGTCTGTATTTGGGGATTCCGTCACTGTGGGGAGGTCAAGGGGGTCTATCTGAAGCACCCCTATGGCACACGATTTTTGCTGCCGGAGCGGCGTCGAACTATTTTCAATTTTTTTTTTAAATATTGGTAAATCACTAACTAAACGTGAACGTGGTGGCAGAGTCGTCCTTGGCTTTAAGATGATAACTTTTAAAGTCAGGGGAAGCTGTGACGTGGCAGTTGATAGGTAGTACTACTTCTGGCTCACTGAGTCAGAAGCGGTACAACGTTCGTCGACTCACGATCCAAAAAAAAAAGGTTTTGGCATGCTCTGATCACGAATCTGCCCGTCTTGTCCGTTTTGCGTAGGATGCACGGTTTCGGAGATGTGCAGATCAATTAACTCTTATCTATTTGATATCCGGTGAGGGCCTCCACCGTCATTAGCCCCATTGCCCCATTGTTCTTATCTATTTTGTTCATTGAATACAGTCATTGTCTATTTTTACTCGGCGTATGCGTCGACTTATCAGTGCTATTGTATTATACTTCTTTGTTCCTATCTATAATGCTAATCTGAATCATCAATAAAACACATTACCTAATTTTGTTACAATTTTTATTTACATAATACAAAATCTTATTACTTATTGTCTATAAAATAGGAGCGAAACATCTCATCCACTAAAATATCATTGTACAATGTGTTCCCTGTAAATAAACTCGTAAAACTATGCATTGAACATCCCTGAAACTTATATAGCAAATACATTAAGCAATATTCGCCACAAACTGAAGTCCACTCATTCTGAATCCTATAAACATTCCAGTTCCATCTTTTACAATTCCTTTTTAAAAACTGTAGATGATGTCGTACAGGTGATCGTCCATATGAATCAAAATATTGACCGACGTCATTCGTATCGATATATAAAGCTACCCAATGTGACCCTGGTTTACCATCTGTATCCAAATTGCATATTATATACGTTGTTACGTGGGTATACATGGGCAGTCTATTAGCAGCATAAACATTATTTTCTAGACTGGGGTGAATCTTTTTCAGATGTTGTTGTACATGTAGTGTATCCATGATATTACTGCTATTAGTAGATTATTACAATACCAATCTACTCAATGACTAACGTAGGAATGATCAATTATAGTGAATTTCTAAATATTAAATTGCATTCTTTTGTGTTATACAAATCGTATTTGAGTCATCAATACACTGAACAAGACGCAATACGAAGGAATGTTGAGATAAGCAACAGAATGTGAGATAAGCTTGTTGACGCATAAAGTTACTCGTACTATCAGTTCTACTGCAGAAATTCTTTAGAATTATTACTTACTGGCACTATATAAGACCGAGCAGCTGCAGTCATGGAGTTAGTGTATGGTCGTTTGACCGCAGTGTATCTATCAATACTACATTTGTGTTACTTCAACGCATCAAAGGCCATGGATGTTGTTTATTCTATTGACAAACTTACTTTTCTTTCTGTTATTTTCTTACGTGTGTATGATTTAGTGTTAACAAATTATATTTAAATATTATGTGTGTATATGATTAAGCCGTGGTAGCTCAGGTGGTTAGCGCAAGCTGTAAATTTCACAGTACGCGACCCGGGTTCAATCCCTGCCGGCACCAATTAAATTGTTAATTGCAATTTTAAGTTCTGATTTACCAGGTGCTCAGCGGTGAAGGAAAACCTCCTGAGGAAACCTGCATGTCTGAGAAAATTTCGAAGGCATTTGAAGTTTGCCAACACGCATTGAGGCAGCGCGGCGCACATTTCCTAGCCCTGAATACAAAGAAAATAGCAGAAATTGAAAAATGTAAAAAATACTTTTTTAACAATGACAGTCATTAGTTGATCATTAGTGTATGTGATTCTGTTTACTTAAATTACAGGAAGACAAGAGCAGAAGGAAGAGATGGGATGATGGGAAGTAATGAAGCATTGTTATGTGAAGTTTGTTGGAACACTATTTTTTGTCACGTGTAAATACTTTTAACTTTTTGGTTCAAAATGACACAAAATCTAAAAAATATTAGATACATCATCGACATAGACGGATTTTGCATTACATATCCTCATAAACATTTTCAATGTAGAGAAGTGGCTATTCTAGACGTAAAACTATCTAATAAAAATTATGCGTTTATCGATCATTATTTGTTTCGGCCAAGTTATCCTTTCTATTATTTGTTGCCAAAAGACAAAAAAACTGTTCGCTATTGCGAAACACACGTGCACGGCATTCCATATTTTGACGTGACCGAAGAATTAAAATGCGCCTACAAACAAGAGAACATCATTCCCATATTAAATTGGTACATTAGAAATTTGTGCAAATACGAAGTGATCTTAAAACGTGTGATGAAGAAGAAATTAACTGTATTTGTGAGTGTATTCATAACGTTTTACAAGGAAAAGGGTAGTAGAGTAGGTACCTCTTAAAGATCAAGATAAATAAAAATTTAATAAACAAAAGAACATACTCCGTAAACTAGTGCGTAAGTGTAAACATAAACTAAGAAAAAATATAATTATACAAAAAGGGAGGGGCTTTTTTACCAATAATATTAGGTGCAATGTTGAGTGGATTAGTGAGTGGACTAGCCAGTTAACATGGAAAATGCAAAAAAAATTATACTTATCGAACCTGGATTGATTGAAAAATTAAAACGAGAAAATAAGGTTAACAGTAATTTATCTCGATTAGATATTGAAATGCAAAATATTATGAATAGTAAGACGGAAGACCGAAAGAAATGGATGTTATATATACAAACACTGCAAAGATACCTCCATTTTACCGAAGAGGATCGTCAACCACTCAGATTACCAATTTATTCTGATACATCTAATGTAGATTCAAATGAGTCTAAAATTGGTTTTAAAAATAGAGATAGAGATCTAATAACTTCAGTTGATGCTGAATCTTTGTTGGAGGAGAATCTATCCATTAAAAGTAAAGAAAATGATGAGAATCCACTTTACACACCAGCTCAAATACTCAGTGTAGTACCAAAAACTTATAATAAAAAAGGACAGTTATTATTAAACTTAGTTGAAACAAGTAAAAGTAAAATACATTGGGATAATGAAGGTACAGTCATAATTGATAGTGAAAAAATTCCTGGAAGTAGTATTGTTTATTTAATAAATGATTCACTAAGACCCTTAAAAAGAAGTGATCCAAAAGGGTGGGATAGATTTGCTGAAGTATTAAAAGATATTAAAGTACCACTTACTTATATTGGAAATCCAAAAAGATGTGAGTTTATTAACCAACTTCAAGCAAAAGATCTGAACAAACCCTATGAGATTGAAGTTCAAGAGTTTTCTACACCGAGAAGTAGAGATAAAAGGTCTACAACTAAAATACGTAAAAGGCTTGAGTGGGAAAAATGGACCCCGCACTAGAAGAAATTAACAGGATTTATTATGATCCATCTAATCCCGCTGGTTTTGGTAGTATTGATAAATTATCAAAAGCCATGAAGGGTAAAATTAATAAAAGGCAAGTAAAGGAATGGTTAAGATCACAAGAAATATACACATTACATAAACCCATTCGAAAAAAATTCCCGCGTAATAGGTACATTCTATCAAATATTAATGAACTGTGGCAAGCTGATTTAAGTGATATGCGAACTTATTCTAAATATAATGATGGTTTCAAGTATATACTTTGTGTTATTGATGTATTTAGTAAATATGCTTTTGCAAGACCAATGAAAAAGAATAACTCAGAAACAACTAAAGAATGTTTTGAAAGTATATTTACTGAAAGTAATTTAACACCTACTCACATACAATCTGATAAAGGTACAGAATTTGTTTCAAAAGATGTACAAAAATACTTTAAATCCAAAAAGATTAACTATAACATTAACAATCCTGACATTAAGGCCAGTATTGTTGAACGATTTCAAAGAACACTAAAAATGAAAATGTGGCGTTATTTCACTCATAATAATACTTATAGATATATAGATGTTTTACAAGATTTAATATACTCTTATAATCACAGCTTTCACTCTAGTATTAAGATGTGCTCATGTGATGTAAATACCAATAATATTGAGACAGTTTGGAATAATCTTTATCATAGACGGTCAAACAAAATTTCTTTAGAAAATCCTAAACCAAATTTCAATGTGGGTGATTATGTTCGAATAACTAAATATAAACATGTTTTCCAAAAAGGATATGAATCAAATTAGAGTGATGAAATATTTATTATATCTTCAATAATTGATACATCTCCATGGGTTGTTTATACAATAACAGATTTACAAAATGAACCAATAGTTGGTACTTTTTATGAAAGAGAATTAGAGAAAATCACTTACAACCCCACCTCACAATATAAATTAGATAAAATAATTGACACTCGTTATTCAGGTAACAGAAAAGATGTATTAGTGAAGTGGAAAGGTTATCCAGATAAATTTAACAGTTGGATTTTAGCTTTTGGTTTAAAAGAAATATGAACAAAGAAAGTTTTTATTTAACTTTGCTCGGCAATAGTTCAATGGAATACTTTTCTGATAACAAGACCACAAATTTTTCAACGAAATTACCAAAAGCTATTAAATTAGAAGGTGAATGGTCGGTTGGAGTTGTCGAGTTTCAATATCCATGTACCATGTTTACTGTTCAAGATCATGAAAATGTTTTAAACATTACAAAATCTATGTTAATTCCTAATGAAGATAAACCATCCATAGTGTACTACAAAAAACATATTCCAGCTACCAACTATGATAACGTTGAACATATTTTAAGAGTGTTAGATGGTATCGGAGAGAACTTGAAATTTCGCTATGATGAAATAACAAAATTTGTGTCTATTTCTGTTTTGGATAAAAATATAACATCCGTAACATTATCACCCAAATTAAGTTTACAACTAGGTTATGAACCAAATAAAAATGTGCTAGAGAGAAATTTTGGAAAGTGTCCTGCTAATTTACACTTAGGGTTACCATCTCAACTATTTCTATATTGCGACATTATCGATCCTCAGATTGTGGGTGATGTTATGACTCCTTTACTAAGAGTCATTTCATTAGATCCTACAAAATACATTTATAGTGCAAATAAAATGCACGTTTTCTCTCAACCTCACTACTTACCTGTTATGCGAAGAGAGTTCGATACGCTGGAAATAGTTATAAGATCGAGCACAGGAAAAAATAAATACCAATCCAGTTTGGAACCGTGTGTATTAAACTACATTTCCGAAAATTATAATAATGAATTCTCTTCCTGATCATCATAAATATTCATATGAAAATTATTATACACATCAAGCTGGGTCAGGAGTTGGAGTTATTTATAAGGGTTCACCATACCAACGCGATCATGGTATTGGGAGCTTCTTAGGGGGGTTATTTAGATCAGTTTTACCTTTACTTTCAGGTGGTGCTCGAGTGATTGGTAAGGAGGCATTAGGCGCTGGAGGAGGACTTTTATCGGATATGGTTCAAGCGCGTCCTATGGAAGCCTCAATAAAAGATCGTTTAAAGCAAGTTAGTACGAATTTAAAACGAAAGGCTGATGAGAAATTGATCAAATTAACATGACAGAATCTGGGTATAAAACTAAAAGAAAACGATTGACCTCATCCATTCCATCATTAACTTCTAAAGTGAAAAAACTTGGTCAAAACCAAAAAATATTAAAGATATATTTTCAAATTAAATATGTCTTTCCTTCATAATCATTCTTGCGAGTGCGTTAAGGCAGAATTGGATTTTTTTGCAATACCGTCTACACAAACTAGCATTGAAAATGGATTGTGGATTCATTATAAACCAATTTCATCTCTTGGTGATGATGGACCTATCGAGTTTCAAGTTCCTGGGACAGGCGATGACTACATAGATTTGTCTCATACATTACTCCACATAAAGGCAAAAGTATTAAATCAAGATTTAACTAACTCGATATCTACTACAATAGTGGCACCTGTAAATAATTGGCTGCATTCACTTTTTAGTCAACTTGATGTTTATTTAAACCAAAAACTTGTATCACCACCTTATAATACCTATGCATATCGAGCATACATGGAAACCCTTTTAGACTATGCTCCCGCTGCTAAACAATCTCATCTTACTTGTAGTCTTTGGTATGAGGATGCAGCAGGAAAAATGGATTCTATAGATGGTAAAAACATAGGGTTTGTTAAAAGACAGGAATTGATTAGTGAAAGTAAGGAAATAGAAATGATTGGTCATATTCACGGTGACATTTTAAACCAAGATAAATTTTTAATTAATGGTGTTGAAATGAGTGTTAAATTGGTTCGATCAAGAGAGAGTTTTAATTTAATTGCTGGGTCAAACGATGTAAAGTTTAAAGTTTGCATTACGGACGCAACTCTTATTGTTCGACGAGCACGAATTAATCCAAGTGTATTACTCGCACATCAAAAAGTTTTAGCTTCTACCACTGCTAAATATCCTATTACTCGAGCTGAAGTAAAAGTTTTAACAATTCCATCGGGTGTTCAAGGAAAAACTCTTGATAATATATTTTTAGGACAGGTACCCAAAAGATGTATATTGGATTTGTGACCAATTCTGCATTTAATGGTTCCCTTACTAAAAAACTATTTAACGTTGAAAACTATGGTATTAATTCTTTCAGCTTATATATTGATGGTCAACAAATACCTTCAAAAGCTTTGCAACCATTTTTTAATAATAGTATATTTACGTCAGCATATCATACTCTATTCTCGGGAACTGGTATTCACTTTCTTAATGAAGGAAATGGAATCTCTTGTGAACAGTATGCCAAAGGTTACGGTCTATTAGCATTTGACTTAACTCCTGATTTATCAGCCAACTCATCACCTCATTGGAATCTCATAAAGCATGGTAGTGTAATATTTGAAGTACGATTTGAATCCTCACTAATACAAACAATTAACTGTATAGTTTATGCTGAGTTTGATAATATTATTGAGATAGATAAAAACAGAAATGTTACTGTAGACTATAGTAGTTAAGGTTATAATATGTGTTGTGTGTTAGTCCAACTCCAATCCCTCCAGCCCTCCACCTCTCGGGGTGAGGCTGGAACGCCATCGGTGAGAGTGACGAAGACCCAAGGCGCAGATTTCGCCTCGGTCCGACAGCCTCCGCTGGTGTCGTCCAGGCCTGGGTTGAGGGGAGGTGGGAGCGGTTTGACGAAAGGTAAGGCGGAGGTCAAGTGCGCAGGTAAAGGACGTCCTCATCCTCAACAGGCGGAAAAGACCGCTGCCCCCCCACGCCCATAAATGGCTAAACCCTAGGGTAAGACGAGGGTCCTCTAGGCAAATCTTCATCATGCAGCAGCTGCTTCTGCCGTGGTGGAGGTTTGCTTTGCAGAGGAAAACATTGACCTAGCCCTTATACAAGAGCCTTGGGTGGCCAACGGTCAAGTTCTGGGAATGGCGGTTGCCGGTAAGATTCTTGTCAATACTAAAGGCAGTAGACCCAGAGCTTGTATAATTTATAATAAAAATATTGAACATTTAGCTGTTCCATAGTACTGCAATGATGACCTGGTTACAGCCTTCATAAATCTCAAGGGATGCACAGGGGCCAGAGTAATCATTTGTTCAGCCTATTTTCCCGGAGAGAACGCAGATCCTACCATCGAGTTAGAGTGAGAGGCGGAGTTCGCCCGAAAACACAACGCCGAACTTGTGGTGGGTTGTAATGCTAATGCTCACCACACAGCCTGGGGAAGCACCAACATCAACGAAAGTGGTGAGTTACTTTATGATTTTCTCATCTCAAACCGCCCAGTAAGCCTAAACTTAGGTTGGACACCAACCTTTGTAACGCGTGCTAGGACGTGCTTCGCAAGAAGTGTTAGACATAACCTTTGCTACTAATTACATGTCCAGGCGGATAAATTACTGGCATGTTAGTAGTGAATGTGGCATTACTTGGGGGAGGCCTATGTTCAGCAGTGGACTTGTGAAGGGCTGTGATGATGTGATGATGAGAGGATAGTAGTGAAAACTCGATGTCTGATCACAAGCACATTAAGTTTGTGATTGGAGCATCGCCAACCTATAAAACCGTCACTTTTAGGGATCCGAAAGCGACCTCCTGGGACATCTACAGAGATAGCCTGAGGAGAAATTTGGAAACGTTTCCTAAAAGCATCAAAACAATTGAAGGTCTGGAGTAAGCGTTGGAGACAGTAACCGTAGGAATACGTAAAGCCTTTGCGGACAGTTGTCTCGTCAAAACCAAGACCTCAACACGAAAAGTTCCTTGGTAGAATACAAAGCTAAAAGAACTTAGGGAAAAGACCAGGAAACTATTTAATAGGGCTAAGAAAACCAAACAGTGGGATATGTATAGTGCAGCCTTAACTGAATATAATACAGAAATTAGGAAAGCCAAGAGAGCATCGTGGAGGAAGCTATGCGAGGAAGTTGAGTCTTTGTCTCGCAGTGCAAGACTACACAAAATGCTATCGAAAGCTAAACCTAATCAGATCGGGCTTCTTAAAAAGCCAGATGGTAACTTCACTAATAGTGAAACAGAAACATTGGAGTTACTAGCGTTAACCCATTTCCCAGGGTCACACGAGACTTCAGCCTTGAATTCTTTCAGAGTCCTATGAAGGCCTTGCAAAGAGGACTAGTGTAGGGCTGCAAAGATAATAAGGCCAAACCTGGTGCAGTGGGCTGTTGACTCCTATGAACCATTTAAATCAAGCGGGGAAGATGGAATAATTCCCATCCAACTACAGACGGGTATTGACATCCTTCTTCCTTATCTGGTAAAAATCTTCATAGCAAGCTTTGTATGGGGATATATTCCAGAACGATGGACAATTGTCAATGATCTATTTATACCTAAGGCTGGTAGAAAGGACTAGGCTTTACCAAAGTCCTTTCGACCTATAAGCCTATCTTCCTTTCTCCTTAAGACATTGGAAAAGGTTATAGATAGATATATAAGTGATGTAGCTCTAGCTACGAGACCCATACATTACAACAAGCATGCTTACCGCAGAGGCAAATCTACGGAAACAGCCCTGATCAGTATAACACTGATCAGAAAGACACAGAAAAAGCACTGAAGGATAAAGAAATAGCTCTTTGTGACGTTCTAGATATTGAAGGCGCCTTTGACAGTAGCCCCACATTACTGCTGATTGGGGCCTGACATCTAAAAATGTTGACCCCACAACCATCAGATGTGTGAAGTCGATGCTCTCAAACAGAAAGGCAGGCTGGGTTATGCTGATGACCTTGTGATCATTGCGAGGGTTTTTCCCAAAGTACTTTATCGTCAATAATACAAAGAGTCCTAAATACCATAAATAGGTGTGGTGGTGGTGTAGGGATAACAGTTTATCAGTTAATGCTGATAAAACTGTTATAATACCCTTTACCAAAAAGAGACGGTTGCACAAATTAGTCCAACCAAAACATAATATTAAAAGAAGAAGTACCATTTTCCAAGGAAGTTAAGTACTTGGGCGTAACAATCGACAAAAATGTGGAATCTCACCTTAGCAACGTATGCCATAAGGCAAAAATTGCTTTAGGTACGTGCAGTCGTTTGGTCGAGAACAACTGGGGCTTGCGTCCCAGTATGGTCGTAAGGTTGTACAGCAGCATAGTGAGGCCGACTCTCACCTACGCCTCTGTTGTCTGGTGTAACAAAAAAAAATTACTAGTAAACGCAACTAAACTTTTGGTTGGCCAAAAGACGACCTCGGACAGACTATATTTAGTCTTGGTCTTGCGCCAATACACCTGGTCTTGTTATTGGTCTTGCAGCAAGAGTCACGCAAGTCTCGCAATTACCTATTAGCCTATTGTTATTTATTAAACGTTACTTTAGATCTAAGAACAACTTAACAGAGTAGGCACATTTTGAGCTTGAGTTAACATAGCCATAGAAAGACCAACCAAATTAATAAATGTCTAAACATTTAATGAGAAATTCGAAAAATCAACTAATACCGGGTGGGGTTTGAACCCACGACCTAAGGCCTGCTCCCAACTGAGCTGTCTACCAAGTCTCACGGCCACGGGAGTTAGTCTGTTTCTTAATAAACGTTTACATTATAAAGCTTACATGTGCTAAAACTTAGTCAAAATATATAAAAAACAAATTAATGAGATTGATAGACCCTTATATGAAATGGAATAAAGGAGTTATACAATTTACCATTTATTTAAATAAAAAAATAAAATACAATACAAATTTAATTACATAACAGTACACAACAGCTTTGACATTACTGTTACTTTATATTAATTCTTTTGACCAAGAATTAATACAAAGTAACCATCTGGCTGACTCATCACTTAACCTATTTCTATGTTTTCTAATTAATAATGATGCTTTAGAAAATAATCTCTCAGCAGGTACTGAAGTTGCAGGTATTGAAAGAAAATCACGGGCCATCTTCGATAAAGTCGGATTCTGTCTCATGCGTCCTCCACCACTCTAAAATGTCTTCCGAACTGGCGGCTCTGGGTTTACTTAGGTACTCCTCCAAGTCGTCTATAACTAAGCCTTGATGAAAAGATCCAGATCCAGATGACGTCGAGGGACATGCATACAATTTCTCAAAGTCTATTACCTCTTCATCTTCATCATATTCACATACTTTCTTTTCATTTCTTGGTGATTCTAGAGATGTATTCATTGAGTGTAGACTTTTATATTCTTTATAAAGTTCATTAAATTTGCGCAGGCTTTCTGTTTTAATTTGCTTCCCCCATAATGTCATGTCAAAAGTCTGAGTCTTATGCCTTGGGTCTAAAATTAAAGAGGTACAATAAATCCAGTTGCTCTTTTTATAATGTTTAAGCATTTTGTCTCGCAGTGCTTGAAAACCCAGAATGAGCTTTTCATCCACTTCGTTCGATTAGGTTTCTCATCTAATTGTTTTACCATGGATTCAATTTTATCGAGCAAGAGATTGAATGATACAATGACTAGCGGTAATGTAACATATTTTTCTCCATCAAGTTTCGTTGATAGAGGTTTAAAATTTATTAGAAACTTATGTATTTTTTCGAGTATTTGCCATTCACTATCTGTGGTTTGAAAATCATTCAATTCGGTGACAGAAGTGCACAATATGTTAATGCCGGCAGTTCTCACTTTTAAACCAAATCCAATCATATCATGTGTGGAATTCCATCTCGTTGGACAGTCGAATATCGGGTTCAGATTTGATGGCACGCCAGCTGCTTCACAAGCAGACTGAATCTTCCTCTTCAATATCTCACTTCTTTTTATTTTACTGGAAATACTGCGTAATTTTGTTATAGCTGGACGTGAGTCAGCAATATTTGGCGCATATTCTTCATCTTCCTCAGTTTCGTCTTCATTATCTTCATACTGCTGTTCTTGTCTCTTATTGTCAGTTTCACTGTGTAATGCTAAGGTCTTTAATAAATCTTGTACACCAAAGTTCAAAATGTGAGCAAAGCACCGGAAATGTTGATCGTCTGAATCAAAGTGTGGCAGATGTTTGTCCAATTCATACATAAATTTGGTATTTTTGCAGTTGCGTTGTCGACCGTGATACCCTGTATTTTATCAATTATGTCATATTCCAATAAACATTTGGGGAAATCGTTGCCATATCTTCCCCAGTATGTCGACCGCGTGATGGTATAAAATCAAGGACTACAGATCGATAGTTCCATTCGTTGTCTATATAATGAATAGTGACCCCGTAGTAACTCCTACCAGCAGTTGACGTCCATCCATCAATGGTAAATGAAATTTTAGAAAAAAATTGTTGTAGTCGTTTCTTAAGATTCAATTGAAGCTCTTCAAACCGTTCTTTGACCTTCCTTCTAAGTGTGGACCTTTTAGGAAACACCATATTTGGGCAAATTGATCGAAAATATACTTGTGTAGCTTCGTCGTCGAAAAATTAGAAGGGAAGATATTTTTTAACCATCCAATCAACTGTAGCTGTCGTGATGCTGTCACTGCTATTTACAGACTGAAATAAAACAGTAAATCATGTGTCTCGCCGATTATAAAAACAAATGAAAGTCTGAGTGAATTATAAATACATATTTAACACTATAATCTATATATATATATATATATATATATATATATATATATATATATATATATATAACTACCACTCACTTACTGACTATAACGATATCTCAGGAACTACAAAACATACAAACTTGAAGTTTGTACGATAGGTTCCTTTTATGGTATAGAGATCAGTTAAGAAACGGTTTTGAGAAAATCTATCCCTAAGGGAGTGAAATGGGAGTTGGAAGTTTGTATGAAAGTCCTACGTTTTTGAAGTTAGAGACATACTCGTAGTTAAGCTTTACCTATATAGCCTCTTTATACTTAAGTAAGACTTTTGCAGCGAGAAAATTTCAAAATCTCATAGGAAATCAGATATTGTACGCGGGCGAAGTCGCAGGCAGCCGCTAGTTACATAATAAATGTGTTATGTAATTTTGTGATAAGTATATTTTTTCTTACCTGTCTACTTTTTCCGGTGGTTATTAAAAAGCTTGTGATATCTCCACTTAATTTTGATTTTTCCGGAAGAAATATTTGTGATTCCTTTTTGTGGAAAGATATTAGATGCTTCCTTAAGCCTGAAGTGTTTCTGTTTTTCATTTTTATTTCAAGCTTTTTATGTTGGCATAATTTACACAAAGCAATTTGGGATGCATGAATTATGTCGAAAAACTTATCAAATTTACTTTTAGGTCTTTTAGATCTATAACTCCAACTCTCACTACTCCGACTAGAACTATTCGACTCTTCGTCACTCATGTCAAATTGTAAACTTATCACTCCGAGAACAACAAGGATTAGAGTAAAAACAATTAATACATTAGACTCGAAGCAAAGCTCAATTGGGAATGACTGGAATTAAAATAATACTACTATTTGTAAGTACACGCCGAAAGACCGACAAAGGAAAGTTCGGCATCCTTTCATAAAATTAATGATTCTTCAGAAGATTAATAAAGTAGATGCGTTGCCAGATAGGTATAGTGTGCCTACGTAAAAATGAAATGTAAATATGTAAATAAAATTGTGTATATTATGTTCTTCTTGTGATTGAGTTAATCTACGTTGATTAAATTAAATTTGCCTTCACTCGTTTGAAATTCAAAATTCAAATATGTTTTATTCAATTAGGCATTAAAAATACACTTTTGAATAGTCATATAATCACTGTTTTACCCATTTTTTTCTTTTCGATGTCCAGGGGTTCTGATTCTACTGAGAAGAATCATGGAAGAAAGTAAGAAACTCAGTAGTTGCTCTTTTCAAAATATTTTTACAATAGTTCTATAAATATGTAAAGAGATAAGTCAAACATAAAATGTCAAATGTATATCTACATATACATTTGACATTTTATGTTTGACTTATCGCTTTACATAATTACCAAATCGGTTTAGAAATTTCTAGTTAGTCCTGTGTAGTACGAGAGGTCAGTTCCAAGCATTTTTGTCTGACTTAAATTGAAAAGGTGAAAGATCTAATATTTCTTTTGAAATCTTATTATAAAAGCATATATCGTTACCCAAGAACGCATTATATACTTTGTGTAACCGGAAAGCAGGTATTGTTTTTTTATTTTTATTCTACTATTAAAATTGTGCAAATCACTATTATTTACATCAATTCGATGCAATTAATTTCTTTAAACGGTTTTCTAAGAGATACTCGGGCTCCTAAAAAGTACATAGATCTTACTTTACGCTTTTTATTTAATATGCACACTTTTTATATTATTCGATTAGCATTGTACAAAATGTTTATACATTTCAAATGTGTTAAAAGTGTCTACAATATTTATCAAATGGGTGGCGACATATTCGAACACTTTGTGTTCAAAAACACACACTTCCAAAAATCGAGATTTGCAGTGAACTTATTGAACATGTTTATTTATTAGGAAATAATAATAATAGTAAGTAATTATTATAAACCCATATAGTTAATATTATAATAATTACTTACTAGAATAAATTATTGTGGTATCTACCTATCCTTACAATTATCTAATTACAATATTCCTTGCGAGATCAGCATAATGTATTCGTGTCCATTCTGAGTACCCGGAAACTTATTTTATTCTTTGGAACACGTACTCCGTGGCGGCATTCAAACAGTGTCAAATGTAGTGCGTGCGGCGCGGCGGCGACGATTGAATGCGATATCAATAGAAGCCGCCGGCGCGTGTATCTTGACCTTGTACTTCCGAATAGCTGCAAAATTTCTTTGACAGGTCACAATTCGACCTTTGATGATGCCGACAACAAGACGCTGGGTACTATCAAAGTGCCGATGGTCAAAACTAGGGATGCACTGTTTTTTCTTTTAATGGATATTTTCATCCGCTATTTATGTTTATGGTATTGTTCTTAATGCGTAATAAGTCCAATTTTCCAAATTTTTTTATATATTTTTTGCGTCTCATAGAGTCCCTAAACGTATACCCGAACTCCTATACTCCCTTAAACGACACTCATTCCTAACTGCAAGACGCAAGAGTCTCGCAGGCTTAGTCTTGTTCTTGCTCAAATCTTGCACGGTCAGTCTTGGTCTTGGTCTTGCTAAAATTAGGCGGTCTTGTTCTTGGTCTTGGTCTTGCAAAAATGCAAGAACAAGACCAAGACTGCAAGACCAAGACTACAAGACCAAGACTGCAAGACCAAGACTGCAAGACCAAGACCGATTTTGGGCAACACTAGTTTATACGTGAGGTCGGTAGCCCCATATGGCATACCGATGGGTCTAAAATGGGCCTCATAGGCCTTAGGCTTTGGAATTTACGGGGAACGCCCCAAATTAAAACTTCGTATGAATTTGGGTAGATACACCTCTATCTTACAGGCAGAAATTTTCGCCATACTTCGGTGTGCGGAAATCAATCTGCAAAAACACTACGTTAACCATATAATTTACATAAACTCTGATAGTCAAGCAGCACTGCTAGCGCTGAGGTCAAACATAGTGAACTCGAAGCTAGGTGGAGACCGCGTCAACCGTTTAAACGCCGTGGGATGTAACAACAGGGTCATTTTAAGATGGGTTCCGGGTCATGAGGGCATTATAGGCAACGAATTTGCCGACAAACTTGCACAGGAGGGCTTAAAGTGCACACAATTTAGACCTGAGCCATTTTGTGGAATCTCATGAAGCCTAGCCCGATTGACCCTTGAAACTCTTTATCACAATAAATCACTTAAGATCTGGTCTGACACACCAGGCTTAAAACATTCTAAAACCTTAATCCGGGCTTTTGATCGTAAATTCGCTTCAGAAGCCCTGGGATTAAATAAAAATAAATTGAGCATTCTGGCAAGAGCCCTAACCGGACACTGTTGTTATAAAAAGCACATGTCCATCCTGGGACTAAGCAACTCAAGGATGTGTCGGTTCTGTTCCATAACGGAAGAAACGCCTCAACACATCTTAACTGATTGCGGACCCTTAATGCGCAAACGTAACACTCATCTGGAAAACTATGTACTCCGCCCAGAAGAAGTGAAATTGCTCACGGCTAAGCAACTCCTTCTATTCATCGAAGTCATAGCCTCCTTCTATTCATCGAAGTCATAGGGCTTAGCCGTGAACTATAGCCATAGCAGCGATTATAATAGATCTTCTAGGTCGCAGTGATACTGGTCTCTTCCCTAGACCCGCATAGCTGCTAGCACATAATAAAAAAAAACTAAACTTGAAATGGAACATACATTTAACAAAATTCTAACGTTTTTGACGTTCCATCTGTCAAAGTCATCTCAAAATGCGTAAAATGAATCGCTAGGTCGGCTATTCTGATTCAGATTACTTTACGTTTCCGTTGTTTTCGAGTTTGCGTGAACGTACTCCCTAACTTTTTTATCTGCCTCCACCTGTTTTTGAAGACTTCGCTTCCCCTCTGGATCCTTTTTTAGAAGTGGTTGTGGCTATAAATTATGTTTATAATTTAAAGTAATTTTTAAAAGTCAATATTTTTGGTGTTTTATTGAGTGTAAGAGCGAGCGAAGCGAGCTAGGGACTCAGGGTATACCAACTCGGACAGGTTAGGTTAGAAGGGGATGGCGGGGTCGTGTGAGCCCACTCGATCCCCTTCGTAGTTATTTTTTCATAAGCCACTCAGAAGTGGGAGCCCCGCATTTCGGGGCTCCATCGACCGGACTTCCCTCAACCCTATACGGCTTAGAGATCTCTAGTCAGATCGTTAAGCCATTTCCTAAAAGGCGGTGTTTAGTGGGTAAAAGTCTCCACATAACCACGCAGCCGGCTGCGTGGTATGCTATGAGCATTCACCGCCTCCCTCCCCCGCTTTCCGGAGGGTTGCCCATATTTGCTTCGGGCGCAAAAAAAAAAGACTGCGCTAAGTTGAGTGGAGTGGTGCTATCCCCCCGCCCCCAACTCTCTCTCCCCTTAAAGCAGGTTTATAAACAAAAACATTACGAAAACATAACCTCAAAATGAGTTTTTTAACATTTTATTTAAAAAAAAACTGAGCACGGAAGGGGGGGGGTGCGAGTGGGGGCGACTCTAAAAATCAACCGCCTCCCTCTTCACCACCACCCATCCCCTAATTCAGGCGACTTAATTTCAAACCTTACCCAATCCACTACCCTATATCATCCCGTGCGTGTCTGAAACAGGGGGGGGGAGGATAGGGCATATGGCATATTCCTGATAATAACTTATATCACAGAATAAATAATCTCTCCTATGAGGCAATCTATGGGTAACCCCAAATTCAAGAATGGACTTTGATAGGATGTAATGATAATGATGATGATGATTGTGTGAGCAAACACCTCCAAGATCTACCTAGATGCAACTGTATTTGATTTAAAATTAAATGTTTTTAGAATCAAATTTATAGATTATTTGCAACTTATAATTTATTTAAGTACATAACAATAGATGTTGTAAGTATTACGTATTTAAATGTCTATGCGAAAAAATATACAGTACCACTACCTATATATTTACATATACTCTCACTACCTATCATAAAGAGTATGCAAAAAATTTTAATTGAGATTAGTCAAGAATTACATACATGTTACTACAAAGTGTAGTGAAGTGTACTTTTTCTTTAACGAAAAAATTAAAATGGATCTATGTCAACTTTTAAAAACTCACTTATTTTCCTTTCTCTACTAATTCCTATTCCTTAAATCGTTCAATTTATTTTTTTCTTGCAAAATAATCAAGCCCTAATTTTCAGTAAAGAAAATACAAAACTATGTATTTTTAAAGAAAATTTTATGAAGGATGACCTTTATTAGGGTTCTGAGAGAGAAAAGTGTATTACCAAGCACTGTCTTACCATTCGCGTCTGAAACGTGGTAGACATAGACCTGCTCTACTGGGTGCTTGTGTTTCCTCGCATCATGGGCTTTGTGTAACGGATTCAGAAATGTATTACGCATTAAAGCTGTGTGACTCATGTTCTAGTACTCTTTACAAGGAGGAATAGGGAGAAAAGTTATCCTCTCCCGAGGAGAGGTAGGTTGGCGACAGCGTTCCCGTGGCTCTGACAATATGTGGAACAGTATATGGTTTTAGTTGGTGCAAGTCCAACATAAAGCACCCATAAGACCGTTTTGGTGGGATGTTTCCCTATAAAAAGACACGTTACAATTACATTGTGTCAATAATGATTGCGTAGCAAGTAATGGATCCTCCGATGGAAGCAGCTGAAAGCTTAGCAAAATCGATGCTTGTGAATAAGGACCTGAAAACTACGATTTCTATTTCTATTTTTTAAGACGTGGTAGAGCCACACTGCAGCTATTATGGTTGTAGGATGAATGGGTTGGCTCAACAAGGGAAGGACGACGCTCTCACAGAATACCAGCCTAAAATAGCAGCTTAATACTGCTGTGTTTCGTATGGTGAGTGTAGAGAACCGGAGACCCGTTTTACTGGAATCGAGGCATTCCATCTTAGTCCTCAAAGGTGACAACGCATCTGCATTTTGATTCTTAATTGAGTTAAAATGTAGATTTCTATGGGTCACAGCATCCACTTACCATCAGATGGACTGTGTGCTCATTTGTCACCCTTATCCTAAAAAAAAAGTTGTAGTCACTACACTGAATCTCTTCTTTGACATAAAAAGGCACTGGATATCTGTATATACAGCTTAACCATATTTTAGTAATGAAATCAATCTGTGTCATTTGGTGTTAATGTTAACTTAATTGGATTTATGAATTACGAAGCATGTGTAACGATGTCGTATAGTATTAACGCCGTCTACTGTTACCCTCATTGCAAGGTACCAATTTCACCCGTGCGTGGTGTACTTTGTTTTCGCGAGGCTCTGACAGCAAAATGTTCATTAAACCTTCTTGTTCTTCCATTTTTTCATTTACCATAAGGCAAACGTTTAAGTCCCCTGCCGGAGTTAGGCCTTTCATGTAGTAGGGAGAATTTGCCTTAATTTCATTACGTAACCATGCTGCATTTCTATTACCGGGCTGGACCAGGGAAGGACTACACTAGGTCATACCGTGGGTGTCGTAGGAGGCTTCAGAGTGAGCTTAAATAGGAAATTGGCGGCAGCACCTTTCTGATAAAAACTCAAAAATAATAAAATAGCGCGGTTATCAACATATCTGCCAAGCGTGGAAATTAATGGGGAGGCCTATGTTATGGATTTCTGATAGGCTATAATGATGATTATAATAAGGACATTCCACGGACGAAGAATAGAATATCATTACAAGTCCAAACATATCAGCTCTACGCTCTCCAACGGCTAACGCACTTGCTCAGCGTGGTAAGTATGGGAAAACAATTTTGACTCGGGATAGGATGGAAATCTACATCTATCTAGGATAGATGTACATTTCCATGAGCAGCAGCATCCACTTACCACCAGGTTTGTGTGTCCGTTTGTCATACTTATTCTATAAAAAAAATCTGAATTCGATATAAATGTAAAGTTTTAATTCTAACATCTACTTTCTTTTCTCTTCTTATTAAATTAAATCCAAGTCCGTGTCAACAATAAATAACATAATATAGGAATGGGTAGAGTTCGAACTAATATAAAACGATCCGATTACTTTAATGTTCTTTTTAATCAAGCCTGTAAACAATACATTTAATTCCACGTTCTGAATCACTTCCTCTGAAACTTCGATAACGTTTCCCAACAAATAACACTCGAAGTTGATTCACGTCAAGCCGAAACAGAGGAAAAATTTCGTCACCCGTGAAGTGATATGATTGTTTTTTCAGAAAGTTATTATTTTGGAACATTGCGAAAGTTCTTCTTCGCTGTTTGTATCTTCTTCACATGCTTTTCTCTTCTCCGATCTCACTTCAGGCTTTCGAGTTGTGAACCCAGCGTTTGCATGTTCCATTTCAGACTCACGAGTGTTCTTCGTCCTATTTGGCTTAGTTCTAATTCACATTTAGTATGACTTTCAAATCACTTTCTTTTTGTGTTTTCTTTATCACTATCATATTTAAACATTGAGGGTAAACTGATAAAAAATCTTTGTATTACGAACTGAGCGGTCTTTGACGTGTGTGTACCAGGCGACAGCTCGCGCAAGACTGGTACAAATAACAAAAATATCGCTATTAATATATTACAGTGGAATACACAAAGTTTGAAACCAAAATTGATAGATCTTGGGGAGCTTTTGGTAAAAAAAAATACACATAGCCATACTAAGTGAAACATGGTTAGATAACGATGATAATATTAATATTAAAGGTTATAATATCTATAGACGGGACAGATATGACTCTTATGGTGGAGTTGCAATCGTTACACACAACTCACTTAAAAGCGTAGTAAGTATAATTCGATTAACTAACCCAGGCATAGAAACCGTATGTGTTAAATTACACAATTGTGATTTCTTACAAAATATTATATCAATCTATTGTCCATCTTCAGTCAGAGCTCAGGTATCAGACTGGGAGGAGCTATTTTCCCTCTGCCCAAAAAAAATCGTTAATAGCAGGTGATTTTAATGGGCACCACAGCAATTGGTCGTGATAGTCAGGGGGTTTTCATGCTGGTCTACCTTTCCGGTGATCCTGTTATGGAATACGGGTACGCGACCCCGGCTCCCCGAGCTACTGTTATTCTCATACCTTTCCTGCCGAGATAACAGTATCCTTACACCTGCGCTCCTACCCCCAACCTTCTTTTTCCTTTTCCCAAAATGGTAGCTTCCTCTACCAACAATAGCATACCCAAAGAGGGTTGGTGTCAGGCAGGCGGCCGACTGTAAAACTTTTGCCAAATCCCATGCAGTAAACCTATGAATATTACGAGTTGTGGGATATATGACAGGGCTAGGGCGTACCCCGCAGGCGACGCGCAGGGGCAGCACCCGGCTCCTGTGGGAAGTGGGCAAGGGTTGTCGCACCTTACGGAGCGGGTGCGACGTAAGAGGCGAGCCCGGAGAGAGAAGAATGTCAGAGTGAGGTTTGCAAGCTGGAATGTAGGTACGATGACTGGAAGAGGAAGAGAGTTAGCAGATGTTTTGAAACGACGAAGAGTGAATGTTGCCTGTTTGCAGGAAACAAAATGGAAGGGCAATAAAGCAAGAGAGATTGGGGAAGGATACAAGTTTTATTATTGTGGAAGTGATGGGAAGCGAAATGGAGTAGGAGTTGTGTTAGATAGTGGAATGAAAGAACGAGTGACAGATGTGAAAAGAGTAAATGACAGAATGATAGTTGTTAAATTAATGATTGAAAACAAAGTAGTGAATGTTGTAAGTGTGTATGCTCCGCAAACAGGCTGTGAAGAGAGTGTGAAAGAGAAGTTTTGGGAGGAATTTGATTGTATGATGATGGGAATACCTGAGAGTGAGGATGTTTATATGGGAGGAGATTTTAATGGACATGTAGGGAGAGTGAATGACGGGTATGAAAGAGTACACGGTGGATGGGGGTACGGAGTGCGGAACCGTGAGGGGGAAGTTCTTCTGCAAGCAGCATGTGCTTTCGACCTGGCTGTAGTAAACACGTGGTTCCAAAAACGAGATCAGCATCTTGTTACTTATAAAAGTGGCCACCACGCGACACAGATCGACTATCTTCTGATAAGACGGAACCAAATCAAGAGTGTAAAAAACTGCAAAGTGCTTCCAGGTGAAGACTTAGTATCCCAGCACCGAATTCTGCTGGCTGACATCTGCTTAACTGTTCGCCTCAACAAACATAAGGATCGTCCCCCACCCAAAATAAAGTGGCATTTGTTGCATAAGGAGGAGTATGCAAGTGAATTTAGAGAGCTAGTTGTAAACAAGATGATAGAGATGGGTGATATGGAAGGAATGAGTGTGAATGAGTGCTGGAAGGAAATGGCTGATTGTATCCGAAGTGTGGCAAGGAAGGTGTTAGGAGAAACAAAAGGGAAGCGTATGATAGATAAGGATGGGTGGTGGTGGAGTGAAAGTATTAGAGAAGTTTTGAGAGAAAAGAAAAATGCCTTTAAAGAATGGCAGAGCGTAGAAGACCAGAATGATTCCATAAAAGAAAGTAAGAGAGGGGCGTATAAAGAATGTAAGAAGAGAGCAAAGAAGGAAGTTGCTATTTGTAGGGCAGAGGCGCAAGATAAATTATATCGGTCCCTTGAAAGCCCCGAAGGTCAAAAACGACTTTTTCAAATTGCAAAAGCGAGAGAAAGGAATGGAAGAGATGTTTCACATGTAAAATGTATAAAAGATGATTCTGGAAGGATTTTGACTGACGATGAAAGTATAAAGAAGCGATGGAAGGAGTATTTTGAGAAATTGATGAATGAGGAGAATGAATGGAATGGTATGCTTGAAAACCCACCAGTGAATATGGGCTTAGTGAGAGAAATTAGTGTGGAAGAAGTAAAAATGGCTGTTAGGAATATGAAGAATGGGAAGGCGGTCGGCCCAGATGGAATACCAGTAGAAGTGTGGAAGTTGCTGAGTGCGGATGGATGGAAGTGGTTGAGTTTATTTTTCGGTAAATTGTTGCAGGAAGAACAAATACCTGAGGAATGGTGCAGTAGTATACTGGTCCCCATTTTTAAAAACAAAGGAGACGTTCAAAACTGCAGCAGTTACCGGGGAATAAAACTCATGTCACATACGATGAAAGTCTGGGAAAGAATAATAGAGAAAAGAATGAGAGAAGAGTGTGAGATAACACAAAACCAGTTCGGATTCATGCCCGGTCGAGGTACGACAGATGCCATTTTCGCATTACGCCAATTGTGCGAAAAGTACAAGCGCGTGCATAAAAATCTGCACATGGTTTTTGTCGACCTTGAAAAGGCGTACGATCGGGTTCCCCGTGAGGTTTTGTGGTGGGCGTTAAAGATGAAAGGTATGCCTGGGAAGTATGTGAGGTTAGTCCGTGCTATGTACAGAGCATCCCGTACATGTGTACGATCTGCCGCGGGAACTACGGGCAGTATCGATGTGGCGGTAGGGCTGCACCAAGGGTCGGCATTGAGCCCTTACCTCTTCCTACTGATTATGGACGCTTTGACGTCGGACCTGCAGGATGAGGCACCCTGGTGCATGCTCTTTGCCGATGACATCGTGCTTGTCGGGGAAGAAGGCATCGAGGTACAGAGCAGACTGACGGGGTGGCAACAGAGGCTGGAAAGTGTTGGCTTGAAGATCAGCAGATCCAAAACCGAATATCTGTGCTGTGATTTCGGCGGTCTTTCCAGTCCTGTACCCATGTCGTTGGATGGCGCTATACTGCCTACCTGCTCAGAATTCAAGTACCTCGGTTCCCTCATTCAAGGCGACGGCGGAATAGATAGAGCTGTGCAGCATAGGATTAACGCAGGGTGGATGAAATGGCGACAGGTCACAGCCACAACGTGCGATCCCCGAATGCCAATAAGGCTGAAGGGGAAAATTTACAAATCGATCATCCGACCTGTCGTCATGTATGGAAGTGAATGCTGGGCCGTCAAGAAGAAGGATGAAAATAGACTGCATGCGAATGAAATGAGAATGTTACGATGGATGTGTGGTGTGACAAGGATGGATAAGATAAGGAATGAGTATATAAGAGGAAGCCTGAAAGTAGCGCCAGTGGTAGAAAAGGTGAGAGGAAGCAGATTGGCATGGTTTGGGCATGTGATGCGGAGGGATGAAAGTCATGTCACAAAACGAGTGTTGAATATGAATGTGGAGGGACACACGGGCAGAGGAAGGCCGAATAAAAGATGGATCGATTGTGTGAAGAGTGATATGAGAATGAAAGGAGTAAGTATGGAAATGACGGCTGATAGAGAGGAATGGAACAAGAAGATTTACTGCGCCGACCCCAGATAATGGGAAATGGTTTAGAGAATGATGATGAGCAATTGGTCGTACAAAAACGATGCACGAGGGGTGCAATTAGTAGACGCATCGGTAGAACATGGTTACTTTTCTCTTAATAATGGAATGCCAACAAGAGTTAAACTTGTCAATGGGTTTTTACAAGAAACTTCCCCAGATATTTCTTTTGTATTAAATGATATTGCTATAAATTTCGATTGGAAGGTGCTCAATGAAAATCTAGGCAGCGATCATCCATTAATTAAATTAAGTACTAAAATCCCAAAACACTATAATGGCATTCAGAAACGTAATTTTAAGAAAATTGATTGGGTAGCATATACTAACATAATTAAAGAATCCTTTAGCGATGATTTATTAAATATTGATATATATGATGAAACATGTATTCAAGAAAGGTATAATTTTCTACTTTCTCAGCTTGATAAAGCGGCCGATGCTAGTATACCTACTATAAAAGTACGCATTGATCCAGCAACAAAATTTAAACCCCGAAATTATTGGAACCCAGCGCTGTCTAGAGCAGTTGCTCAAAGAAAATTAGCCCTTAGGAATTTTAGACGTAATCCAACTCCCAACAATTTGACTCACTTAGAAGTAAAAACTAAAGAAGCTAGTAAACTTATAGTAGATGCAAGACGTAAACATTGGCAGAACTTTTGAGATTTGATAGATGGAGAAACTTCAATAACAAACATGTGGCAGCGCATGCGATGGATGAAGGGTATTCGTAAACAAAAATCATTCATTCCATTAGATCAGCAAGAAAAGCTTCTACTTTCACTCACACCGGATACTGCTACCGACGTATGTCCCAATTTTATGTCTAAAAATCCTTCATTAGAGACTGATTTTACAATGGCAGAATTGAAAAGTTGTCTTAAAAAAAAAGATACTGCTCCCGGAGATGACGAAATCACATATAGTATGATATATAATCTTCCTGATATCGCCAAAAAATTTATTTTAATTCTTTATAACCTTGTGTTCAGGTTGGAAATATACCAAGTCAATGGCGTAACGTGCTGGTTATACCTATATCAAAAAATAGTGGCCCATCTAATTCTGATGTTAAGCTGAAACCAATTTTCTTATTGTCATGTCTTTGTAAAACTTTCCACATTATGATGCTCAAGAGACTAGAGTGGTTCATTGAAAAAAATTGCATATTTTCGCCATCGACAATTGGATTTAGGAAATCACAATCTTGCTTAGACTGTCACTCTCGCTTGGTAAAATTTATACAAATTGGATTTACACAAAATATGCCCACTTTAGCTTGCTTTTTGAAAAATTGAAAATGCTTACAATAATGTTGACCTACAAGTTGGTAGTAGGTTTTGTACATATTTATGGTCATTCCCAAGCAAAAGAAATTTACGGGTAAAAACTCAAATTTAAAATAAAGTACTTAAAAGAAGCACAAATAAAGGATTAGCACAAGGAGACCCAATATCCCCTTTCCTATTCAATATAGCGACTTATAGAGTCTGCCATTTAATATCACAACACAACGTCAATATTATTCAATATGCTGATGACTTTGTTATTTATATAAAAAGACAAAGATTTAAAAATTTGTGAGTCAAAGATCAAAAACGCGTTATATTGTATAATAGAAATATTAAACGATCTAGGTTTACAACTGTCAATTGAAAAAACAAAGTTATGCCTGTTTAGTCGAGGACGTAGACTAATCCTGCCTAAGGTAACAGTTAACGAACGCTCACTGAGTTCCTTAAATTGCTTTAAATACTTGGGGTTGTGGCTAGATAGTAACCTACTCTGGAACAAACACATTAATGAGATTACAGAAAAATGTAATAAGTTTTTAAATATACAGCTGTCAACTGAAAAAACAAAGTTATGCCTGTTTAGTTAGGGTTATTGGTACTGTCTGGGTCATCGTAGGGAGTTCATCCTAAACATATTCGTCAGCTGTATATTTCGTTAATAAGAAGTAGAATCGATTACGGTAGTTTTTTATTTGATAATTGTGCTAATGTTCACTTACCAAAATTAGATAAAATACAAAATAAATCGTTAAGGGTTATTGGTGGTTTTATCAAAAGCTCTCCAATACATGTAATGGAAAGCGAACTTAGTGTACCTCCATTGTATATTAGAAGATTATATCTAGCTTATAAATATGTTTTAAAAGCCAGCTCTTTTTCGAATAATATTGCAATTGATTTGTTGAAGCAACTTAGCAGTCTCTGTGAAACAAGATATTGGCAACGCAAGAAAATCCCTCTCTTAGTTAAATCTTACAATAAGATTAAAGTTATGAAAATACATTCATCTCCTTTTCTCGAATCATTTTCGCTTAACATTTGGCTGTCTCGCATTGATACACAATCCAAAAAATTCTATGAAATAAATTCTCTTAAAGTCAATATTATCAAAGAACTTGACAATAAATATCACGATTGGCATAAAATCTACACAGACGGATCAAAGAGTGCTAAGTTGCAAGGGGCAGCTTTTCTTGACCCATCTCAAGCAGTTTCTAGATCGTATAAAGTTACAAATGACGTTTGTATTATGACCCTTGAACTCATTGCAATATCCGAAGCCCTAAGATATGCCGCAAGCTATAACTGGAACAAAATTATCATATACTCGGACAGCAAAACTGCTATCCAACATTTGGCTCGATCTGCCTCTGGAATCCAGAGGTGTTTCGATAGCCTATGACATACTTTCGCAAATAAATCAGTTCAGTCTATGCGGCATCGGTGTAAGGGTGCAATGGATTCCAGCACACATTGGTTTATTGGGTAACGAGGAGGCGGATAGATTAGCGAATTCTGCTTGCATAAATGGTGTAGAGTATTATATTGATCCTTGCTACTCAGAAATATTACCAAAATTAAAAAAATCATGTTATAATAAAAGAATTTTTCAATGAAAGTTCTAAAACGAAAGGTATTTGGTATAAAACGATACAGAGTGAACCGCCTCGAATACCTTGGTTTATAGATACAAAATTAAACAGAAATACTATTATATTAATATTTCGATTAAGAGCAGGTCACATTCCATCAAAAAAATTTTCTTACTTGATGAAAAGAGCTGATTCACCTAACTGTGAAATTTGTGGAGTAATTGAAAACATACATCATTTTTTAATGGAATGTGAGCGCAACCGAGGGGCAAGGGAATTATTTGTAAGAACATATAATATAAATGTGTACAATATAGGTGTTGCTCAGGGCATCCTACGAGTACATGCCCCCACCTCGGATATTGCATTAAGTATGTGCAGATTAATAACATATGTATAGATTTTAGGTTAGCTTTAATGGGATTGACATGTTAACGAACAAAAATCCCTAAATAAAACCAGAATAAAAAAAAAAAAGCCCTTCCCAAGTCTGCTGAACGTAGGCCTCCCCCAAGGAATGCCATAAAGAACGGTCCTGACAAGACATCTGCTATTTTTGAAAAAATCCCTTCATTTCTATACCTTCTCATCAAGACAAGGCATGCTTCAATGCATGTTACCTTAGCCACGGCAAGTCTGTTAGTTCAGAGGCACACATCTCTGGAGTTTTTTCTTTTTACCAATTTGTGAAAATGACTCAATGTTGTGGGTAAGCTGACGTCAAATCATGGTTATTAAACAATAAGGATCGTCTACCAAAAGTATTTTTAATTTCCCATTATTTACCTTACTTACCTTCCTCGTGGTTGATTAGTCAAGTCAAAGTTTCCAGTACGAAAGCGGGTAAACCAGAAAAGCAGAATTCGTTAGTCGTATTTCATATATATTTATATTATTATAGCATTAAGAAAGTAGAATATATACCTATATAGTCTATTTTCTTAACGCTTATGAATTCTAGCTCCCATGGTTCCACCAACTAGCCTACAGGTACATGTGCGGTGGAGTATACAGGCGATTCTCGAGAGAAGCACGCGGTCTCGCGTGGGGTTCTTTCCCACGTGCACTTTCTTGAGTCTCTACAAAATATTGATTTCATATGTTTATGCGAACACTCGGTACACATTTAAATAAAACTAGTTATTACGGATTTTATCGCGTATATTAACTTGTTTTCTATTCACGACGTTTCGAGCTCTTTATACATCCTTCCGCGGCCATGGGTGCTGTTAAGTATTAATATACGCGATAATATTAATAAACTAATAAATAAATTTCGAAATCAATGGTGCCTCTTATTACATACTTAATTAATCAATGTCTAAAAACGTCTATTTATCCGGACCTACTAAAAATAGGTGTAATCCGACCAATCTACAAAAAAGGCAAACATAATGACTTTAATAATTATCGTCCTATAACTATTCTCTCCTGCCTAAATAAAATAATTGAATGTTACTTGAGCAATGAATTAAACAATTACCTTATTAAATCCAATATAATAAATTCAAAACAGTTCGGTTTTAAAAAAAATAAAAACACAACGCAACTATTACGGCAATTTACTGATGAAATAAATAATTATTTAGATAATAAAATGCATATTTTAGTATTATTTATTGATTTTAGTAAAGCGTTCGATTTATTAAATTTTAACACATTATATAATAAGCTATCACGCTGCGGTATTCAAGGACCGTTCTTAGAACTTCTTAAGAGTTATCATCAAAATCGTTATACCACTGTCAAAATATATAACCAGACAGGTGATATGTTTGCGACTGAACGCGGCACAGCACAAGGTTCGATACTGGGTCCGACTGAGTACTTGCTATTTGTTAACAATATGGTAAATGCAATAACTAAGGGTCTAACATATAAATTTGCCGATGACACTTGTATCGTCATTGCCGATCGTAGTATGGATGTAGCACAAACTGAAATGCAGGAAAGTTACGACATTAAGTGGGCACATGATGTCGGCCTAGTGGTTAACGCTCAAAAAACAAAACTTGTTCACATACACTCATCTCACAACAAAGTTGCGACCGCACCGATTATCATTTCACACAGCCATGAATGTCTCCATGGAATACTTCAACACTGTAATTGTCAACCCATTGAAAATGTCAAAAATCACATGTATGTGGTCTGATTATTGATGAACGATTCTGCTGGAGAGCGCACAAAGATCACGTGTGCAAAACTTCGCTCTGTGTTGAGTAAACTTTATGTTTTAAAATTTAAGCTACCATATAAAATACTTAGATTACTTTATATGGCTCTAGCAGATTCCGTCATTAGTTATGGACTTAGCAGTTATGGTAGAACTTATGTAACGTACATACAGGTACAGTACATGTAACGTACATACACATTACAACGCAAAATGCTTCGATGGATAGTGCCTAATCACATTAAAAATAAGTACATAGATAATGAGCAGGGCCTTTTTAAATATTGCAAAGTCATTAATGTTTTCGATAAAGTTAAATTTAATATACTGACGGAAGTTAATAATTCAGAATATCTACTTCTTAAAAAACGACCTGTAAATCTACGAAATATAGCTTATAAATCCAACATGTGTTGTACTTCCGAAAACTAAAAATTTCTATGGAGCAAGAAAGTCGGCCCATCTTCTACCTACTTTTATTAATGAATTACCAATAGAATCACAAAAAACATACGGTAAATCAAAACTGTTTAAATGTAAACTTAAATCATATTTGTTAAATCAACCATACTTATTGTAGTAGGTACTTCTGTTAGAATAATGTGATTTAATATTAATACATCTTTGTTTATATAAGACGACTCTCTAGCGTAGATAAACCCCTAGAGGTTTATATGCTAGTATTGTACTGAATAATGTAACAAAATTATGGATAATAAATAAAAAAAAAATCTCTACAAATTATTTTTTCTACTGCTTGACCCACAACTCCATTCTTCCTTTCTGGGCATGACGAGCACGTAACGCTTTCGGTTTCGGGCAGGTCTCTTGTTAAACAATGTATTTATATCTACCCTCTCCATGGGAGTCCTCCGCGCTTGCCATCCATGCGCAAGCTTCCGCAGCCGGCAAAAGTTCTCCATATCAACAACGTCCGGTTAGTAAACCGGACCCACAATTCTTTCAGTCATCATGAATGGTAATGTAATATAAGGATTTTATTGTAGGTATAGTCCTAGGATTTTTGTTTAAATATATACAAGCGGCGAAAATATTGGCTTATTTAATGAGTCTCGGTGGCCTCATGGCTTAGTGTGTGTTTGCTACGATTGTAAAAACATAAATAGCTTTATAGTCGGCTCTATTTAAAGATCGATCATGGTTAGGTACGTATTATCAAGATGCAACGTCTATCGAAGCAATACCAATGCCAGTTCATTGCCAAATTTTTTTAATGGCATTGATATTTCTGTCGTCCTCTTTATTTAGTGTTGTTATTGTTTCTAAACATTACTTTTATTTGGAGCATAGAGAATAGTGGAGCTCTAAATTGTTTGGGTGTAGTGCCAACACATTTTAGTGACTTCCCTTGACCTTGATTTTATGCTGCCAATTGTAAGTTACAGAAAGCGTTGTTTACATAGGTAGATTTATCATGCATGCTGTTATAGTCCATTAAAGTCCACTGTTGATTATAGGCCTCCTCCGTATATTGCGTCCTAGGAGGGATATATAAGGTATGTTCCGAAATACAACCCAGTACACTGGCCAATGCAAATGACGTCATAAATCGACACCATATTGGAGATTCGTTGTATCGAATATGGTGGAATAGGGCGTCAATTAATGACGTCATTCGCATTCGACAGTGTACTGGGTTGTATTTCGGAACACACCCTTAGCTTAGTTGCCACCCAGTTTATTTTTTTAAAGTTGTTATTAAGAAGACACTGTTGTCCGTTTTCTGGTTTGTTTACGACACTCACGGGACTATATTATGAAGTAGTGGATATTCTTAGGTCGTAACTACACGGTTAATATGTATTTGAATATCGAACGCAATTTTTTCGGTTTCTTTTAGGTGTTACCCAATACATTTATAAACTTTTTTTAGTTGTTATTAAGAAGACACTGTTGTCCGTTTTCGGGTTTGTTTCCCTCTGTCGCCTCTTACGACACTTACGGGACTATATTATGAAGTAGTAGATATTATTAAGTTGCAACCACACGGTTAATATGTACTTGAATATCGAACGCAATTTTTTTCGGTTTCTTTTAGGTGTTACCCAATACATTTATAAACTTTTTTTTAGTTGTTATTAAGAAGACACTGTTGTCCATTTTCGGGTTTGTTTCCCTCTGTCACCTCTTACGACACTCACGGGACTATATTATGAAGTAGTAGATATTCTTAAGTTGCAACCACACGGTTAATATGTATTTGAATATAGAACGCAACTTTTTTCGGTTTCTTTTAGGTGTTACCCAATACATTTATAAACTTTTTTTAGTTGTTATTAAGAAGACACTGTTGTCCGTTTTCGGGTTTGTTTACGACACTCACGGGACTATATTATGAAGTAGTGGATATTCTTAAGTTGCAACCACACGGTTAATATGTATTTGAATATCGAACGCAACTTTTTTCGGTTTCTTTTAGGTGTTACCCAATACATTTAGAAACTTTTTTTAGTTGTTATTACGAAGACACTCTTGTCCATTTTCGGGTTTGTTTCCCTCTGTCGCCTCTTACGACACTCACGGGACTATATTATGAAGTAGTTGATATTCTTAGGTCGTAACTACACGTTTAATATGTATTTGAATATCGAACGCAATTTTTTCGGTTTCTTTTAGGTGTTACCCAATACATTTATAAACTTTTTTTAGTTGTTATTAAGAAGACACTCTTGTCCGTTTTCGGGTTTGTTTCCCTCTGTCGCCTCTTACGACACTCACGGGACTATATTATGAAGTAGTAGATATTCTTAAGTCGCAACCACACGGTTAATATGTATTTGAATATCGAACGCAATTTTTTCGGTTTCTTTTAGGTGTTACCCAATACATTTATAAACTTTTTTTAGTTGTTATTAAGAAGACACTGTTGTCCGTTTTCTGGTTTGTTCTCCTCTGTTGCCTCTAACGACACTCACGGGACTATATAATGAAGTAGTGGATATTCTTAGGTCGTAACTACATGATTAATTTGTATTTAAATATCAAACGAAATTTTTTCAGTTTCTTTAGGGTGTTACTCAATATATTAATAAACTAGATCTTGAAAATGAACTCATTCTTTATTTTATCTCATAGCTACAGTGTATAGAATAGCAGTGCTCAAAGTTCAGGTGAACTCTGTAGCACAAAGAGTAGCTTGAAAGAACAAGAAGCGTTATTACAATCTTGAGATGAACCTTGTAAAATTAGGTTGGCTTGCATGAGCTGAAAACTGCACACCGTGTTTGCTTTGAAGCTAAAGGATAGATATCTTGAAGACGATGACGAAGCTCACTAGAACAGTTGAGGTTTCCGAAGAGTGCAGGTTGCGTTGTTCACATCACATTAACCCACGGAGCGGCCATGCTCCGTGTGGTGGCACTACCGTGTGGTAATGCCTCGTTACCGATGCAGCATTAAGATGACATTTAACGCTGGTGTTTAAATTTTTTTCAAACGTAAATATTTTGATTAAAACTACTTTTACGGATTTTATCGCGTTTATTTTACTTTTAATTACTTTTATTTTTAATTCCCGACGTTTCGGGCGCTTCCCAGCACCCATGGTCACAAGGACTGAGATGTATGACGTCCCGATGTCATTGTTAAACCCGGAGTACCTTCAGCTTTTTTAATTATTGTTTATGGTCCGATCTATGCAAAATTAACTGACTATGTCTTGAGGTCTTGCAGTGGTATGCTTGTGTTTAGTTTTAATTTTATTGATTATAAGATCCCAAGCAGGTGGTAGTACCCAGGCTCCTTCTCTATTGAAATTAGGATGTTTTTTAATTTCAATAGCCTCACGTATCATCCTTGGTAAGAGTCGGTGTTCTTTCGCGAGGATTTGTGGTCTATCAAATCTGATGTAATGGTTGGGGCCGTCTAGGATATGATCGCAAACTGCAGACTTCCTGGAACGCTGTTGCTTCACATCAGTTATATGTTCTTTAATGCGGGTTCTAATTGATCTTTTTGTTTGTCCTATATAAGAGAGATCACATTCACAATCAAGTTTGTACACTCCTGCATCTTGTAGAGGAATATGACACTTGACGGTTGGTAGGAACTGACTAATCTTCTTCGGCGGCTTGTAGAATGTTCTAATAGAAGCTCGCTTCAAGATGTAGCCAATCTTGTCTGTGACACCTCTGACATATGGTAGTACTGCAGGCACACGCTCGACTGTGACCGGCTTCACTCGGTCACTGTGACGTAGGCGTGGGACCCGAAGCTTGTTGTCGTGCAGAATTTGCTTGACGTGCTGAAGCTCGGCGGCCAGGTGTTTGCTGTCACAGATCCCTCGTGCTCTCTGTAACAAAGACTTGCCCACGGTAGCTAACTGTGAAGGATGCTGGTGAGATTCATCGTTTAAATATCGGTTTGTATGGGTCTTTTTCCTATACACAGTGTGACCAATGGTTTTGTTAGGATTTCGGATGACTAACACATCTAGGAAAGGTATGTAATTATTTGCCTCTAACTCCATAGTAAATTGAATTTTAGAGTTTATGGAATTAAGATGTTCTAAGAATGCAGTTACTTTGTCTAATGGTAAAATTGTGAAAGTATCGTTTACGTACCGCTTGTAGATCGTTGGTGTAACATGTGAAGTAAGGAGGGCTTTCTCCTCAAAGTCTTCCATGAATATATCGGCGACAATTGGAGATACAGATGAGCCCATAGCAACACCATCTACTTGCTTGTAAAACTCTTCCTTCCACAATACAAGTACACAATCCAATTACAAGCAAGTAGATGGTGTTGTGATGGGCTCACCTGTATCTCCCATTGTCGCCGATATATTCATGGAAGACTTTGAGGAGAAAGCCCTCCTTACTGTACCTGTTACACCAAGGATCTACAAGCGGTACGTAGACTATACTTTCACAATTTTACCATCAGACAAAGTAACTGCATTCTTAGAACATCTTAATTCCATAAACTCTAAAATTCAATTTACTATGGAGTTGGAGACAAATAATTCCTTACCTTTCCTAGATGTGTTAGTCATCCGAAATCCTAACAAAACCATTGGTCACACTGTGTATAGGAAAAAGACCCATACAAACCGATATTTAAACGGTGAATCTCACCACCATCCTTCACAGTTAGCTACCGTGGGCAAATCTTTGTTACAGAGAGCACGAGGGATATGTGACAGCAAACACCTGGCCGCCGAGCTTCAGCACGTCAAGCAGGTTCTGCAAGACAACAAGCTTCGGGTCCCGCGCCTACGTCACAGTGACCGAGTGAAGCCGGCCACAGTTGAGCGTGTGCCTGCTGTACTACCATATGTTAGAGGTGTCACAGACAAGATTGGCTACATCTTGAAGCGAGCTTCTATTAGAACATTCTACAAGCCGCCGAAGAAGATTAGTCAGTTCCTACTATCCGTCAAGTGTTATATTCCTCTACAAGATGCAGGAGTGTACAAGCTAGATTGTAAATGTGGTCTCTCTTATATAAGACAAATAAAAATATCAATTAGAACCCGCGTTAAAGAACATATAACTGATGTGAAGCATCAACGTTCCAGGAAGTCTGCAGTTTGCGATCATATCCTAGATGGCCCCAACCATTACATCAGATTTGATAGACCACAAATCCTCGCGAAAGAACACCGATTCCTACCAAGGATGATCGTAAGGCTACTAAAATTAAAAAACATCTTAATTTCAATAGAGAAGGAGACTGGGTGTTACTACCTGCTTGGGATCCTATAATCAATAAAATTAAAACTAAACCCAAGCATACCCCTGCAAGACCTCAGGTCATAGTCAGTTCATTTTGCATAGATCGGACCATAAACAATAATTAAAAAAGCTGAAGGTACTCCGGGTTTAACAATGACATCGGGACGTCAGTCATCTCAGTCCTCCGCAGGGGGGTATACTTCCATACATTAGGTTGGGGTTCAATAATTTGCAAAGATACTTGTGCCATCTTGTACCATATCAGCATAAACTTTCGAACACTAAATTCTAAAAGGTGCGCTAGATGGCGACTACGCCAATTCTGGTTATTCTCTATATATAACTGGCATATTTATAACTGGCAAGTAGCAACTTTATATGACATAATGGCTACCGGCGAGCCGGCGACTGAGCAAGATGTTGTTTAATTATAGTTTATGATTTTCGGTTGTTCTTAATAAGTTTGGTTGAGTTGGGAGCCCTCTGTTTCTTGTTGTCTGCTTAGATTTTCATGCTGGAACCACATTGTGTGTTTGTGTAGTGTTGTGCGAAATGAACGCTTTCATTTATCATTCCGGTAACCCGGTGGTTTAATTTGGTTTGGTGTTGTATTTTGCGGAATAGACGCTTTTACATCGTGTATATTAAATATATATAACGAAAATAAATGTTAATATTACTGAAATCTATAATACGTCTTTAATTGAACCTCAATCCCTTAAAATATAAATATAACCGCCTATAGTATAGATAGCTGTATATACATAACTACATACAGCTGTCTATAGTCAACATGATATTGAGATTAGTTCAAGGGATATGTACAAGACGGCGACACTATTCATGTTGGGTGACAAAAAATCCTAGGAGATGGCTCTCTATTTCTGTATATACATATTACTCTATTCTATGGTCCCCCGTGACCATGGGTGCTGGGAAGCGCCCGAAACGTCGGGAATTAAAAATAAAAGTAATTAAAAGTAAAATAAACGCGATAAAATCCGTAAAAGTAGTTTTAATCAATGTGTAGTGTTCGCGTAAATATAAGAAATCAAAACGTGAATATTTCTAGACTGAAATTTCTAGACTGAAACTTTATACTTATATTTACACAGATGTTACACGTACTCTCTAAGGAATTTGAGTTCTATAGAAAATGACTACCTTAAAACAGAATTCCAAAAAGAAAACCAGTCGGCAGTTGTTTGAAGGAATGCACGGTACGTAACTTTAATGGAATGTAAGGCAGTCGATTCGATTTTTACCTGAATAAAGTTGGATAAAAAACAACTACGATCTGTTTTTATGGTGATGTCTGATTACATTTGTTAAGTCGTACATAAAACTATTTCTTAATTTAATCACTTTTATTAAATATTATAAGAGAGCACACAACACACAACTAACACGCGCCCGCGCGTGCACGCGCGTATGCATGCACGCACGCACATATAAAATTTTCTTACTTATCTTTTGTTTTTATTCATTTTCTTTGACGGAGCTCGTCACAATTTGTTATTATAACAACCGGATCTAGCAGTCGGCGTCGGTTAGTAGCGGCGAAAGAGAATACACTAAACCATATCATCCCGTGGTTATAATGAGAAGTTACAGAGGGAATGTGAAACATGAGATGGGTAGTAGCATCATCCTGATAAAAACTCAAAATAATAAAAAACTGCTATTGCCAACCTGCCCCCCGAACGTGGCAAATATCTTTACTATGAGACATCCTATGGCCGATTTTAAGAAGAGTACTTTAATAGCCGGTAATCATGATCAAAAGATAGATGCGTTGTTACCCCTAAGGGTGTGATCATATTGATCATGCTACAAAGAAAGCATCAAAATGTTAGGGGTACTTAATAAGAAATAGGAATTTTCAGAAAAACCGATATACGTGGTAGAGCCACGCTGCTACTATATTATGGTTGTAGCACGAATAGGTCGGTTCGACCGGGGAAAAACCACGCTCTCACAGAATACCAGCGTAAAATAGCGGCATTATGCTGTGTTTCGTATGGTGAGTGTAGAGAACCGGAAACTCTTCTTCTTAGAAACGAGGCATTCCATCTTAGTCCTCAGGGGTAGCAACGCATCTGGGTTTTGATTCAAGGATAGATGTACATGTCTATAGCCCACAGCAAACATTTACCATCAGGTAAACTGTGTACTCGTTTTACTGTACTGTATTTTACTTTTTTTGTTTACTGTGTGTGTTTGTCATCCTTATTCTATAAAAAGAATGATCTGCTGTAGCCTAGTGCGCTCAATTATTTTAGGTTACGTGAGTGTAGTATGTAGGCTTGGGTAAACATATCGTTGAAATTTTAATCGCGATATATCGATATTGGATATTTATTTTAGAGTATCGAATTCGTATCAATTTTAATATATTTTGAAATGTTGTATTAATCGACAAAACATAAAGCAACAACAGCAGATACAAAAAAAAAAATTAATCCACTTCAAAAAGGAGGAGGTATTCAATTCGACTTTATGTTTTTTATTGTGTGTTACCTCAGAACTTTCTTCTGGGCAAACCGATTTTGATAATTCTTTTTTTATTTGAAAGCTGGTGCTTCTCTTGTGGTCCCATAAAAATTTGATCAAGATCTGACCAGTAGTTTTAGAGTTATACATTGATGATGTTCTCAGTTTATTTATGTTGAAATCGGTTGTACAAAATAGTTTTGCCACTTGTTATAGCTGCTGTTGCCGTTTTTTTCTAGAAGTAATAAAATTTTTAGCCTTATTGTATGCATTTTACATCATGCAAAACATGACGAGATATCCATATTAATTTTGCGATATGTATCGATTCTGTTTAAAAATATCACTTGCCTATTTCTAGTAGTATATAGTATAGTCTATAGTATTGATTTAGTTCGAACTATTATTTATTATGTGCTCATAGTCAGTTATTGTCCTCCGTTGGCAAGCTCAGAAATCCCTATTCGTTCTCAAATCAAACTTCAAACCATGCTCAGTTTTAAGATGTCGTTAAGTCTCGAGCTGTTTCTATCACTTTAAGTAAAAGTGACTATGACACCGCGAGATTTAACGACATCTTAAAACTGACTACCGTTTGAGTATTTGGCCGTAAGGCATTAGAATTAGATTACATTGAGTTGACTTCACTGGACAAGCGAAGGGTTGTTATTGACTGTTCTTCTATAAAATTATAAGAAACTACGTATGCTGTCCAGAATACCTCTCTATTTTGTTTTAGTGAGCCGCGGAGAATACCTCCGATCAAGCCTCTAGTATGCCCATTCCGTAGGCCTCGGGAGAGGATCGAATTTCCCAATTTCTAGAACGTGCTAACTTTACAATAAATGCAATGACCATCACAAAATCCTTGACGTAAATTGTATGACAGCTACTAAATTTAAGAAAACAATTTTAGAGATGATTTAGTTTTTAGCCGTATTTTTGATGCTTTATTGTATACTAGCTTTTTATTTTTATCCGCGGCTTCGCTCGCGTGAGCTTCAATTTAAAGACATCATTAATACTATTCTGTGCCATCCATAAATTCGCAAAATTGGATCACTTGTAGCGACATTTTGGCATCTGTCTATATTGGAGGCACATGATTAAAATTTGGCAATATAATATGCAATAAAAACACTTAAGTGAGTTTATCAAATTGCATCAATATCATACGTCTAGCAACACATTTTTTAATATCGGGCATGTCTTCCGATGTGTCTTTATGAAGAGTAAAATGCCCTGGAATCACAAATGCGTTATTTACATAATATTCATATTTAAAGTTGATATCGTTTTGACAAAATAATGTTAAATTTTATGGTCTTTATTAATAAACGGCATAGTGTTTATTTGCGTTACTTGATTCAAATCATTAGCCCCATTGAATATTGATTATCACCATAAAATACATGCCGGTATTTTTTTACGTTCCAGTAGACTTCAAAATTTCATAAATGTAATTCTATTCATGTGAACATGTGAGAAAAATATTCTATATTCATGAACGGGAGTAGAAATATACAGAAGGTGGGCAGCAGGATCTTCCTGATCACAGTAACATAATAAAAATATGCAGTTGGCAACTCACCTGGCAAGCGTGGCAACTACTGCAAATATCCAACTTTTTTGGCAATCTATTTATTTATTTTTATTGCAATTCTTAAAACAAAAGAATACAAAAGGCGGACTTAATGCCTTTAGGCCATCGATCACTAATATTTTTATTAGTAGGTGTAGCAATATAGAATAAGAAAAATGCAATAAAATGATAATTAACAGCGTAATATATACATTTTATTAATGAATGAACTATACAAATATGACCTATAAATATACATATATATTTACACATATATACATGTTTATATACATATAAAATTAGTAGATACATACAAATAACTATGAATATACGACGAATTTATAGGGGTAATCGAATTGATGAACAGGAGTAGAAATATGGTATTAGCCATGTTGAGTCAGCGAAAGAGAAACCATTCCTCCATTTGGTCTCGTGGGTGTCGTAACTGGTGACAGAGGCAAACTGAAACAGGAGATGGGTGGCAGCACATTTCCTATGACAACGCAAAGTAATATAAGGTCGGGGAAAGTTTCTTCGTATTGTTACGAGCCAAAGTCGACGGCACTAGCGCCATCTAGTCTCGAACCGAGGAACTAAACTTCTTGAAGTTGAAACTCAAACTCTCGGTACCTTGCGCATGTTTACTTGAATATTCTGGATATTTCGGTGCTAATTTATATTTATAGGTGCTGCAAGATGCGATCGGGGAAGTATTGAATTTGGCGAGACAAGCGAACCTTCGGAGCGGAATAAAGTGAATTAGTGTGCTTAATTATTGGTGTTTTAAGTTTTAATTTGTGTAAAGAAAATTACAGTGTTAATTTAGGTAATCCTATCGGCAATTTTTATTGTCACGAACCTCAAGCTCGTAACAGTATTTTAGAAACAAATTCGAAAAATTTTTTTTCAAAGTTTAATTTCATTTAATTATAATATATATGTGTCATTTCTTTCGATAACTTGTTGCCATCTTGTAGGTAGTGACATAATCCCGTTGCTGTAGAAAATTTGGGATTGATCAAAAAATGTGACTAGTAGTTTTGACAGCCCTCTCTTGATGTTAACCGAACATTACCCCAAGAATTTTGAGGAGACCGAAACTGGTGAAATTCTGACGGTACAAAGTCAGGACTATATGATGTATTGACACTTTTCAATTAAGCTTTCTCAATTTTTACTGAGTGGCTAAAGATGTGTGTGGGTTGGCGTAATCATGATGATGAAATACCACTCCTTTTTTGTTGATCAATTCCGGCCGTTTTTTCTCAATTTCTTGCTTGAGTCTCATAAGTTGTTAGCAGTAGACTAGACTAGATCACCTTATTGTGTATTAATCCAGGTTTTGCTAGTCTGTGGAGCTTGACTACCCTCCGACCATGATCTTTTTCACACGTTCTTGTCGTAAGTGATGATCCACTTTTAATCACAAGTGATCAATCTTTTCAAAAATGGTTCGTTTACATTACGTTTCAATAGAGAATCGTAAATGAGTAGGTACGTACCTACACGATTTATTAGGTTCAGTGAGCTCGTGTGGTACCCAAATATCGAGTTGTTGTCAAAACTGTTTTGTGGTCAATCCTCAATTCCTCGGCTATGTCGTAACTACTAATATGCCGATCTTGCTCCACTTTTTCACAAATGGCATCGACTTTATCCGTATAGGGGCGACTAGAGCGGGCTGCATCTTTGACATCAAAATTCCCGGACTGAAAACGCTAGAACCAACTTTGTGCTACTCTTACTGACACTGCCTTATCTCCATAAACGTTACAAAATTTTTTTTTGTGGCTTGAGTCGCCTATTTCCATATTTTGTAATAAAACTTCAGAATGTATGGAATTTTTACGTTAGATTCACTCATTTTGTCGGACAGAAAAACAATTGAAAAATGGAGCGAAAGTGATTTTTAGTTTTAGTTTTCTTTCTCTTAATTTCTTATTTAGATTAATATTCTCTAAATTAAATATTGTCCTATATGTATTGATATTTAAACGAGCCACATATAAACAGTACAACCAAAGAGATTTTTCTTCAATTTCATACAAACAAAATACGAAGAAACGTGACAACTTGACAAACAACGGGAGAAGCCCATGATCAGCAGTGGATAGCCCTATTAAAATTAAAAAAAAGTAGTAGCCTACATACATCCCACTACTTCAACAACTGGGCACAGGTCGCAGCAAGTTTTAGAACAAAAAAGAGTTGATTGAGGTGACTCCAACGTGAGATAACCGACTTCACATAATATACCTAAAAATTATTTCCGAAATATTTCTTTAACTTCTAACTTTCTTTTAACTTCTTTTTTTAACTTAAGAAACTTCATATTGCAATTAAAATATTAGTTATGTTGGCGCGGGTTGAATTTGAGTTGCTTAATACGTTGACTGCGAAACGAGGCTTGAAACACCTCGTCCGTGTCTCGTCGTTATAGCGGTAAGGAAAAACTTAAACTTCTCTGTCGTGCGAGAGGCGTAACTTCCGTTTGCTTCAGTCTAGGAAAGAGATAACTATATATCTGAGATGTGCTATTGATGCCGAGTTTTTTGGTATATCTACCTTAATACCGGATTTTTTAGGCCTCGTACCGCACTGAATAAATTAAAGTTTAATACAGTGCGTTACGAGGTTGCGAACACCTCGTACCCCGCACACCTCGTACCGCACCCTACGCTAGCTTTACGCGGTTAGTGTTGTGCAAAACGTTGAACGCTGCACCCGCGACGATATAATAAGATGTCGAAACGTTGCCGAAGAAAGTTAATTAATAATATTATTGATGATGAAGAGGAATTGGGTGGTAAATATAATTCTAAATTAACGATATTTGAAAAACAGGTAAGTTTCCAATCAATATTTACAAATTATACTCAGTCTAAGTGAAATAATTATGTAGGAATATAACAAATAAATTCAACTAACAAAAGCAAAACACACACAGGCCGTAACGATCCCATACTTATGTATAGAAATGCTCAAATAAATCGCTACACCTAATCAACCCGCTTCAAAAATACACTATCAGTTTTTTTTCAGAACCCGCTCCAAACAATCTACATCATCTCGAAAAAGGATCAAAGAAAATGAGATGTGTAGGATGCTACGAAAAACTTCGCACCTTCTTATCAAGTCGTGAGGCTGACAAAATAGCAAAGAAAATTCTCACAGAATGTATCGGTTGCAAAAATATTATTGTTTAAGCTGTTTTAATGAAAAGCATCCATAAGTACAATTAAATAAAATCGATATTTTTTCCCATCACTAAACAATATGAAAAACTGCCCTTTTTCAGTGCGGTATGGGGTACATAAGACCCCACATTTTATTTTACCTATAGAATCTAAACTAAATAATCTGCCCACAGGCGGCGGCAGATTTAGTAACCTAACTTTAGTATTTAGTAGATCTTTAGATTTAGTAATCAACTTATTGATAATAATAATCGCGACAAAAACCATACGATTCGCCTTATTTGGCGCCAAAAAAAGAATTTTTATCTCATGTGTGGGTTTACTAGGCCTCGTGCCGCTACAACCTCTGATTCAGAACGAGGTTTCAAACGTCTTCTAACGCAGTAATGGAAAGTAAAGATAAATCAGTGCCGCTGGGAACGCGTTAATAGAATTAGGCGTTATTTTGCGGAAGTCCATTATATTAAAGATGGTAAAAATTACATTGCCTATATCCGCTCAATGAAACAAAATTATGTGAGTTTTAAGAGCACCTCCTGCCTTCCTTAGTTTTCTAGAGATTTATTGTCTATATGTATAGAAGTGATGATTATCTATAAGTGAGTGTGCATTATGTACCTTTTTCTGTTGCAATAACCAAGTTTTTCATTGGTATAACAAGCATTTGTAATGAAATTAAATAAAGAAAAACATGAATGATGGAAGTATAACTTCTAGCGCGCTTAGAAGCTTCAGGTTCAAAGGAATTCGTTAACATACGGGCAAACGGACGTAGTCGTATGATTAGACGATTGTGTAGTGCCAAAATAAAATTTTATAAACAAAACATCTTGCGCTGCACCGGCTGTTAATATGTTTACTCACATATTACTTTTCTACAAAGATAACATTTTTACTGCTTTATTATTTACGACCGACTCAAGCGAAATGCCAACACAATTTGAAACTAGTTTCAGACATTTCTACAATATACAGAGATAAATAAAACTGAATATATATATATATATATATATATATATATATATATATATATATATATATATATATATTAATGGTACTACTAACATTCGATAATTTTATAAAACATTGTTTATATTTTAATATTAGAGTAACAAACTCACAAAAGAGCTAACAGTCTACCTGATGGTAAGTGGCTAACTATATTTTGTGATGTTAGTGCTGTTAGCCTATTTGGTTTTGACAGCTTCATCTAATACAGGGCTGTTTAAAAGAATGGAAAGGCAATGATGATGATGCCTTTTAACTGTAAGGTTTTTTTTGAGTTATCTAATCGCTGTCCGAGTGGTGGAGTGCGGACCCCTGCTTCTGACTGCTTAGCTCGTGTCGGTCGACAACTGCAGCTTATCGACACATTGTACGTGGTAGAGCTGTGGTGCAGATATATTATAGTTGTAGCACGAACAGGTTGGCTCGACCGGGGAAGGACCACGCTCTCACAGAATACCAGCGTCAAATAACAGCCCAATGCTGTTGTGTTTCGTATGGTGAGTGTAGAAAATCGGATACCCTTTTACGGTACAAGTACAAGGCATTTCATCTTAATCCTCAGGGGTGGCAACGCGTCTGCATTTTGATGATAGATGTAGATGTTTATGGGCCACAGCATCTACTTACCATCAGGTGGACTGTGTGCTCGTTTGTCACCCTTATCTATTTAAAAGAAACCTGCAATTAATTTTGATCAAAGAACAATAAAGCTATAGATGTGTTTTCATCCTTGAGAATAAAAATGAAATATGGGTAAGAAAGTGTGGGTACCGACGTATGCTCCAAATATCCTGGACTATGAGGATAACAAATGTTGAGGTTCTGCGTCGATGAATAAGAAGTTGGATATAATGGGGACCGTGAAGGAGATGAAGCTGCAGTATTTTGGAAACATAATGAGGGGACACAAATATCGTATTCTTCAGCTTGTGATTCAAGAAAAAATCGAGGGAAAACGTTGACCTGGTGGAAGAAAAAGATCCTGGCTGAAGAACCTTCGTAAATGGTTTAACCTCAGCACTCATTTTCTCTTCCGTGCTGCAGCTTCAAAAATAAAGATAGTCATGATGGCCGCCAACCTTCGCAGAGAAGTGGCACCCTGAGAAAAAAAAGAACAGTTTCCCTGTCCGCGATTTAGACACAATAGTTAAATAATCGAAATGTTCATATAATATTATTCATTGGACAGTGAAAGGGTTAAAACAGTCACAGACAGATAGGTCCATATTTGGCCCGAGCGCCATCTTTATTCTCCTATTTGGCTGTTTTCGTATAGCGCCGGAAGTGAAGCGTGCGTGAGTCTAGATCGTTAATTATTTCCGTCTAGCACCACGTTTCTATAGTATATTTTTATTACTGATCTGATTCATAACATTCTTTAAAGCAGCCACAGAAAGATAGGTGCATACTTAGCCCAAGTACCATCATTATTCACCTATTTGGCTGCTTGCTCTATAAAGCGGTGGTAGTACAGCGTGTATATCCCATCTGTAAGACCTCGCTAGAATGTGGGTTGCCCCTGCGTTGTACAGCACTTCCCGCCTGTTCCCCTCCGACTATTTGTTGTAGTTACGAAGCATTATAAATCCAAAATTTGGGGTTGCATACGTATTAATATGTGTCATTACTAGGCTTCATGTCATAGACAATACGGCCTCGTCCCCTCGTACTCAAAGCTATAGAGTATTTAAACATATGATCCATAGATTACTGACTATATACTAGAGAATATGATCACTACGTTTCCCATAGCAACGTAAATATAAACAAAGTGGATTAAGTGGTCAATCCTATTCAATTCATAGGATTTTAAATAGTATCAGTTTGAATGTAGAAATACTAAAAAATTAAGGAAACTTAAATACCGTAAGTAACATCTTCATCATTTTTAAAGGTTCATAGTTGTTTAATGAACTGTCTTATTGCGAACAAAACTTCCTCGCTTGGCAGCTGGATTACAGATCGCAGTATCAGAAATCTGGCGTGAACGGGATGGTTATTTTGTTATCTGTCCAAAGCCATAAGACCTTTCCGGCATTTTCCATAGTTATCTTCTATAAGTTAAATTCTTGTTTGATCATTTGTGCAGATGTTTTTATACGTGGTAGAGCCATGTTGCAGTTATATTAGTAGTATAGTTGTAGCACGAATGAGTCGGCTCGACCGGGGAAGGACCACGCTCTCACAGAATATCAGCGTGAAATAGTATCTTAATGCTGCTATGTTTCGTATGGTGAGTGTAGAGAACCGGAGACTCACGGGTGACAACGCATCGGCATTTTGATTTGTAATCGAGGATAGATGTAAATGTCTATGGGCCGCAGCAACCACTTACTATCAGGTGGAGTGTGTGCTCGTTTGTCGCCATATCCTCATCAGGGTCACGAATAATGATATGTAAAATGGGAATCAAACATCATTGACTTTTTAAATATGTAGTGACAAACGAAGTTAGAAGTCCATAGACATGTCTATAGACACTTGCAGCCAACTTCAAACAAAGAACGCTACAGATGCGTTGTCACCTCAGAGGACTAAGATGGAATGTTTCACAGCCTGTAATTATTGCAGTTTATTTTTTATTTTTAGTGGTTATTAGGAAGACGCTATTACTCAATTGCTGATTTGTTTTCCTCTGTCGCCTCTTACGACACCCACGGGATGATATGGGGTGGTGGATATTTTTACACCGCCGCTACATGGTAATATACCTCCGATTGCCTAAATTTAATTATGTACCTACATTATATGTAAATTTGTTTTTCGAATGTGACAATAAAGTGATATTTATTAAAATTATTGTTGTTAGCTTCTAACCATGGATCTGAACGTGATGGATAAATTACGTTTGCTTAATATCGATACAGAACTGCGTCCACAGATCAAAATGAAACCTATGAGTCGATATTATTTCCTTACATCAACAAATCCTGTAGAGCAATTCTTCGTTTTCGCCTCCAGCGCTGCATGGCTTATACGAAAAACTGGTAAAGATTTTGAACAACCTAATGAAGAAGACGACCCTAACGCAACTATAGCGAGCATTTTAGATGTTCTACGTGAAAGAGATATAACAGTTGATTTTTCTTCTCATAAACTCAAACAAGGATATGGAGAGCAAGTTTGCTACATTTTAAACGTCCTAGCAGATGATGCCATGAAAAAAGAAAATTTCGAATGGCAGAAACCTATTGTAGATATTCCAGATCCCGAGGAATCAACTGATGACGTTGATCAAATTGAAGATGAAACTGAAATCTTTCTAGACAAAGTTGAAGAAGAAATGGCCGTTTATACTGATGAGTCAGAAGAGGAGAATAAAGTTAAAAAAGAGTCAATGGATTCCGTTACAATGGTTCATGATTGGGAAGCGTGGAAACTTGAATTGGAGAGAGTAGCACCCGCTTTGAGATTAAAAATATCTGCTGATGGACGAGACTGGCGCGCAAGGCTCGCTCAAATGGAAAGCTATAAAAATGAACTATTTGAAAGGCTTAAAACTACTGGTTCACAAATCAATAAACTACACGGTAACATTAGTTCAGTGATGGACAAAGTTGCGGCGCGAGAAAATATTTTAAATGAACAATTTGAACCGCTAGTTAAGGAGTATGGATCCCTTTTAAATGAATTAAATAAAGTTACCAATGAATATAAAGAGGTGAGTGTAGGAGTTACAGAACGCCAAGAGAAGTTAAACGAGTTAACTGCAAAAGTAGAAAACGTTAAACAGAAAACAGAATTGAAAGGTTCATCTATGAACGACACTTCGCCGCTGGTAACTGCAAAGAAAGCAGTTGAAACTTTAAAGAAGGATATACAAGAATTGGATTTTCAGATCATTATACTTCTATGGTTGTTGATCTCTAAAGAAAATCCCAAGAGTAATAATTTTTTGGCTAACGCCGAGTCTAGGATGTTGAATAGTGAAGTTTACTAGAAATATAATTTAAGTGCACATAATCCATCCAATCTTAAAAATAAACTAATAAAGGTTTTCGTTTAGTACAAGTATATCGATTTAACACCATCCCATCTTAAACTTTTATTTCAGCTTCAATCAAACCGCCAGTACTTGGTCTATTAGTAATTCAACAAAGTGTAATTTAAATGAATACCTATGTATTTATTTTTTTAATATTATTTTTTTCTATATTCTTACATTGGCATCCGATTGTGAGCTACGTTCAAAATTTCGACTCTCATCGTGTAGGTATCTCATTACAAACTTACCAGGAAGTTACTCTAAAATTACTTAATTCGAGCCGATTAAGTACTACAGTATACACGAGAGCAATTTAATAAAAAAACTTAACTAAACTAGTGATTAATTAAAACAATCAGGTGTTACTTTGCGGAAATGCATTATATTATAGATGTTAAAAATTAATAATAAATATCCCCGTAATAAAATAAAGTGATGTGTCTTATTTCCCTTCCTCAACTGTGTGCACTATCCCTGTCACCACTAATCTCAGCACCACTACCACGGTAATATTATCTATACAGTATTGTAACTCGGCCGTATCTTTGAAATAAATGCCTACAGTCGCGCGGTACCTAAACATGCGATAGGGCTGCCTGCCTCCAGCATTTTTACATTTGCCTACTTTGTGTTTCCATTTAGTTTTATGATTGTAAATATACTTTTTTTTATATAAACAAATATAATAGGTACACAAAGGTAGGTATAATAGGTAAGTTTTTTGATCGGTAGATTTAATTAAAAAACCATGTTTATGTTTGAATAACAATAAAAATGCGTGTCTCGGTCTTATAAATTTGCGACCGAAAAATATTTGACCTCGGCTGAGACGTACGAAATGCTTTATCATTAAAATTTTAAGTTATAAAAGTCCGTGTCACTTGTCCTTGTTTATGTTTTGGGAAACATGTACAAGGTGGAGAAAAGGAATATTTTTACTTGGTTATAGATCCCTGCAGCTATTTTACAACTTATATGTTTGGTTTTAAATGAAGTTCGGATTTATTATTTCTTTATTTCTATTCTATTATTTATGTCCTCCATTTTTTAAATATATTCCACAAAATCATCACTGCGGCAGTCACGACTGTCTGCATGCCGAGCGCATGCCGAGATCGAGGCGCGTAGGCATAGCTCTCGCTTCGTCCGTTTGTATGGAGTTGGAATACTGTATAGATAAAATTACCGTGCCAATACTCCCAACATCACTGCACTAGGAAAGACACGCCACGTCAATACGACACGTGTTACGCCTCTAAACTGAATATTCTCAGGTGAAGTATAACTGCGGTGGCTGACCGCTTTTGATTTTGTTTTCCCACACATGCGCAATACAGGCAATAAATGAGACGTAAATTTCAATTATTTAATTTATAATACATTTTTACACAACGCTTATAGGTACCTAATTGCAATAGACTATAAACCATTGGTAAAATAAATGTAAATAATTTGACATTTTCAAACTATTGGTTACAATTTAAACAATTAAATGATGTTATAAATACTCTTGACATAAAATTATATGATGAAAACGTTTCTTATAATATATTATATTGTATATCCTTATATTCGTTACGGTTATATTTATCTAATTAAGGTAATACCTCGAAAGTTTGGTGGTTTTTCTATTTAACATATTTTTTTAAGTTTTATAGATTACGAACCAAAATGTTGGTATATGGTTTTTGACTATATGACCTTGGATTGCATAAAAGGAAAACACGATATCATGTAATTTTCTCGATAGAAACAAATTGCAAAGTAGGCTCTAATTATTTACATTTCTCGATGACACCACAATATTCTTACGAATAATTTCATGGAATTATTTTTAAGGCATAGTATATAATCATATCTAAGTTCTCATAAACCAGTTTTTAGTCCACAACGAAGTTTTGTTAAAATAAATAAATATGCGGTACGCAAATTATGTGATAGCCATACCGAGCGCTTGCTCTGTATGGCTATCTCATAATTTGCATACTATGAAGTCATTGCATCACTTTCATTTTGACACTCCCGCAGTCGTCCGGTAGCTTCACCGACAAAGGAATAAGCCACGCCCTCAAAACTTCGATTCATTTTCAAGGTATCCTCTTAACCGTATATTCAGTAATCTATACTCTTAACCCTTTGAACGCCAACAACGCCTTACAAACGACAAACGTAACTGGTCCCTAGAACGCCAAGTTTAGGCGACAAATAGATGTGCTACTTTATAATCTTATATTATACAAAATTAGTGAAAAGATAATGTTTTAAATTTTGTCATCTTCTCCGTATGTCACTTAATTAAATTGAACCAAAGTTAAGCTTGACCTTGGTAGTATTCATTCCAAATTTGAACTTGTTTTAGGCGAAGATAAGAACTCAAAATATACGTTCACTAGACGCCATCATAAATAAATAAATAGCGACACTAGTGATAGGTTAATTTAATCTTGTACAATTTACAAGAAGATTGTGGTAATTGAACTAAAACATTAATTAAAACCACAAAGAATGCATCTATTGAGTAAGACCTTATTGTTAATACGATTAATATACATCATAGAAATATAAAAAATTAAAAATTAATGTTGTTAAAACCTACATACATTTAAAACATCGATTTATCTATGGTCATTAAGTAGTCTCGTCACCAATTAAGAACTATCCTTCACTCGCGCCCCGTCAGGGTATATGTATTCTGTGATTCGCGCCCTCGCCGCTGTCGTTTTGAGCGTGTTGAATTTATTTTCCCGAAAACATTTTCTAATTATGAGTGAACATTATACGTATTATACAGATCTGTAATAGTTTGCTTTTGCCAAACAACAGCCTGCATTACCACATCCCTAAAATAGCCGCGTTTTCTTTGAAACCGTACGCCATTGTCACTTTCAGCCTTTGAGCATAGAAAACTTTCAGTTGACAAGTAGTGACTTCGATTTAATTTTAGGGATGCGCTTTGTTCCATAAAAGCTTGTTTCAATGGAATTTAAATAAAGAAACTAGTTTGTTAATATGATTATTTCGTTTATGTTAGTTCATTAATGATACAATAGTAACATTTAATAAATTAAACCCCTTTATAATTGGGAAATCGATTACAGTAGCTGTGATAAAGATTTATCGATATTAGTAATACCCCAACATTAGCATTTTGTAGGTATTTATTAGTAAATAAATGGCTTGGCGTAGAGAGCATACTGCCCATAGAGGAAAGTAATATATCGTACAATACTGCCGATGTGCTGCGCTTGGCGTTCAAAGGGTTAATAGAAACAGGGTCTTGCCTTTCCGAAAATACTTTCACTTTTAGATGCTACTTATATTACAAATATTATTTTAATATTTCCATTTATCCATCCATTACAGTCTATAAAAATCCACTGCTGAACACAGGCCTCCCCCATAAGTTGCTTCATAAAGGGGATTTAGCCATAGTTGCCACGCTTGGCAACTGCAGTATTTTTTATTTTTAGTCGTTATTAAGAAGACGCTACTACTCATTACATCCACGAGATTATATGGGGTAGTAGACATTCTTACAACGCGACTACACTACAATCCATCCATCCATTACAGTCTATAAAAATCCACTGCTGAACACAGGCCTCCCCCATAAGTTGCTTCATAAAGGGGATTTTGCCATAGTTGCCACGCTTGGCAACTGCAGTATTTTTTATTTTTAGTCGTTATTAAGAAGACGTTACTACTCATCACATCCACGAGATTATATAGGGTAGTAGACATTCTTACAACGCGACTACACTACAATCCATCCATCCATTACAGTCTATAAAAATCCACTGCTGAACACAGGCCTCCCCCATAAGTTGCTTCATAAAGGGGATTTTGCCATAGTTGCCACGCTTGGCAACTGCAGTATTTTTTATTTTTAGTCGTTATTAAGAAGACGTTACTACTCATCACATCCACGAGATTATATAGGGTAGTAGACATTCTTACAACGCGACTACACTACAATCCATCCATCCATTACAGTCTATAAAAATCCACTGCTGAACACAGGCCTCCCCCATAAGTTGCTTCATAAAGGGGATTTAGCCATAGTTGCCACGCTTGGCAACTGCAGTATTTTTTATTTTTAGTCGTTATTAAGAAGACGCTACTACTCATCACATCTACGAGATTATATGGGGTAGTAGACATTCTTACAACGCGACTACACTACAATCCATCCATCCATTACAGTCTATAAAAATCCACTGCTGAACATAGCCCTCCCCCATAAGTTGCTTCATAGAGGGGATTTAGCCATAGTTGCCACGCTTGGCAACTGCAGTATTTTTTATTTTTAGTCGTTATTAAGAAGACGCTACTACTCATCACATCCACGAGATTATATGGGGTAGTAGACATTCTTACAACGCGACTACACTACAATCCATCCATCCATTACAGTCTATAAAAATCCACTGCTGAACATAGCCCTCCCCCATAAGTTGCTTCATAGAGGGGATTTTGCTATAGTTGCCACGCTTGGCGAGCAGATTGCCATTCGTAGTTTCTTATTATTTTCAGTATTAGATGCTATCAAGAGGGTGCAGCTTCCAGTGTTGCTAACTAGATGGGTTTCCCGTTAGATTTGACGGGACAACAAGGTTGGCAACGGGAAAAAATTGTGTTTAACGGCTAACGGATTTTTTAACGAGACAACAAAAATTTATGTTTTTTTAGATTTGTTTTCGAAATAAAAATAATTTGGAAATGGCAAAAATTAAATTATAATTTGATTCATTTTTTCGTTCAAAAATACGAAAAAATGTGCAATACAACGAATGATTGACACTTGTCTACCGTACTTACAGGATTTGACGGGATTATAGTGTTCCCTACAACGGGAGCTAGATTTTAATGTTGGCAACACTGGCTGCTTCTCATCTCCTGTTTCAGTTACCCTCTGTCACCTCTAACGACACTCACGGGGCGATATAGGGTAGGAGATGTTCTTATTCAGCCACTACACGGTTAATATTTATCTTATAAATACCAACTAGAAATAAAATAGACATAAAAGAAAAAATTCTTATATTTTTCATAAGGTGCATTTAAAAATTATTATGATTACATATAAAAGAAACGTCTTCTTTAACAAAAAAATACTTTTTAATTAGGATGATATTATTATATTTTAACTTTGGCCATGATAGGAAACAATACAACAATATAATAGGAACAAATAAAATCTCCAAAACAATGGAGTCCATTGTAAACTGCCAGCTCATGAGGGTACCTTGAGGATCACCAGCTGATTAGTGACCGCCAATACGGTTTTCGCCGTGGTCGGTCAGCTGGTGATCTTCTGGTCTACCTAACTCACAGATGGGTGGAGGCAGTAGAGTCCAAGGGGGAGGCATTGGCAGTTTGGACATTGCGAAGGCCTTCGATCGGGTTAGGCACAAAGCGCTTCTTTCGAAACTCCCATCCTGGGCTTCCCGAGAAATTGTGCGATTGGATCACCAGCTTTCTTGCAGATCGGGGCATCAAGGTCGTTGTAGACGGTGCAAGCTCCGATTGCAAGCATATTAATGCTGGTGTTCCACAAGGCTGCGTGCTATCGCCAACGCTGTTTCTTCTATTCTTCTATATCAATGATATATTTACAAACCCGTAACATTCATTGCTATGCAGATGACAGCACTGGTGATTCTCTTTACACCGGCCGAGCCAATATTTCTCGGGAAAACGTCTCAGAGTGCCGGGACAAACTTGTGTCTGAAGTCGAGTCTTTGCTGAACAGAGTCTCGGATTGGGGGCGACTAAATCTAGTCTAGTTTAACCCCCAGAAGACACAAGTGCGCGTTAACCGCTAAAAAGAACCCCTTTGTCGTATCTCCTCAGTTTCAAGGTACTCCCCTTGTTGCCTCAGCCAGTATCGGAATCCTCGGCGTCGACATATCGAGTGACGTGCAGTTTCGTGGTCACTTGGAAAGGAAGGCCAAATTGGCCTCTAAAAAGCTTGGCGTGCTCAGCAGAGCGGGACAGTATTTCATGCCGGCACACCGCCTGCAACTTTACAAGGCGCAGGTTCGGCCGTACATGGAATACTGTTCCCATCTCTGGGCTGGGGCTCCCCAGTACCAGCTCCTTCTACTTGACCGCATCCAGCGCAGACCGGCTCGAATCGTCGACGGCCGATTGCTTTCCGATCGGCTCGATTCACTGGCACTGCGAAGAGATGTTGCATCTCTTTGCATTTTCTTTCGCATATATCATGGAGAGTGCTCTGAGGAATTGTTCGGATTAATCCCAGCCGCCAAATTTCGTGAACGCACTACGCAGCAAACGTACCGATACCATCCACATCATCTGGATGCTTGGCGGTTCACCACTGTACGTTTCAAGAGGAGTTTTCTTCCGCGTACAACCTCTCTGTGGAATAGTTTACCACCGGCGATTTTTCCGGACCGATACGACCTGGGGACCTTCAAGAAAAGAGCGTACTCCTTTCTAAAGGGCCGGCAACGCACCTGCAATTCCCCTGGTGTTGCGGTTGATCATGGGCGGCGGTAGTCACTTAATATCAGGTGAGCCGCATGCTCGTTTGCCCCCTCTTCTATATAAAAAAAAAACAATATAAAAGCTACATTATATGTATACACGATCTTAAAGCGAAATCACATAATATTAACAATATCTTACATTATTATAGGTACCTAATGTTTTTGATTTGTTTGTGCAATGCGATTCTAATAATAATGGAAACGTGTTAGGCCTCATATTACTATTATGATATTTTACTCACAAAATATGACGTATGTTAGCTTTAAATATATAAATCGGTGCTTTTTTTAGAAAGTCGATTTTACACAAAATGTTTTAGTTATATTTAACTTTACGAGTAATTTTTAAAAGGGAAATAATTATAATTAGATACTATATTTGAATATTACGATTTTACGAGTCTATTTGAGTTTGAATTTTTTTTTCAGTTTATTTAAATTTCATACATTAAGATTCATCTTACATTAAAGAAGAGATATCTGGACGGCAAGCCGTTTAAAGAATAGGTTGTTAACGATCTATTGCTGCGTTTTGTTCGAATCGTGAATATCAGACTAATATTTAAATGAAAAAGTCGTAGGCAATTATCATCTCGTATTCCCCTGTTTCCTCATCCAAAACTGGACCGATGATCATATTTTTAAGAACAATATAAGAAATATTCTCGCTGTCTGTATGTGTTTCTTTTAATTTTTTATATTCGTTTACTTGTTGTGTACCTATTACCTAACAACGGCGTTATAAACTGGGTTATAATAAACAGTTTTTGTAATTTGGTTAAAATATATAAAATAGTATAGTTTTTAAAATAATTAATTTACTTATGAAAAAAAAAAACAATACTAGAGACAGATTGTGTAAGGATAAAAGCTAAAAAGGAACTAAATTTAATGTGAAATGTGATGGAAGTATGATAATAGGGTAGGTACGAAAGAGAATGATAGAATTAAATAGTTAAAAATTGTATAAGCGAGATAGATTATTGTATGATGTATGTTCAAAAGATAAAGAATACATATTACGTGTAATAGCGAAAAGTTTTTTATTTCACGTTACAATTGTATCGTAAAACTATTTGCTCTACAGTGTCATTATTCAAAGAGAAAACAGAGGAATACGTTTGTATGGACTAAAAGTTGCAAAAATATTCTCTTAACACAACGCATGATTTATTATTGTTTCATTAACCGACACTTGGTTATGTTCGCCGCGCTATCCTAATGCGTATTGACGGGACAACAAAGGTCATAATGATAAAATAGTGGAATATTCATGGAGTTCGCACAACAGTAAGTACTTATTATTATCAATATGTTTGGGGCCATTCATTAATTACGTAAGTCCAGAGGTAAGGGTTTAAAAATCTCTACATGCGCCCTTATCATGGTGGGGGCGGGGGATTGCGGATGCCAAATGTTTTCTTAATTGTATTATGTACTTTTCGATTTACATGAAGCAAATAAATTAAAAAAAAAACATCTTATTTTACAAATTTCATTGTTTATAAAAATCTTAAATCTGTTCATTTTTATCCATTTTAAATGTTATAAATAATAATATTAGTACATTCTTCCCGGATATTAATCCTATTTTAATAATTTGGAATATAAATGATTAAATTATTTTTATTTAAATAATAATTTTGATCACAATTGCATATTATTTTACTAAAACTAACATTATTTCATAATTTTAAAAATCCCGCGTAGTTAACATATTATTATTCTGATAAACGAGATATAAACTTTCGTAAGAAAAGGGAGGTGAGAGCCCCTGTTCATAAACTCTTACATGGAAGTAGCGACGGGGGGGTCAAAACTCGCCAAAATTAATGAATGGCCCCTTTGGTTCGCACCCAAGTACACTCGAAAATGTATAAAATGTAAAACTATTATAAATGCAATAGGAAATTGGATCTCAGAAATACTTACAGAGCACATGCGATATTTAAACGATGCATGAATATAAACTAATTAATACTGCACATATTTATAATTTTCAATGTAATGTACATGTTCTGCTGTTATTTAATTTTCATCAAACATACATTGCAGAAAATTTTCAACCAACTTACAAACTTATTCAGATTTGAAAAATAAATGCAAATTTCTTGAGGCCTAAGCCCTCCCTATGTTATATATACATCATTTTAAAGGCAATTGAAATTATGTTTTGAGACTAATTGTTTTTTTTTAAGAAGACTTTCATACTTCGAAATAAACAATTAAAAATTTTGTACTACCGATATCAATAAAAGTAAAATGAGAACATCACCAATGCAGTCGAATTCAACTGATTACGCATTATTAAGGATAACTCAAAAACCACTGGTCAGATCTTGATCAAATTTATATGGGATCACATGAGAAGCATCAGCTTTCGAATAAAAATAAAATAAAACAAACATTCAAAAATACAGTCAAATTGAAAACCGCCTCCTTTTCTGAAGTCGGTTGAAAAAGAGCCTCTAGGTCAATATTTTGGCCTGTTTTTGGGTTAATGTATATGCTCCACATAATATAGACAATTTACTTATCGTATTTGGAGCAGGAACATACTACAGAATTAGAGTATATTAATACTTTATAAATTTTTTATTTAAATATTTAATATATAATAAAAATAATAATAAACAGATTGGTTTAACAATATTTAAAATTTTTAAAGAATCTTTTGAAGAATCTCATTATGACTTATACTAGCCAGTCATATTGTTTTTAAAAGTTAAATTTACAGCCTGTATATGTTCCCACAGATGGGAACAGGCTTCATATTGTTATGCTCATGTGTAATTAGTTATTAAAATTACAATTTAATGTTTCAGTGCTAGGTATATTGGTGTTGCCTGCTTCGGTAGCGGTTATATTACCGAGGCTTTTAGAACAAAAAAAAAACATAACATTATATAGAACCGTTCTGTTTATGTTTCTACAATGAAAATTCTTTGGTATTTCCAATAATACAGACATGTAGCTATATTCAAGACAATATTCTCAACTTTAGTTCCTTCAAAAACTTAACAACTAGTATAACAATAACATACAGGGTTATTTTGCAATATACGCCCAAATTTGTAGAGAAGGTTCAGAATAAGTAATATAGGCAAATGGTGAAGAAAAATTAATAAGAAAACTGAAACATTGTGTTATTTTAATCTTTTAAATTCAGGATGCGTGGTAACGCATTATTTTAACTGATTGTCATACATAAATATTTAACGACTACTATTACGCAAACACACATTCGTAAAGGTCGCTCGGTAGGCAAAATCGTTGTGAACGGAAACGCACACAGAGGAGCGCGCGTAAGCGTAGAAATCACAATCAATTTGGGAAAATTTTAAATAAAAGTAGCCTTATTTACTCGTATTTTCAAAAACTGTCACTACGATATATCATTATTTATATATTAAACTTAAATATAAAATTTGAAAAATAACCCTGTACAGTTCAACAACCATTTACGGAGAAGAATGTATGAAGACTACAACGTAGACGTAATGATAATAATATGTAAATAAATAATAATAGTTTTATAGTTCAGTAAAACAAAGAAATATTAATACATATTTACATATTAAGAACAATTAGTTAATTTAAAATTAGTATTCGATTTTGAAATATTTTCTTATCACTAATTATTCAAATAGAGTAAATATACTTTGATATATAATTAATTACTAAATTAAATAGTTGACTTCTACAGCTAAAAGTATATAATGCTTTCGGTAAAATAAATCGTAGTAAAGCAAATATTTTACAAGATAGCGATTAAATTACACGGTAAATATGTGAGAACTATTTTTTTTATTATAAGCTTCTTACAAATATTTAAAATTCTGAATTTTGCACATTATCCGACGAGTATTTAACGAAATTCACTTATAGAAGATATAATGACTTCAATTTAAAGGCAAGTTGTCTTGTGCCACAGCAGTGATACGAATTTAAGTTCCTTAGATTTAGTTAAAAATGTTACACCACCGCGGTTTCAAGGTATGACTTTAGAAAATAGTGTTAAAAACGAAACTGACGTCGTTCAGACATATCAAATCAAATCATTTATCATCATAATCATCATTACAGCTTTTCACAAGTCCACTGCTTAACATAGGACTCCCCCAAGAAACGCCACAAAGCATGGTCCCGAGCCACCTTCATTCATTGACTTCCTGCATGTCTTACCAGGCCCTCACTCTATTTAGTAGGGAGAGGGGGGCAGGACGCCCTACACTTCGCCTACCAGTACGAGGCTGCAACTCGAGAACTTTTCTTCCCCATCGGTAGTCGGTTCTTCAAGCTATATGACCAGCCCATAGCCACTTCAGCTGACTAATCCGTTAGTCTATGTCGGTTACACTGGTTCTACTGCGGATATCCTCGTTTTTAAGTCTATCACGCAGAGAAACCCCAAGCGCAGTCCTTTCCACAGTTCGCCGAGCGACTTAGAGCTTCCTCATACGGCCAACAGTGAAGGAATCAAATCATTAATTTGCGTTAAATATGTTAAATTAGATGGAAAACGTTAGTAACAAGTTCTCATATTTAGTACTCACAGACATGCAAAACACTGGACAAAATGCGGACAATATTAAATTCTATTACATCATAAAAATTATTTTATGAAAATTAAAAATTTAAGTCAAAAGATTTTTTTTAAATTGAAAATTAAAAATCTTAAAATTACTTTATTAATTAGTAATTATGTAATTTACGTGCTCTTCTCAGTTAGTTTTAGGTGTATGATTGTGGACGATTTCATATTATTTTTAAAATATTGCGGGTATATATTTTTTCTATATAATACAATATATTACTTGGTACTTAAACTTATTGACTCGAAAAACGATTAGGCATACAATATTTGTTATAAATCTGATAGTTGCATTTAAATAAATGTTATATATCTAAAATCTTTATCTATAAATTACAAGTCTAATACTACTACATAATTCCCAATAAAATTTTACCATGATTTTTCTGAAAACTTTTGAAATATTGGTTTTATCTTACTTTCTAATTTATTTAAAAGTTAGCCCGCGTACATAATTGATACTATTTATTTTCCTGTAAAATATAAATTGCTTTTGTGGTCCAATAAATAAATAAAAAATTTAAAGTTAGGATATTTTTTTTTGCGCTTTGGTAGCAACTATACTCTGAAACATATTTAAAGGAACAGAAAAGAGGTTAAATTATTTTTACTTGTCTCTCCCTTAACTGATTTATACATGATGAAAAGAATGGTCTTTTACTATTAAAAATAAACTGTCTAGGATAAATTGTGTAGGAAGTTAGTTCTAGTCGATATATACAAATTGTTAGATTTCATTGGTCTTCTTTAATTGTAAGATGAAATGTTTTTTCGAAAGATTTTATCCTTATCACATCCCAATTGATTGGTTCATTAAAATAGTGATTGTTTAGTATATTTTTGATTTTTTTATTGGGTCGATCGCCGACTCAGATAAGCTTTTAAAAACATTTAAATGTGGTTATTCTTATTTTGAAAAACAAAGGCATGTTTCGAGTGAAATTTCTTATTTCAATATTTAATTGTACTTTCTCTCGGTGCCTATCGTGTTTTTTCCATCCTGTATAGTGTGACATAAAAAGGATTTTATTAATCATTTATTTCTAGTTTTCATTCAACTGTGTTGATCTTATAAATGAGTATTGTAAGGAATTTTGATGACGTTTATCGTTTTATTGGCAAGTTTTAAATCTTTTGATGTCGTGTTATATACACAATGTTTTCTCAACAGTTTACATTTTTTGTGTTTAATATATCAAGCTCTATATTAATCATTATTTAATTATCAATCCAAAAAATAAAACAATTCTTATTCTCTAATTTGTCTCTTCGTTGCGTTTCTGTAAGATTTACGTGTATAATATTTTTGATGTATATAATAACTTTTGCATTGCCACTGCACTGATTGAATTATATAATTTAATGATATATAAAAATAAGGCCTATAATACACTCTAGTTAAATATAAGTACTTACGTTATTAACAAATAATTATGATAAATATCGTTGTAATTGAAAACTGCCTTTACATCAATTTTTTAAAGACAAATATAAGTATAGTCATTCGTTGAGCCGACTCGCGTGTTTTCTCAGTTCGCAGTGTATCTCCTGTTATGATCTGTCTCAGAGGTATAGACAATCAGTATAGTTACACATCTTAAAGTTGATGGCAAGTTTACATAGACCACAGTAGCCTTTTATTAATGTAGAATTTTTGTTAGTATCAGTGCTGTAACCATAAAACTGTTATAATGTTTGCATGTTTAAAACATGTCTCTATTTGTCTTTGTTTTTCTGATTGAGCAATAAACTTTTAGCCTGCCCCAAGTAAATCGAGTCCGGTTTTGAAGGGTCGTCGAAAGTCACGTTGTATTTTCTTTTCAAATCATCCATGAACTCTTGTTTCAAAATGGCTAGACATCTGAAAGCAGGTATCAATATATGACCGCACAATTCATAGGATAATAATAATAATATTAATACAATAGTTCATACAAATATCCAAAGCTGGACGTGGGCATTATCCCACAGTAGGGATTATCCATAATCGCTATGCTTGGTGCTACAATTGTCATACATTACCCCAATTGCAATACCAGATGTTTACCTCCCGTTACTAGAGTGAATTCATGACAGTTTTTAAGTCGACTCTTATGGTAGGAAATATGTGAATTTTCTTCAGTCACTTTTGCGATTAAAACAATAATACATTCTAATCTATACATATATGAGAGGATATTTGTATATACGCATATTATAGCGTTTGTATATATTGTATGCACGCGTGTGTGTGTGATTGTGTGCGTGTGTTTGTGTGAAGATGCGTGTGGCGCGAGCGCGCGTTTGTGTGTGTGTGTGTGCGTGCGCGTGCGTGTGTGTGAGTGGCGTGTGTGTGTTTATGCGTGTAAGAAAATAGTATACTAACATTCTGTAGCGCGGGTCCGCTCGAAATGCCGTAATGTCGTGCGAGGGCGCGGGCGGAGTGTGCACTACGAACGCGCCCGGCAGCACCACCGCGCGGTAGCCTTGCGCTCGCAGTTCCACACTGTGGGATACCTGACCGAACACACTTTTCGTTTAAGGACTTCCTCCTTTCGATATAGATTCGTATCATTGGGTGATCAAACAAATATTCTATAGATCAGCGGTTCCCAAAGTAAGTGCCGCGGCGCCCTGGTGGAAACTAAACTTAGGTAATCTCGAATACAAAATAAACAATACAGATCTCGCGCGCTGCACATACGTCACTAACTAACCGATAGGTACTTACGCTCGGAATGAATATCCACAATTAAGTTAAAAAAGCTAAAAAAAATCTAAGAATTCTTATTACGTTTGCAACTTCTTATCAGATTCATATTGTGGGTGCTTAAATTTTCTGCCTATGTATCTACCCAGTATCATAGTACCCTATTTCAACTAGCTAGGACGCTGGGAGAAAATATTAAATGTGTAAACGCGTAGCGAACTGAAAAAGTTTGGGAACCTCCGATTTAGATAATTAATAGAATCAGGCGTTACTTTGCAGATTTCTATTATATTATTATTAGCTTAAATCCACATAATACCACAACTTCCAACACCACTACACTAGGAAAGACGCACCACACGATAATACATTTTATACGTGGTAGAGCCACGCTACAGCTGTATTATGGTTGTAGCACGAAAGGGTCGGCTCGACCGGGAAAGGACCACGCTCTCACAGAATACCAGCGCAAAATAGCAACTTGAAGCTGCTGTGTTTCGTATGGTGAGTGTAGAAAACCGGAGACCCGTTTTACTGTAATCGAGGTATTCCATCTTAGTCCTCAGGGGTGACAACGCGCCTGCATTTTTATTTTTAATCGAGGTTAAATGTGGATTTCTATGGGCCACAGCTTCCACTTGCCATCAGGTGGACTGTGTGCTCGTTTGTCACCTTAATTCTATAAAAGAAAGTGTTTCGCATCTACTATACGGCCGACGTATCTTGGCGAGTCTGAATATAGGCTCTGCGAAGTTTAGCGCATGAACACTCGTGAAGAAAACTGTTATTGTCATTTTTTTATATATACCAATGTACAAATAAAATTTCCCTAATACAGTGACCAAAAATATCAAAACACTTTGGAGACATTATAAATTAAAGATTCAATTTTGATACCTCACCTTTCGATAGGGGCAGATTTTATCACAAACACATACAATATTATTTACATTTAATACTTTTTATTTATTTACACTTATTATTATTTAATCACTGTCGCTGAGGGGGGAAATTCCTAACATAAAGTCGTCGGCCCCTTGTGTACCATGTGAGGTACTTGGCATAGGTTCATCTTCGTAATCGTCGCTCTCACTTTCAGACTCACTTTCTGAATCTGAAGCTGTATTAATGATGAATAATTGATCCGTCATTTCGTCAATAATATGGTCGCTCTTCCTATAGTCATGTTCGACCTCTTGCACTTTTCTGCATAAAGCACTCCATTCATTCTGACCCATTAAATTTACTTTTTCTTGTATGAGCTCCATTGTCCGGGTTACGTTCCAGTCGACGTTTTTAGCGGCTACGTGCCCTTTAATGGCAGCCCACACCATCTCGATGGGGTTTAAATCGGGATGATATGGGGGTAAACGAAGGACATCGTGGTTGTTTTGTTTAAACATTTCATCTATTACGTATTTTTTATTCACGTCTTTGTTTTTTTTTTATTAGATCGTAAAGTTGTGGTTTACGCATGTCCTTTTCATATGGTATACCCTTTTCTAATAACCACGATTCCATTTTTGCCTTCTTGTCATTAGATGTAGGGGCAGGATCCATTAATTTGTTGTGGTACGGAGCATTATCGATAACCACCACCGAGTTAGGGCTCAAATTTGGAATCAGTTGGGTCCGTAACCATTTCTCATAATTTTTGAAATTCATGTCATCATGATAGTCTCCGGTTTTGCTGCCAGATTTGAACATTAGTAGCGCGTTCGGAACAAACCCTGCTTCTGACCCAGCGTGTACCATCACTATCCGCTGACCTTTTGATATCGGGCGCTTTAGTCCTTGAGCGGAACCATCTGACCACGCCTTACCTTTTGTATGTGATGAGTGGGCATACGACTCGTCAGTGAATACAATTGGTCGCCCTTCGTCCCTGTATTTTTTCATTGCCTTCAAGTACAAGATCCTTTTCAGGCGAATGTCGGTCTTCTCTATAAGAACCATTCTATTGGTTTCGGTCTTTCGCCACTTGAAACCCAAGTTTTTGATAATTGTCTTTAAGCTCGTTTTACCACCTTGAAAATTTATATCCCGTTTGAGTTTCGCTAGTAATTTGTTTATCGTCGGCATTTCTTTTTCAGTTTTGTGGAAGTTGTGTATGCATCTTTTTACTACTCCCTGGTCAAAATTATCCATATCAGTAATAGGTTTTGATCTAGACCTTTTTTTTACCAGGCGTGCGGAATACTGAAAGTAAGCCCGAAATATTGCCTTCAGTTGCGATCCGCTGTACTGTGCGTTGGGACACACCAGTTGCGTTAGCAACTCTTAAATAAACTTTATCGACATCTTTTACGCCTTCTTCTTTTTCTTTTTTCATATATTGCGTTAAATCGTAAATAATTTTTCTCGCCTGGCGATTTAACACACTGTTATGTTTTGGTGGCATGTTTGGCGAATAATATAAGTGCTAACTGACACTTGCAAATAAAACAAATAAAACAAACAAAACAAACTTAACACTATTAATAAAAACAAACAACAATAACAACGAAAACTTTTGTAACCGACTGTGCTCAAGACAGAGATAGCGACACGAACACGACACCAATGCTAACGTGTGACTGAGAAATATTACCGTGTACCGAGCATTGCCGAATAAGCACGAAGCTTTACGAAGTAACCAGAAAGGGATGTCCAACACGCGTGCCTGAGGGTGTTGTTTAATCGATTTTTATTCAAATCGATTAAAATTAAGACATAAAAATATATTTATTTGCAATTTATAAGGAGGTTCTAAATTTTCTCAAATAGTCGTTACTCAAGAAGACGTTAATAGATAATTGATATTTAAGTACATTATGTCTTTCAGCTGAGAAAATAATATGTTTTTAGTTTTTTTTTTATTTAAGTCGAAATCTTGTTTATTATCAACAAAATTCACTATATTTGTAAATCTATTTCGTTTAATATCTTATATAAACAAAAATCAATAACTTCTAAATAAAACTAATCGATTGCGATATTTTATGACTAAAGGGTCGATTGTGTTTACTTATGGTCAATCTCTAGCCTAGACCACCGCCCCCCGTACGTCGCCTCATGCCACCATTTTGTTCCTTAAAAAAGCTATTGCGCAACCTTCTGCGCGAAGGTCGGACTCGCCAAGATACGTCGGCCGTATTGTACAAGAGACATCCTCTTAAAGTAAAGAAACACTGCAGTGGTCGCCCACTAAGTAGTCACAACTTAGCTTAGCAGTCAACCACTTTCCGGCAGGGAGGCAGGTGTTCTTCAAATTAGATAAAATTTTATTTTATTACTACTCGGATCTTATCAAATTAATTTTTAAAATATTCTTTAATATAAGCCGTACTCATTTTGAAACCGTTTTAAGAAATTTTAGTATTTAGAGGTTTTATAGATCGCATTTATATTATAAAAATTTCATAAAATGAAGTGACCCTTTTTTCACCTTCAAATGACGTCATGAAGTAGGCTGAATGAAGCGAAGTCAATATCGAGTAATTTAAAAACCATGTAGTCCTGTTTGTCTAGTTGTAGAATGTCAACGTCTCGGTTGTGTTCAAAAAAAAAAAAACAAACAATGTCATTGTTTTTATGCACGTATGCAATGCATCATGAGATCTGGTCTCTTGATTTAGTAAGAAAAACTATGCATTAGAAACACACTATCTAAAGCGACAGTAGCCTACTGACTGGCAGGGTGCGGACCGCGAATTCGAAAGGTCTTGAGTTCAAATCCGCCATTCATCTACTGTCGTGAACCACTCCTTACACAAGCATTTTCAGCTTACCAGGAATGGTTAAAGATAATATTAGTAATGTAAACAGATACTAGTATCTTTAAAAAATACAACGCATACACACGTCCGACGTAACGTCGAACTGCGATATTCAAATCGGCGTGGAAAGGGTGGGGAGATGGGGGGGGGTGTTCGTACGCAATTCTACGCGTACAACTAGAGTCTTCCTACTGGAGGTGGGCAAAGTGTATCATTTTTGCGATTGGAACACTTGCATCTCGATCACTGAAATGTTCCGAAGCACAGATATGTTTCATTTGGCTCATTTGGATTATCATTCATTCATTATTCAGTTATTTATTGTGTACCGTACGTAATAAGATCCTCGATCCTCCTTTATAATTTATTCAGGCTTAGGACTGGCGGCTAGTCCTTAATTTATGGCAAGCTGGCGTATTATTTATGATGGAAAGGAAGAAAGTAAATCACAATAATTACTACGCAAAGAAATCCTAAACAGAACTCAGTATATTTTCGTAAATAGGCGCAAACGAACATAAACAATTTGACAAGTGCTGGATCAACATAAAAGGACAACTTGTTAATGTAAACATTATATGTAAAAGACGACCGTATAGTATTTGATACGTAAGCGCCTTAGTGGTCATTTTTACGTGCATGAATAACTATAGCGAAAATCCGTAAGAGTTGAGTGATACACTTCTCATTTGTCATCTCTTTCTGATTTGTATAGATTGTTATTATTTCGCGCACTCACTCGCCACTCTCTCGCTCGTGGCTCAGTCGCCTCGCGAGCGAGACGCGTCGCGCTAAATGAGCACAGAGCAAAGTAATGTTCCCGATCCAAATGATGCATTTGAAACGTTGTTACTGAACCAATCTTTTGAAACACTTCAGTGATTCGAATCAGTGGGTCAGTTCCGTAAAGAGTTACACACGCCTAGTTCTTCCAACTTACGCGTAGCACGTCATATACAAATAGATCTTTGCAATAGACAAAACGCATGCACGGTGCGTTCCGAAACTTATAAAGGCGATATGAATGTTTTTTATAATATTAAATGTGTTGAATATCGTTAAAAGTAGTTTATTTGTATTATTATCCTAGCGAGCCCAGTTGCGATTAGATATGAGACATGATTTATATATTGCAGAAACAACAAATTTTTATCCTTATTATTTAATAAATTATTTCACATATTATTCATGTATTTGTTTGCAATATAAATCATAATTTTTTACAGAATTACTACCTATACGCCCACAACTCTGACTTAAAAAAAAAAAGGTAATAACACTGTCAATCTTTATGATTATTTAAAAGGAAAACAAATCCATGAATATGTAAAATATAATGTGTTACTACCGCAAACCATAGAAAGTTTTTTTTTATAGGATAGGGTGACAAACGAGCACACAGTCCACCTGATGGTAAGTGGTTGCTGCGGCCCATAGACATCTACATCTATACTCCATTACGAATCAAAATGCAGATGCGTCGTCACCTGTTAGGACGAAGATGGAATACCTCGTTTCCAGTAAATAGGGTCTCCTGTTCTCTACACTCACCATACGAAATACAGCAGCATTAAGCTACTATTTCACGCTGGTGTTCTGTGAGAGTGTGGTCCTTCCCCGGTCGAGCCGACACATTCGTGCTACAACTATAGTACTAATATAACTGTAGCAATGTAGCATGGCTCTACCACGTATAAAAATTGATATACAAAATCAATTGTCATAATTTTCCAGTTCTTTTTCGTGTGTGGTATTCACCATGCCCCTTTCTCAAAAAGTTAAGATGAGAAAACACTGGGTTTGTAAAAGAAAAATCTTTGTTTTTGTGTCGTTGATATATTCATTTATGAACATCAGATGAAGAATATCATTATCAAATTCACTCAGAATCAGAAAATATTTTTCGTACTCGTGCTTCCGCTAGGAAGTGACAGAAGTATCTGACGCGAAACATACTTGGCATACGTGGGACGAGTTTGTTTTTTTGCTTAAACATGATGTTTATGTGAAATGCAAACTGTCAGTTTGACAGTCTTATTCTTGGCGTGCGACCATATTTATGCGACTATATTAATGTTAAAGAGTAAAAAATGGGTAAACAGAACGTCGTCTGTTGCGCTTTGCGCTCTTTTGTTATACTTTAACATACCTTGTTCCAACCGAAGCCAGAGAACCTCGTGTCATATTTAGGAACGCTCCGATGCACGACGAGATACGGTTCGTAATCAGATTGCCATTCCACCTAAAAACAAAATTATTTTTAACTAAACTTGATGCCATGCCGATGGATGAACAAGATTTTGGGTGAAAAATCAATAAAAAATCAACCAGGCTGAAAACCAAATCGGAATCACACAGACGGTTGACAGTTATTACAGTGCGAGGGCATCAATATGTGTACCACCCAACTTATCTATCCCGGCAAGCTCATCGTCTAGGAGCAAGCCAGCTGATACAGCCCTTTTGCTGATGTACTAGACATTTCGCCATTAAACTACAAAGGCTGAAGTAAGCAAAATAGGAAGTCATACTGGATCACTGGTGTTTTTTGATTTTTTCTTCTTTAATAATTATACCAAAGCTTGTTCGGTAACCTAAATTTAAAAGTAAAACATTTAGTGTAGATCTATTCATTATCCACGGTGTGGAGAGCGTGGTCTTTTCTGATCGAGCTGACCCATTCGTGCTACAACTATAACATAGCTGCAGCGTTGCACTGTAGTGCACATTTCGACCGGGGAAGGACAACGCTCTCACAGAATACCAGCGTAAAATAGCAGCTTGATGCTGCTGTATTTCGTATGGTGAGTGTAGAGAACCGGAGACCCGTTTTGCTGGAACCCAGGCATTCCATCAAAGTCTTCTGGAGTGACAACGCATCTGCATTTTGATTCGTAATCGAGATTAAAATGTCAGGAAGCATTGCTTAGAGGTGGACTGTGTGCTCGCTTGTCACACTAATTCTATAAAAAAAACATTGCTCTACCCCACGTACAAAGAATATAATACAAAAAAGCTTTTTTATATAAGAGGGGGTAAACGAGCATGCTCACCTCATGGTGAGAGACTACCACCGCAACTGCAATACCAGAAGAATTGCAGGTCCGTCGTCGGTCTCTTAAAAAAGGGTAGACTCTTTTCTTAAAGGTCCCTAAATCGTGTCGACCCGAAAAAACCGCTGGTAGTAGCTGATTGCACAAGGAAATTGTGCGAGGAGGAAAACTCCTAGTAAACCACCAAAAATCCAGATGGTGTGGATGATATCGTGAGTTTTGTCGTGATGTGCGTTAGTGAGATTGGCGGTTGGAATTAATCCGAACAATTGCTCTGAGCATTCCCTGTTGGGGATTATAATCGACGGCGAAATAATCGATTTTTTAATTTTGTCGATATCAATTAATCGATTAACTGCAATCATCATATCGATTAATCTATTAATCGAAGAAAAGTTCTACTCTTTTCGTTAAAATAGATTCGATTGATGCTGCGATGTGCGAAATACTGTATTTTCGGTAAATTTAAACAATAACATTATCCAACAAATAAAATGAACAAAATTCCAAAATAAAAATATTTGTTCAGTTTAATTATAAAATTTTAATCAATATTTTCAGTGACTTTCATCTATTGATGACAAAAAAAATTACAAAGAGAGATGAGAACCAGTCTTTTCTCATGTCAGTAGGGATCAGGACAACCTCTAAACGTAGTATTTTAGAAGGCACCGATGTTGGACTAACAGACAATTGTTTAATCGCCACTTTATAATCGATGAAATATAACTCTCTTTGCAAGTAAGAAAATTTATTACTAATAACTAAAAACACCTAAAAATAAACAAACAAAACCACAGATTGCTGTTGTCAAATGAAACGTCAATCTTTATATATTATATTGATATAAGTAAAATATATTATTTATAATATTTATTTTTTTGTGGAAATTTGATAGAAAATGCAAACTGTAACACCAACCTCATACGGAGCCGTTGCGGTGAGCCACTTGGTGTAATTAGTGGCGCGGTGTCCCCGCGGCCACTCGCGAGCCCTGAACGGCGCCACGTCGCCCGCCAGCCGCGCTCGCAACGACGCCTTACTGCGCGGGGGCGAAGCCCTGTAGCGCGTAGTCTCAAACGCCGCTACCACTAAACACTATAACAGGAATTTAAAAAAAAAAAGGTGATAAAGATTACACAGTCTCCCATGGTAAGTGAATGCTGAGGCCCTTAGACAACTTCATCTATCTTCGATTATGAGTCAAAATGTAGAGGCATCACCCCTTAGGAGTATAGATTTTGCTATAGAGAATATAGATGCTATTTTACGCTGGTATTCTGTGAGAGCGTTGTCCTTCCCCGGTCTAGCCGACCAATTCGTGCCGCAACCATAATGTACCTACAGTGTGGTTTTTCCACAAATAATATGAAAACAGACTAAGAAAAGATTTTTTTTTAAATTAAGATGGCAAACGAACTTTTTTTATAGCATTGGGTGACAAACGAGCACAATGTCCACCTGATGGTAAGTGAATGCTATGGCCCATAGAAATTCACATTTATCTTCAATTAATGGAGATAGAGTGTAGAGCCCCATTCAGTACTGTATTCACTAGTCGTTCTATATCCTTATCATATCATATATATGACATATAACTTATCTTGATTAAGCCAGGTGTAAAATACCCAAATTGGTCACAGACAGCACCACCATCCTATGTGTAAGACGTATGGCAACGTAAATGTTTACTAAAATAGCTCATGTCCAGGAGTGGTCAGTAAAGGGCTAATAAAGGACGCTGTCATAAAAAAAATCACTTAATGGCGGAAAAATAACCTTCAATATTTAGATAGCAAATGTACCTTTTTCTGAGCGTAGGGGTTGATTAGCTTGATCGCGTTTCGAAGATGATCGTAAAGTCCCGCCATCGGTACAAAGTCTACGTCCATTAAGAAAACGTACGGCGTGTTTACGTTTTCAAGCGCAACATTCCGTAGATAGTTCACTGGATAATGTACCTGAAAGATAGGTTTTTCTAGTCTTTATATATAAAAATTACGTATCACATTGTTTGTCTACTGTAACTACTTAACCACTGAACTGATTCAATTAAAGTTTGCACACTGTGTGTAGTTTGGTCCACCTTGGGAGATTGGATAGTTTTTATCCCGATAAGTGACCTTCAATATTTTTTATTACGAATAAGACAGGGTCGCCGGAGAGGGCAGAACAACGTCTACTGATATTTTTTATGGCGGCTGTACACTCTCGACGAGAGCACGCGCCATGCCTCTCGCGAGCCTCTCGCACCAGAAAGTGTGACCTTGTACATTCTCGTTTATTCAGTTACGGTAAGGGACGGCGGGGAGATGGACGCATGATTTCGGACGGATGGATTTTTGTCTTTGTGGTAACGATGCGTGGGCTCCCACAAAATAGGTTCACTTTGATAAATTCAAGAAAATTGTGTTTGCTCTCTTGGTTCCACATGATAAGTTTGTGGTAGTAGGATAACCAAATATACTGCACGCTGAAATGTCTTGTGGTGAACTAAACGAAGCGCGAGTGTACACTGACGCACTCGTGTCCACTCGCGAGGGAATGCGAGGCCCTTTGACTCGCGCACCAAAATCCGACACGAGCGCGAGAGCACGCAAGGCGAGGCGAGGGAAGGCAAGGCTCTGCGAAAGTATCATGTACACTCTCGTCCTCTCCTAGCTTCGTGGGCCCTCGTCGAGAGTGTACAGCCGCCATCATAACAGCTAATACCTACGGTCACGTCATTAATACCATGGTCAGTAGCATGGTAGAGCCATACAGCACGTATACTATGGCTACGACAGATTATTTCACTACATATTATTCTGTTATTTCCCATAGACGCCTCTTACAATACACGCATAACGGAATGCACATACAATTCATACCTTTACCGTTACAGCCTATTAAAGTCCACTGCTGAATAAAGGCCTCCCTATAGACTTCGAAATGATACTAGTTTTTACGGAATTTATCGCGTGTATTTAACTTTTTAATTACCCGACGTTTCGAACGCTTTACAGCACTCATGGTCACGGGCAGGACCGAGATGTTCAACGTCCATATGTCATAGTTAACCGCGGTTACCATAGATTACCATATAGATACCATAGATATACCATACCATAGACAGACTGCAGACTTCCCGTACTGTGAACACGTACAGGATCGCCCCCGTCACTACATCAGATTTGATAGACCGCAGATCCTCGCTAAAGAACACCGATTCCTTCCAAGGATGATTCGCGAGGCTATTGAAATCAAAAAACATCCTAATTTCAATAGAGAAGATGGCTGGGTGCTACCATCTGCTTGGGATCCTATAATAAATAAAATTAAATCCCAACCCAAGCATACAACTGCAAGACTTCAGGATACCATAAGTTCATACTGCATAGATCGGAACAAAAGTTAAATTTTAATCTATGGTAACCGCGGTTAACTATGACATATGGACGTTGAACATCTCTGTCCTGCCCGTGACCATGAGTGCTGTAAAGCGTTCGAAACGTCGGGTAATTAAAAAGTTAAATACACGCGATAAATTCCGTAAAAACTAGTATTATTTCAATGTGTAGTGTTCGCGTAAATATAAGAAATCATTACTCCCTATAGACTGTTTCATAGAGGGGATATTTGCCATAGTTGCTACGCTTGGCAAACGGATTATCAACACTCACCCATCTCTTGGTTTTTTTCCGTCTGTCACCACTAACAACACCCACGATGATATGAGGTAGTGGATATTCTTACACTGCCACTACATTGTAGAGCCATGTTGCAGCTATTTTTCTAGTATTTCCCATAGTTGATACAAACAAAAACATCTCCCATACAAAAACCATATTAGTCCTACTTTATTTTTTATTTGCTCTAAGCGGAGGGACGTGCATGCGTGCTTATTTATTTTTGTTTTTAATTTGTATTAATTGATGTATGCATACGTAAACAAACCCAAGAGTGGCTACAGTTAGCCCGTGGGATGATTTTAAGTAATGGATTTACTTCTGATTCTATCATACAGTACAATTGGCAATTTGTATTGTATTCGGATTTGTAAACTGAAGTGGCAATGGGCCGGCCACATAGTTCGAAGAACCGATAACCGATGGGAAAAAAGGTTTTCGAGTGACAGCCTCGTACCGGCAGGCGAAGTGTAGGACGTCCCCTCACTAGATGGAGTGATGACTTGGTAAGACATGCAGGAAGTCGATGGATGCAGATGGCTGAGAATCGTGCTTTGTGGCATTCCTTAGGGGGAGGCCTATGTTTAGCAGTGGCCTTGTGAAGGGCTGTAATGATGATGATGATGATGATTGGAATCGACAACTTATATGATCCTACTTATATGATATGAGCTTTACGACAAACAATCCCTTCTTTGCTATAAAGGTAAATTAGTGCAGCGTATTTCGAAAATTAGCTTTGCGTGTGGTAGTGACTTAAGTTATTCATTGCAGTATCTTATTTTTTGTCTGTACTTCATTTAGGCCATTCAGCCTAACGAGCACATGGTGGTCAACAATGGTCCCTAATTAAATTCGGTTTCATGTCTTACCCCATCATGTTTGAAAACTAAATGGTACCCTATGTTTCGTCTGGTGCTGAGCGTGTCCGACCAATCGCGGATAAAACTCTCGAACTTAGTCACTTCGCAGTCCGACAGATAGATGGCAGCACTCAAAGGACCTAGAACAAGTTGACATGTGGTTTTAATTTTTATTTCCAATTATAATCTAGCGTATAACTACGATCCCACTATATGGTAAATGGTATAGTAAAAGATGGTTTTTTTTATAGAATAAGGGTGACAAACGAGCACACAGTCCACCTGATGGTAAGTGGGTGCTGTGGTCCATAGACATCTACATTTATCTTCAATTAAAAATCAAAATGCAGATGCGTTGCCAGCCCAGAGGACAGATGGAATGCCTAGTTTCCAGTAAAAAGGGTCTCCAGTTTTCTAGACTCACCATACGAAACACAGCAGCATTAAGCTGCTATTTTACGCTGGTATTCTGCGAGGGCATGGCCCAATCCCGGTCGAGCCGACCCATTCGTGCTGCAACCACAATATAGCTGCAGTATAGCTCTACCACGTTAATATAGCTGCAACATGGCTCTACCACGTAAAAAATACTGACCAAGCAAGACAAAAGCCTATTCATTGTTACTTTAAAGACTACCTTAATTGTAATCGGGTGGACATACTCAGGCTATTTTAATTATGTACTTAAGTTTACCGCATTAAGAAGGAAAACCATTTGGTTTCAATATGTCGTATGTCGAAAAAAGTGACAATTGAAATTTAGATCTTATGTGCTTTTACTTTTTATTGAAGTACTATAAACACCAGTTATACTTCAGAATCTTCCGTCAAAAGTAAACAATTAGTATGTATTACTTGACCTAAGGTACAGACGTGATCCTTCAATGCTCTCCGTATGGGAAAGCTCAGTCACTTTTTTTTATAGAAGAGGGGGCAAACGAGCAGCAGGGATCTCCTAGGTGTGCGTTGTTTGCAGTTAGCAGTGGCTGTAAATGACCGCCGGTACGACATACTCCGCCGAACGTTGAGTCCCGTGATTCCGTGAGGCGTCGAGGTCACCGGCCCCTAGGTGATTCTTGGGCACTTTATGCGCTCCGAGCATCCTGTGCCTAGTCGCGTCATAAAGTGCCACCGTCGCACTTCCCCCAACCCTTTTGCTGTCAAAAGGGGTAGGCAGTGCCCAGTTAGTGATTACGCCAAATACGAACTATACTCCGCCTTCCGCGTCGCGCTTCGTGCCGAATCGGTTGGCAATTATTAGACAGGGCCAATTAGAATACCTGACTGACTTTAGGTAGGTTTCAACATGTCCGATAAGGACAAAGGGGAGCCTCCACCTAAACCCAAACCCAGAAGACCACCCGACCGTCCTGGTGTATTAGATCGACCAATCGCGTACCGCGACATGTTCAACCCTGAAAGGACTAGAGTAGTGTCCTCCTACTCTCAGATCCCAACAAGGAAGCCCTCCTCCCCGGGTAAGGAGCCCGCACCGAGGACCGCGCTCTCGCCCATCGTACCTGGAGGTACGACTGGGCGGGAACCGTTCCCCCAACCCCAGCGGGCAAAGAAGACCCAGAGGAGGCATACGCCTCCAGAAACAGCAGCATCCCTCCAGGAGAAGAGGCGATGCTACAGCACCAGCTCCTCGGATTATTCTTCATCCGAGGGAGAATCAGATCACCAACCGAAAGAGCCGATTAGAAGATCACCTCCTAAATCGCCATCGCCGACCAAAACCACTCCCCCCAGAACACCGGAACACACCAGCATGGATGCTGCTGAGCTGGAGCAGGGAGGAGAAGGGTCATACGGATGGAGTGCAACCACGTATACAACCCTGGCACCTAGTACATCAGCCGGACATTCACCATCCGCGCCTACCACCAACCCTTCAGGCCGGCCATCGGACGATGGTCAGAGGCCTTCCACCAGCTATGCCCAACTGGTAGCTGCCCCGGCAGTACCAAGGACAAAGATCGCCGAAACACCCAAACCGCCGGAAGAATCGGCGAAAAGGTACCCGCCAATAGTTGCAGAGTGCTTGCCGGACTGGACGAAGCACTTCGAGGCACTAAATAAGAAATTGGGCCACCCACCGAATGCTCGTCCATTCGGCAAGGGCGTAAGATTCACCCCGCAGAGTCCGGAAGAATTCCGGACGGTACAAAAGTACCTTATAGAGATGACTGAGAAGGTACCAGCTATGTCCTGGTACTGCTACACCCCCGAGGAGGACAGGCCCACAAAAGTGGGCATTCGGGGACTACCAGTGGGCACGGATCCAACCGCGATAGAGGGGGCTATCAGGGCAAAGGGGTTCCCGATCAGGTACGTTAAAGGGATCCCCCCCCCGTAGAGGCAGACCTGGGTGCCTCTACTTCGCGCAGCTGGACCACCTGAGCCTGGAGCGCCTTAATGAACTATATCAAGTCGACGAGCTCCTCTTCATGAGAGGAGTCGTCATAGAGGCCTGGCAAGGAAGAGCGGGCCCTTCACAGTGCCACCGCTGCCAGGCCTTTGGCCACGCCTCCACAAATTGCTTCAGGCCAGTGAAGTGTGTTCGCTGTGCCGGAGACCATATTGCTAGCAACTGCCCAAGGGGTAGAGATGAGGAACCGCGTTGCGCTAATTGCGCTAAAAACCACACCGCTAACGATCGCCGCTGCCCAGTCCTGAGGAGGATTGCAAGGAAGCAGGGGATCACTCTACCGGGACTACTCCCAGAGGAGCCCAAGAGGGTCCCCCAAAGTCGTCCCAGGGCCGTGGTTCAGGAAGACGGGTGGACCACCATTAGAGGAAAAGGAAGGCAACCTGCCCCCCCTCCACCCGTCACGGCACCTACAGGAACGGTGGTACCTACCATGAGCACAACTAAGGCAACCACCGGGGCGACTCTTCAGCCCCCCGCTAACGACGCCATAGAGCGCCAAACCTCACAGAGGAGTAAGCGGGGGAGGAAGAAGAAGAAGAAGGTGCAGCCTCCTCCTCAGGCAGCAACCTCTACCCCAACCCCAACGGTAACGATAGCCCAGGCGCAGGTTACCATGGAAGGAAAGAAAGCCAGAATGGGTAGAGTGCCAGAAAGGGCTCTATCAGAAAATAGAGCCCGCTCTACACATAGAGCGCGCTCTACCCATGAGCAAAGATCAGCATACCAACACCCGAGACCAGCGCCATCATCCGCAACTAGAACACCTCTAGCCGGCTTCGAGACTGCTGATGCCATCCAACGTTTGGTTGGCATAGCAATCGAGGTCGGCAGTCAAGTCCTGGCTGATATTAGAGCCGGGACAGATCCGATTACAGCGGTTATGAAGGCGCTGGCTAATCTACTGGCTCGGCACTACAGTGGAGGAGTCTAACCTGCGCCTCCTCTACTGGAACCCTGGTGGAATCCAGCAGAAGTTACAAGAACTCCGCACCGTCGCCCAACAACAAGACGTACATGTCATCTTGCTGGGAGAGACGAAGTTAAATCCGAGCACACGCATAAGGCTGCCTAATTACCACCTGTATAGGAGGGACGAGGTCACCTCTCAAGGGGCCGCTTACAGAGGGACAGCGGTCCTAGTGAGAAGGGACTTCGTCCATCAAGAACTTGACCTACCGGAATACCAGACTATGCGCTCTATCGGCATAAAAATGGAGGCGGCGGGCGAGGAACTTAGGATCTTTGCAGCATACCGCCCGCCAGGGACTCCATTTTGCTCCTCAGACGTCCGGACGGTAATGGAAGGCGAAACACCGACCATCATCGCCGGGGACCTAAACGCCAAACACCCGGCGTGGGGATCTAGACTGATCAACCCGCCGGGTCATGCGCTATTTGATGATGCCGAAAGATACGGCTATGACGTTTTAGGTCCTGAAGAACCAACTCACATTCCTACGGATCCACGAAGTCGTCCGGATGTACTGGACATCGTGCTCGCTAGGAACATCAACTACCCGATAGTGGTAGAGGTGCTGTACGACCTGGAATCACAGCACCTCCCGATCTTAATCACCCTTGGCCTAAAGGCGGTGACTACGCCGCCCAGAACAGTGAAGACACGTGTCGACTGGAGGCTCTACCACAAACACCTGCAGGAGAGACCTCCAGCACACCACCCCTTAAACACAGCGGACGACGTAGAGGCCGCAGCCACAAACATGACAAAGGCGATACAGGAGGCCCTCAACGCTGCCTCTACGATCGTCCCGATGTCCTCCAGAAGGGATGATCTGCCGCATAACATCTGCGTGCAGATCAAGAGAAAAAGGGCTCTAAGGAGACTCTGGGCGCGTACTCGCTGCCCGAGAATCAAAACGAGACTGAACACCTTGTCGGAGGAACTGTCGGTTGCAGTCCAGGCACACAGAGGAGATGCCTGGGAGCGGCGCATATGGAAGGCGGAAGAGCACGATGCGTCGCTCTACAAACTGAACCGGCAGTTAACTAAAGCCAAACCTCCCGTTTGCCCGCTGACCAACAACGCGGGCGAACGTTGTTACGATGCCAAGGGGAGAGCGGATATCCTAGTCGAGCACTTCGAGGAGCAATTTATGCCGAACCCAGCAAGTGCGGAGTTCTTGGAGCTTCATGCCCGAAAGGAGAGTCGCGTACAGGAGTTCCTGTCGTCGCCCGCGCCGCCTCTTGCAGGAGAGTGGTTCATCTCCCCCGCTGAACTGCGGTGGACAGCAACCCGCCTGCAACCGAGGAAGGCGCCGGGGCACGATGGGATTACCAACGCTGCACTCCGACAGCTGCCCCATAGAGTCCTAGTAGAGCTTGGTCGACTCTACAATGGGATCCTGCGGACATCCCACTTCCCGGAGGACTGGAAGAAAGGCAAAGTTATCGTCTTGCCGAAACCCGGGAAGGACAGGCGTAGAGCTGCCAGCTACAGGCCGATCACGCTGCTACCACACATAGCTAAACTGCTTGAAAGATTGTTGCTAAGACGCCTCCGCCCGTGCATCCAACTTCGGGCGGAGCAGCACGGATTCAGGAGGGGTCACTCTACAGCAACACAGCTGACCAGAGTGCTGCACCTGCTTGCGGCCGATTACAACCGTGGCCGCACCACGTTGGGCGTCTTTCTCGATATCGAGAAGGCGTTCGACAGGGTGTGGCATTCTGGATTACTTTTTAAATTAGAAGAACAGACCAGTGTCCCTCCTGCTATGTTGCGGCTAGTGGCGTCTTTCCTGGCAGACAGGAAGTTCTACGTCTGCGTAGAGGGCGCCGAGTCCGCAACCAGAACCATCAGAGCCGGCGTTCCTCAGGGCAGCTGTTTGTCTCCAGTCCTGTACGCGGCTTATACCAACGACATCCCGACCCTGGCAGGCAGGCTGCAAGAATGGGAGGACGACGTGGAATTGGCGTTATATGCGGACGATAGCGCTTATTTCACCTCTTCCAGAAGAGCCCATATTGCCGCTGCCAGGATGCAACGCCTCCTGGACCTGTTGCCACCATGGCTAGATGAGTGGAGGATGGTCGTCAACGTTGGTAAGACGACCGCTCTGCTCACTCGCCGCCTCAGGAACCTACCACCTCCATTAACCCTCAATGGCCAGCAGATCGCGTACGAGAAGGCCGTGACCTACCTTGGGTGCCGGATCGACCGGGCGCTGCGCATGACTGCGCACGTCGACCTCGTCGTCCGTAGAGCACGATGTGCGCGGGCGATGCTACGTCCGGTCCTGGCATCCAAGTTACCACTTAATACTAAAGTGCGTGTTTACAAAACCTACATCAGAGCCATCATCACCTATGCTGCTCCGGCCTGGTACGCGCTTCTGAGTGAGCCTCTGAGGCGGCGACTGCAGGCCCAGCAAAACATGGCGTTAAGAACCATCGTCGGTGCGGGTCGCTACGTCCGGAATGACGTCATAGCGGCCAACCTGAAGATCGACACCATACAGGAATTTGTGGCCCGGTTGGCGCGCGGACTGTTCGACCGTGCAGACAACGGGCCGCATATACATCTTAACAACTTTGCGCCGCTACACACTCGCCCTCCGGACGGGCGACCCTATCCAAGAGAACTCCTCTCTATATCGATTAGAGAGTCGAGTAACAACCCTCAATGCCGCTGAAAGGCCAACCTTGACTTTACTGGATAACCTTCTTTTTTCGTAGTCTTAACCGGCTACGAAAAATTTTACCGATTACGGACAATCCGTATTTTTGACACCTACAATGCCAATAGAAGGCTCCCAGGACCGGTCCATAGTGGTGGACCGCGAGGACAGCACGGGTAATGGGGGCTTACCCCGAGGCCCGAAACCTCCATGTGCATATACACATGAAGAAGACATCAAACGAGCATGCGGCTCACCTGATGTTAAGTGACTACCGCCGCCCATGATCAACCGCAACACCAGGGGAGTTGCAGGTGCGTTAAAACTTGACTTGAAACTTGAGCACAAATTCTAATTTCACCCCCACTTCCCCGCGTCACTCATGCGCTCGCGGTCACGCGTGAACACGAGGATAAAGCGATTTTGTTAAAGTAAAATAAACTGTTATCGGACGAGTACTAAGTATTAAAATTATCAATCATAATTTAATGTGAGCTTGTCATTATATGACCATAAAATTATATATCGCAAATTTAATATCGTACATACTAACGGCTACTCATCAAGCTGTATTTCTAGTGTAAGTTGAACCCTTACGGAAAGCCTATATAATGCAAGATCAGCATATACTGGACATTATCTAAATAAAAATGTTGGAAATAAAAAGTCGTCTCTCTATAATGTCGCCAAACATAGGTTCGTCCCGCAACAGATGCCGCAGCAGACTGATTGTCAATCATGAATGATTCGTTCGTTTTAGATGGTACAATTAAAAGTATTGATGTTTCATTCATTTGTTTTTGAATGTACCGGTACAACCAATCACAAACAATTGACGGAACCTTTTTAACTCGTGATTGGTGTGAATTGTGAATGAACAGAAAAACGACCGAATCCCGAATGATCTGAATAAACGGGTGAATCGAATAAGCAATGCAGACTGCAGAGTATCAGGAGTATTTATTATTTAAGGGTTTTTTATTATAATATTGTTACCTAAATTAGAAATTATTTTACATTTTATTATATTTATTTGTTACATCTATGAGTTAAAAATATCATTTCGTAGGGTTTACTAAAAATAATACATGGCAAATGATTTATTCAATATAAATATAAGATAATGGTTTAATTTTGTAGTAAATAAATGTTACAATCCTAATTTTTAGACATGTAAAGTAAGATGAAAGTGTGTATTGTTATTAATGAAATTTAAGAAAAAACAAATTTATTAATGTTTAAAATAAATAACAATATTGAATAAAGTTATCAATCAAAATCAAATCAATTGACTCACTTGAGGTGTTTGTGTTTATGCCATCTAGCGTCGATTGTATTTACCACCTTGAAAGTCAATAAGCTTAAGTTCGATAAAATGACTTTATTGCCTATAGCATGTAGTAGATGGCGCTATTACAAATCTCAAATAAAAAATTTTCGGTTCCCGATGGATCTCACAGACTCACAGAATACTGAAGCCCGCAATGATTCATTTGAATGATCGATCCGAATGTACCGGTACGCGTGACGAAATGTACTAGAATGATTCGCTCACTAGAAATGTATGATTGACACATGTCTAACTGATTGAACAAATTGAAAAGGATGACGCTATTACTACCGCGTGCAAAACAAGAGACAGAAAGAGTGTGCTCGCTTAGAATAAAATAACGCAAGCGCCTAATCACGTAATTGCTAATTAAGGCCATTTAGAAAAAAAAAATGAATCTTCACGATTTGAGAAATTATTATTATCTATTACGATAAAAGTCATCATTGAATTCTATAAGGTTTCAGAGATCTAACTCAAAATAAGTGAAAAACGAGGCTTTTTCTTTTTTTTAAAGTGGAGAATTTTTTTATCAAATCGTGTTTTCGCTTCAACAGATTTGAAGATTATAAGTCCAAGTTTATTGTGTCCAAATATCCTAGGTCTTATAGATACCGATCGCTAAATATCGCCAAAACAGCATTATATGGACTCTTAAGAAGCTTATCATAAATGATAATCACTAATCTTTCTATTACCTGCATACAGTAGCCGCATACTGCATGCAGCATACGATAGAAGTTGGTGTCTATGAACTGTGTGCTCGATTTTCACTTATATTCCTATGTTCAGCATTGGACTTGGAATGGACCTGAATACGATTAAATGAATTTTAGAAGCACGGTGGAGAGTATGCCAGTGCCCAGAAGTGGGACATAAGTTACATTAACTTATGTAAAGGTATGATTTAAATTAATTTATAAAAATATAACCATTAAACTTTTTTATGGTAAAAGATGTAGAAAATCGATGGATGCAGGGGGCTCAGCAGCGTGTTTTGTGGCTTCCTTTGAGGGAGATCTATGTTAAGCAGTATACTTGTGATAGACTGTAATGATGATGATGATGATGATGATTATATGATAAGATCATTAGTGTATAACAACTTTCGTGAATGTCTTTACTCACCTTCCCAGTACTTAACTAATCTTTCGAGGAACTGCAGGCGGTCCATAGACAACTGTAAGACGAGTGTGACGTCAAAATTGTCTATGTCCGTGTACGTATACTCCATGTAGTACAAATGTGTCCGCAGTTTCACACGCTGCGCCGCGCGGAAACTGAGACATAGGTCAGAATGGTTTATCTGAAATGCAAGCAACTCTGAAACATCCGTGTTTACGTGGTAGAGCCATATTGCAGCTATATTATAGAAGTAGCACGAATGGGTCAGCTCATCCGGAGAAGGACCACGCTCTCACAGAATACCAGCTTAATACTGCTGTGTTTAAAATGGCGAGTGTAGAAACCGGGGACTTCTTTTACTGCATACGAGGGATTCCATCCTAGTACCCAGGGGTATGCATCTGCGTTTTGATGCATAATTGAGGGTAGATGTAGATGTCTATGGGCCACATCAGACATCATCATATACTTCAAAATTACCATTAGGTTGACTGTACGTTCGTTTGTCACTCTTATTCTCTAAAAAATACACTGCTTGCTGTGTGATGGTGCCCGGCGTTAGAGAATCCCACACCGTTTCTGTTTGGTTTCTTGCTGGTTCTTCTCAGGTAAGAGGTTTTTACCCACCCAGTGGTACAGACCAATTAAATGACTTTTAAGAAGTATTCTTGTAATCTGAACAAAAATTATTCTATTCTATTTCTTTACGTAGGTAAGAGGAGACTATAAAAATACCAGAAAGATCCCAAGGTATCCAACAGATGGCGTTGCAACCAACTCGTGTATTAACGTTAAAGGTGGGATACGTCTGGCACTGTGATTGCCAATTCCGTACAATTCTATCCTCATACTATTCCCAGACTGATTTTAGACAACCTCGGTACATTTTACGGCGATAGGTTTGATAATAACATACTTATACTCTCACGCCTGTCTCCTAGAGGGGTAGGCAGAGACTATGGACTTTCATTCCAGTTGATATAGACTGATACATATTACTTCTTTCATATCCATATATTTGCACATACGTCATGCTCAACGGTTAAGACCAAAAATTGCATTTTACACTGTTTTGCGTTTAAAAATTGACCCATCTTGTAAAAATATACTTTTACAATACTTTATATTAATCGCGATAAAAATATTATGATTTAATCGCCGGGAAAAAACTTTGACGTTCGAGTTTTTTTAGGCGACAATTATATAATATGTTAGACATGTTATTAAATTAAATTCTTAATCAGCAATTGTTTTTAGATTCTTTATTTCCTGATAATAACTAAAAGTAACTTTTTCTCCACCGAATGTCGCATGCTTTCTTCGTGCTGAAATCATATAGTAACATATAGTTATTTTACAATTACCTTATAAGTTACTGCTTCTGTTTGCGTACACCGGTGCAGTTTTTCTTTTAGCAGGTTACCGTCAAAGTTCACGTAGGATTGGTGGATGTTTTTGAAGTAATCAGCGTCCCGTATCCTTATGTTATATTTGGTGGGTGAGTTCCAATGTATAATCTGTTAAGTATATATAATTTATAAAAAATTTGTTTATAATTCGTATAAGGTAGTGGAAACGGCGACGGTATTGCTTTTTGGTGGAAAGGGAATCCACCACCCCTTTTCATCCTGTAGTTGTCGTAAGAGGTTACTATTGAAAAAGCAAACACAGATCCCATGGCCATGGCATGGATAGATGGCGGTGAGACAGCGCAGTGCTGTAGTCGTGTGATAAGCCTTTTCCTTATAAGGGTAAGAGGAGGTATGCCGCCGGGCAAGGTATTCAGCCCGGAGAACGGCCATCGCTCCGTGTTATAGTACAGAGCTATTTTGTATATACTGGAGTACTTCGGAACTTTGATAGCGTGATTTAGACTTGGGTGCATTTCGCTTGTGGCCATCTCGAATATGTCACATGTAAAATACCCAAACTCTCATATTCAACTGTGATATGTAGTTGATGATAATGATATAGTCAAGTTCTTATTTGTATGTGTCTCTTTAGAGAATCCATAGCCGTCGTGTACTATGTACAAGTATTTGTGAGTACTATATAAATAGTGTGACCCATTCACTGGAAATTATTGAGCGCAAACTTAGTCTGTTTCAAAGACCACACCCAAAACCTTAGCATTAAAGCTTTATTAAAATTGATATTTTATTTATTTATTTATTTCCACTTATATACTACTATTACAGGTTTAATATGGGATATATTTTACCTTAACATTGTCTCTATCTTCACCGTAACAACCTTTGGCAAGGGTCTTTGTAGACATCTGTACATTATATTGACAGCTTATATTGTAAACAAATCTTGGATTCTTATGTATAACCGCATTTATCACATCTTGATCGGCGAGAGTTGTTTGCTTCAGTCGCTCTATGTTTTCATTTACAGAGCTATGCCAAAGTGATGTCCAGTCAATGGTAGAGCGGATTTTTGTTAGATCTAGTAACATTACACCTGTGTTGTATCCTCTTCCTAATGCTGGCCAGCGCTTAGCAGTGTCGTAGTACCAGTTACTTTCATTCTCTACCAATCCGATTAACTGAAATGAAGAATCTGTACATAGATAATTAATGATGATAAACCTTAAGAAGTTATTCGGGGGTCATTTAATCCACACAAACATATTCCTTCGTTTTCTCCCAGAACAATGATACAATACTAATGTTAAATACTCGCTGCCAGTGGTGCAATATAAGGGGAAACAGGACGCCGCCTGTTGCGCTCTATGTCTGGCCTGTCGCAAGGCAGGCGACTTCCTGTTTACCCTTTTATCGCACTGCTGGTAGTGAGTTTTTAAGATTACTATAGTAAAAATATTTTTTTACAATATAATCTAGAATTACCACTGAAATGTTCTAGTTTTGTCTTTATTCATAAATTAATTATTTTAGAAATTAGGAACCTTCTAAACTTACTACAACTGCCCAGTAATACAGTTGTAATTAGAAATCTAGCAAATAAATTTAATGAATATAAAAAAATAAAAGTAAATTATACAGACATTCAATTCTACAATCCTTGTATTTTTATTGAAAAAAAAAATTACTCTATCCAGTTTCGGAGGAGAAAGCAGGAAATGAATTCGTTAATTATTTCTAGGTATTATCGATCCCAGCTGCAGTTGTCTCTCAGTGGTCAAATTCAGGCACAGCGCGACAGCAACAGATTTGTTAAGACCTATTATTTAGATGTCTTGCCGCCCAGATATTCTCTTAAGCATATTGCCACACAGTCTTAAAATTTATTTTCAAGGTGCTTAAGGAGGTGTGATGAAATTAATAATAATTATAAAATATCACTTCGCATCCACTCGAGAATATTGTGAAATATTTTAGAGCATTATTTATGAATTACTTATAACTAATTTAGATGAAATTTGTGTCAATGCTTCCGGCCAATGTTCAGCAGTGGACTTGTGAAGGGCTATAATGATGATGATGAATTTAGATGACAGTTTGAAAGCATCTTTTAAGTTTACTATTATCACCATCATCACTGCAAGCCATCACATGTTCAGAGCTCAAGAAGAAAATCCCTTAAAGACTGCCACAAATCTCATATCGGAATTTTACAATTGTATTGGTCACCGGTTATGTTATAAAATCAAAGTACATAGTCAGTATAATGATTTCTTATATTTACGCGAACACTACACATTGATTAGAATCAAAGAATATTTCTGTGTTCGTACTACTGACTATGTATTGATTAAAACTACTTTTACGGATTTTTTCGTGTTTATTTATTTTATTTTTAATACCCGACGTTTCGGGTGCTTTCCAGCACCCATGGTCACAGAGGACTGAGGTGACTGACGTCTCGATGTCAAAGTTAACATGGAGTACCTTCAGCTTTAATTATTGTCTTTGGTCCGATCTACACAGAATGAACTGTGTTTTGAAGTCTTGCAGTGGTATGCTTGGGTTTAGTTTTAATTTTATTAATTATAGGTTCCCAAGGTGCTGAAAAGCACCCGAAACGTCGGGTATTAAAAATAAAATAAATAAACGCGAAAAAATCCGTAAAAGTAGTTTTAATCAATACATAGTCAGTAGTACGAACACAGAAATATTCTTTGGTTCTAAAATGAGTAAATCCAGTGTAATATTTATGAAATAAAATTTGAAAGAGGGCATGATGGAAACAAAATCCAAACAGTAAAAAGAAATGCTAGATCAGATTGTTAATGTCCGATGCCTTCCCACAGGAGGATTTGCTTTATTTGTCACTTATGACACGGGGTTACAATTGCAGTGCCAGACCTCCTACACCTTTGACACTGCTGCCTATCACTAGTCTTATATATATATATTTTTTTTTCATATATATATATAACAGGCTTGCCAACCATACTTTATAATAACGTATCCTACTTTATTTTTGGTAATTATACTTTATACTTTTACATACAAATAAAGTATGCAAAAATACTTTATTTTCAACCTTTTGCTGTGATGCGTAAAACATACTCATCATGGGTACTTAACGATTTATAATTTCTGAACGAAATGTTACCTATCTTTCCAATTCACACCAACAGCGCCAACAGTGATTACGCTCGCGACCATGGGCAGCGTTAGCGTTGTCATCAGCGCGCTTACGGTTGATTCGGAACGGATTTTTTTTATTTTTTATTATATTTTTTAAAAAGAATATTAACAATGCTATAAACATTACTAATATTCCCCTTAACCACTCGTGGTAAGCTTAAATTGCTTGTGTTACGAGTAGTTCACGCCAATAGTCGAATGGCGGATTCTAACCCACGACCTTTTAAGTTCGCGGTCCGCGCCCTGCCATTAGGCTACTGTCGATTATTGGCGCTGACAGCGCTGTTGGCGTGAATCGGAAAGGCCTATTAGATGTCAGATGTCAGTTGTGACGTTTGTCACAGATGTCTCTCACTATCGACGAAATTGTACAAAACTGGTCCGTTAGTTTTGTTTATAAGTGAAGAATGCATTTTAAAGTAAATATTAATGCTGAAAATGACGAGTAATTCTGATAGCGACACACCAGTGACTCCTAAAAAAGCTAAAATAACTAAAAAAAATTATTTATTTAAATTTAAACGTTGATTGTCAAACAAGCTTTGTAACATTTAAAGACAACAAAAAATTGTTAGCATGTGCTAAAAACACACAAAAATACGTGTTTAAAGCAATAAAAACATAAAATTTGAAAAATACTTTTTTTCTTCCTAATACTTTATTTTTTTCCTATCCAAACCACTTTATACGTTTTTTTTTGTCAAAAAAAGTTGGCAACCCTAATATATATATATATATATATATATATGTCTGGTGTAAACAAGATGGTTATATTGGTATCTATCGGAAGCTGTAATATTTTTCTGATATTTTCTGTATTTGCCGCTGCTCACTTAAACACACACCTGCCACCAAACTTTAGGCTTTTGAATAAAATTTTGATTTCCCCTGTTATTTGGGCTAAGGTCCCATGAACCCACAACACCCTGTCATTTGGGCAAAATTCCCATGAGCCCTTGACACTTTACACTTTAATTTTATTATGTCACAATAATGAGGTTTGTGCACAGTTAAAAAATTTCTGTTTATAAACTTAGGCTTATAGCTATTTTTTTTAACTGAATTATTTTTTTCAAAATCAGGGTAATATCTTTAGCTAGTATGTATGTATGAATTTGATTAGTTTACATGATTAATTTATAATACCACAAGTAACATAAATGTGATAACATTAAAAAATATACTTTTATTTAAAATAATTACCTGGTCATCACTCATATTCCTGAACATATTCCAAAGTTCAGCTACATCACACAAAAATGTTAGGTCTGAGTCCAGCACAATAACCTTTGTTAGTGTGCTGGGCAGTATATCCGGGAAGAGCAGCTTTACTAAGGCATAGACACCTGAGTAATGGCTGTTAGGAATCCAACGCACTTGGGAGAGATGGTTTTGTGCATTGTAACATGTATACTTCACTGGAATTACAAAAAAAAAATCGAATTTAAAGTAGTTTTTATAAAAAATGGTTACAAGCCAGACTAGATAAATGTTTTGACTACATAGTTAAGATTACACCTAGCAACTGGGCCGCAGGTCTTTCTTTAAGCCTTAGCTTCTTTTTGGATTTGAGGACTTAACCAAAACAAGCCCGTCAATCTAATCCTATGTTGTCTTAGTACAATTTAAAATATTTTTAACTAATAAGGGATAACTATTGATTTTTATTTATAACAGACTATCAAAAGTCGACTGCTGATGCATAGATAGTTTCGTAGTCATACTTGGCAGGTTGGTTTGTTAACAGTTCGCAGTTCCTTAATTATTATTATTAAGTTGTTATTAGCAAGATGCTGCAGCTTTTCGTCCTCGCAATCTCCTGTTTCTATTTCCTCCTATTGCCCTGTATGCCACCCATGGAATGGTATGGGGTAGTGGGTACACTTTGTTCATTATAGAGATTTACTATGTTGTATTAATATAAAATGTCATGTCATAACCTTTTTTGAAACGAATTAATTGATTTTGGGTTAATCTTAAATTTACTGTCCATGAGTCATATATGAAATTTGATTGTTTAATATTGTGTCTATTGGGGGTATAATTTGTAACATAAATACATAGATTTTATTTGACATTAGAGTATAATTTTTTAAGATTGAAGAAGTCGAAAGACATAAGTGTTAGTGTTAGTTAAATATTTTAAATGAAAATCTCTAGATATAAAATCAATTGCTCTCCGTTAGTCTCACTAAAACTCAAAAATAGCTAGACTGATTTTGATGAAAATGAGTCCTTACATGGTTTAGATTCATATTTGTACTAGGTAGGTGGCTGTTATCGAGACCCAAAAATTACCCAACCAAAGCTAGGCGGAACCATTAGTATTGACTATAAATCAGAGGCTGCCTTAATGTTGGAGAGAGCTCTGCTATTTAAGACCATGTGGCAAAAATTCATAAGCATAAGACTGTCCTACTTAACTTGATGCTAAAATCTTAAAAGTGAAGAGTGAATCAAGCATCCACATACCATCTGGCAAATCCCATGTGTCAAATAATTTTGTTGTTGTATGCTGTGAAGCTGAATCTACAATAAAATGGAAATGTATCGGATTTTGGCGATGCTGGAGTAACGATTTCAGCATAGGCATAATTATGCGGGTACATTTTCCCATGCACACTAGGGCAATGTGAATTGTCTCACAAATAGTCCCAACTGCATCTGGGATCTGCAAAAGAGAAACAAAATTAGCATAGTTTTTGTAAAATTTATCCTTTCTTTGCCTGAAAAAAAAATTGCCAAAGAAATGATCTACTACTGAAATAAATCTGTGTAGTGGCAGTTTAAAAATATCCATTACCCCATATTGTCCCAAAAGTTGTCCCAAAAGTTGTCATAAGAGGCGACAGGGAAAATGATACTGGAAATGGGCAGCAGCAGCGTCCTGATAATAACTGTAAATAATAACAAAACTGCAGTTGCCAACGCGTTTACCGAGCGTGGCAACTACGGCAAATTCCCTCCATGTGGCAATCTATGAGGGAGGCCTATGTTCAGCAGTTTACTTTAAAAGGCTGTAATGGATTGATGAAAATAAATCTACCGATAGGCACAGATTCCTTATCAGCCTAGAAGTCTATTGTACCTGGTAATTTGCTAGCAAGCAGTAGTGTGTGCATTAGACATGGGAACGAGTACTCGGTCTGGATTCCGACTTTTTTTAGGGTTAGGCTGAGCAACAAGTATTAACGGCCGAGTACCAAGTACTCGGCCTTAATTATATTCGAGAGAAAAAAGTTTTTATCATTATTATTATTTTAGACACATTAATACATCAGGGACATGAGGAACAGCAGAAACATTGAGAATGTACATAAGAATCTTTAATAGAAATTTTTGTTACTAATTGTTAAGGAGGAGATTGTGAGCAAACAGTTTTCAGCCCTATTTGGGTCTAGTTTGCTCCTTTTTGCTTCATATACTAAGCCCGCCTTTGAAAAAGCCACAGCCAGCCTGCCAGTTCAGTTCACTGTAAACTGAACTGGAGGGTGCTGACAGGTATTGAATCGCAACTTTTTTTAAAGCTGAATATTCGGCAGAGTACTCAGCGAACCACTACTCGTTTGCCTAGTGTGCATTGCTGTATTCTAGTATGAAGGGTACAGGAGTATAGGGTACATAATATAGGAGGGCCAGTATAATTACAGATAGTGAGGCATTTCATTGTGATCCTCAGAAGTAACAATGTGATAATATGCGTAAAGTTTATAGCATATAAAATAATAATGTTGATTTGTTAAAATTTTGTTATTGTTGATGGTATCAAACAAAGAGTATTTTTTGTTTTTAAATTAAAAGAATTACAACTATTAAAATACTTTTATTACACATCATATTGCTGGATAATAACTGGATAATTATCAATGGACATTATTATCTTGATAATTTGCAACACTGATATTAGACAAGGGTGACAAAAAGTACTCAGTCCATGATGGTAAGTGGATGCTATTACCTTTAGACATCTACATTTATCCTCAATCAAAAATCAAAATACAGATACGTCACCCTTGAGGACTAAGATGGAATGCCTCATTTTCCAGTAAAAAGAGTCGCCAGTCTTCTACACTCACTTTACAAAACACAGCAGCATTAAGTGTCCATTATTAAAACTAGAATGCTTACCACAGGAATATTATATGTAGTATCAGATACAACAGCTACTTGTTTCATAACATTTTGAGATAGCTTTAATTGAGACTTGAACGCTTCATTCTGGGTTTCTAAAACATTAATCCGAGATATCAGCCACCAATAGTACACTACTGAAACTGCAATCCATATACCCAGAGGCACTCCCAACCAGGGTCGATAGAATAAACAAGATACCACATTCTTTGATCTCAATTTCATTTTTAGAACTTCATAGCATTTTTACAAGGCAATGTTTAAATAGTATTGCACTAATTTCTTTTGCTTTAGTAATGTTTTGCCATGTAAGATCTGTGGAAAGAAAGGATTAATTTAGAGATTTCAAAGTATCCACTTTTAAAAGTTGATTTTGCACAATGTAGGTATTTATAAATAATCAAATTAATTAAGTTTTGTACATTAAAATATTTTATAAAACTTCTTACTTTATAGCAAGGAACGAGGTTCGTAGTGTTTTTAATTTATTTACCTGTCAACTATAGAAAATAATATATTATGTGACTGTGACGTTATTTTTTGAGATTAGCCTTTGTGATTTTATGATAACATAAACTAAATAACCAGTGTAAACAAAAATTACGCTGGTACATCTAATATTTAAAAAAAAACAAATATTCAGCTTTAATACACTTGTTTTGACTTTATTTGATCACACTACCTATAAACATAAAAGAAATATTTTTTGTATTTCAAACTAATAATTTGATTTATTTGTACACAAACACATTTTTTAAATTTTACAAACATCAAGTACAACTGTACAATCAAAATATATGTCATAGATAAATAAATACGTAGCAAGCTAATATATGTCGATGTCAAATAGCTTGCTACATATTTATTTATCTATGATGTCAAATGCAAATGTCATTGTCAATCATAGATAAATAAATATTGTTACGAGCTTGAGGTTCGTGACAATAAAAATTGCCGATAGAATTACCTAAATTAACACTTTAATTTTCTTTACACCAATTAAAACTTAAAACACTAAAAATTAATCACACTGATTCACTTTATTCCGCTCCGAAGCTTCGCTTGCCTCGCCGAATTCAATACTTCCCCGATCGCACCTTCGCTACGTGGATTCAAAGTGCTGCCGTTCGACGGGACTTCTTCCTGGTCGGCCTACAAAATTCAGTTCGAGGCCGTCATGGAGGCAAACGGCTGAAATGAAACGGCCATGACTGCACTCACCTTAGGCCTGCGCGACCAAGCCTTAACCGTGTTGGAAGCTCTCGGTAAGAAAGTGACCTACGAGCAGCTCCTTGAGGCATTGGAGGTGAGATATGGTGACGCTCACCTGGAACACGTCTTTCGCGCGCAGCTTAAAGATCGCGTGCAACGCAGCAACGAAAACCTGCAGCAGTGGGCCCTTGAGGTGGCGAAGATGGTTCGAAAAGCATACCAGTCTGTAACTGCGCTCATTGAAGGGAACCTGATGCAGACATTCATCGACGGCATCCGCGACCTGAAGTCAGAGCTGCTGTGAGGCTCAGGCACCACGAGACGCTTAAGGACACCTTAGCCCATGCACTGGAGGTAGAAGCCGTGCGGCAGGATCATCGTTCCCATCGCGTCAGGGAGGTTGCAGCAGCTACAGTTCGCGACCGCAACAAAGGATACAGCCCTAGGTGCTATGGCTGTGGGGAAAAGGGCCATCTTCGATCCAGCTGCCCTAAGCGAACCCTAGAAGGGGAAGTTGATCGATCTCGAGAGGGTAGTGCAGCTAACGGCACCACCTGGCGGCGGCAGGATCATCGTTTCCCTCACGCTAGGGAGGTTGCAGCAGTTACAGCTAGCGGCCACGATAAAGGATACAGCCCTAGGTGCTATGGCTGTGGGGAAAGGGGCCATCTTCGATCCAGCTGCCCTAAGCGAACCCTAGAAAGGGAAGGTGAACGATCACAGAAGGGAAGGGCGGCTAACATCACCGTCCAGCAGCAGAAGGAATACGACTTAACTATCAGATATCGCAGCGGGAAATCTCATGGCAACGCAGATGAATTGTCAAGAAGACCTTGTCCTGAAGATTGCAAACATTGTACTAGGCAAGAGAGTAAGGAAGTGGTATCCGTGAGGATGCTCAGGGCAGACCACCTCAGCAACGAGTGGAAGGACAGCCTACAACGTGCACAGCAGGAAGATCCGGACATCAAGCCGATTCTGGAATGGATGAAGGCCAGTGCTCCCAAGCCCAAGTGGAGCGACGTCTCAGCGATGAGTTCGACCACTAAAAGCTATTGGGCCTAGTGGGACGGCTTGCTGATTCAGGATGGAGTCCTGTGCCGTAAACGGGACAATGGTCGAGGAGACAGCTGTCGTTTGCAAATGGTTGTCCCTAAGGCTAAAGTGCCGAATGTTCTACAGCTGTGCCATAATGGTCGTTCAAGAGTCCATCTGGGAGTTAAACGAACTCTGCTGAAGATCCGAGAACAGTTTTACTGGGTCCATTATTGTCACGATGTCGAGACTTGGTGTCGTACATGTACAAGTTGTGCGGCCGTGAGGGAACCTCAGACACGTAGTAGAGGAGCACAGAAATTGTACAATGTTGGTGCACCATGGGATAGGACAGCCCTTGACATTGCGGAGCCCATGTGGATCGCCTGGCGCGTTATTATGGGGCCGATAATGCTCGGGACGAAATGCGTCGATTGAAAGATTAGTGATGTCATTTTCAGGAAAGCTCTCCCCCTCGCTCCGTTACCCGACACTAGATGGCGCTAGTACCAGATGTCAACTTAGCCGCGCAACAATATGTAACAAGTTGTTAATCAAAAACAGTGCTACCAACATTTAATTTTCGCTCCCGCTGTATAGAATGCTACAATCCCGTCAAAACCCGTTAAGTAGGAATTTTTGATTTATTACTACTTTTCATATTTATATATTTTACTTATAACACACATACAAACAAACAATAATTACAAGGCGCCGCGAATTCTCCCGGACTTGTTTCTTTTCGCACGATCCAATGCTTGCATAGAATATCTTGAAGCCACTCATTACGGAATTTTTGTTTATAAACAGGATTTGCAGCAGTTTTCCAATTTTTAATAAAAACAATTGCGAGTATTCAACAAAAACTTTTATTACAGATCAAACATCCGTATTACAAACAAAAGAATTATTTTGAGAATTCAATAGGAGAGACAATAATAACAAAAGTAGATTAGACGTTGTACATATGATCTCATAGACAAGGATATGCGACTCAAACAGTAAAGAGAGCGAAAGAGAGAGAGAGAGAATGAAGTGAGTGAGAGTAGTTGATAGTTTTCTATATATTCAACCAATCAACGACAAAACAGTTTCCGAGCTGTATTTAAAGGAATTACGTCAAATGAAAATTTACTCTCTCAACTTTTTAAAGATAAAAATGTATTGCACATTTTTTCGTATTTTAAACAAAAAAAAATGAAAAAATTATAATTTAACTTTTGCCATCTTCAAATTATTTTTATTTCGAAAATAAATCTAAGAAATCATAAATTTTTGTTGACCCGCTGTAAAATCCGTTAGCCGTTAAACACAATTTTTTCCCGTTGCCTACCTCGCTGATCCGTCAAATCTAGCGGGAAACCCGTCAAGTTGGCAACACTGATCAAAAAAGAATATCGTGAAAAAACGATTCAAACAACCGATTAATCAAATCATCGCTTAATTCCGAATATTGTCGTAAGTTATAAACTGCTAAAGAAAAAACTTACATGCATAAGGCCATTTTTTTTTTATGTCCCTGTGCTCGACCACAAGCAGATAAAAAAACAAAAACTCTATGCTAACATGAACAATATTTGTGTTTGTATGTACAAAATGTTGACTGAATATTTAAATTAGGACATTAGGCAAAGTTACACATTTGGAATATTAAGCTACACGGTGGTTTGTTCTGTCCTTGTCTAACAGCAACATTAATTTTATTTTTGCGAAATTTGTAAAAAGTTCGAAGTACATTTTCTCGATATCGATCTTAATAACTAGTCATAAATCATAAATAGTAAGCTAAGAAATGCTCTATGCCGTAGCTGCAACATCTGTAGTAAAAATCATCATACACATGTTTTGGATGTTATACAATCACAATAACAATAACTTTTACCATTAAGACCGATTTACACTTCGACAAGTACAGTAGCGAGTTAACTTGCGAACCTGGCGAGTTAAGTTTGAACCTCGTTTGAACGACAATAACGTTGATGTCTTCTTCATGTGCGTATGCACATGGAGGTTTCGGGCCTCGGGGTAAGCCCCCATTACCCGTGCTGTCCTCGCTGTCCACCACTATGGACCGGTCCTGGGAGCCTTCTATTGGCGTTGTAGGTGTCAAAATTCGGATTGTCCGTAATCGGTAAAAATTTTTTCGTAGCCGGTTAAGACTACGAAAAAAGAAGGTTATCCAGTGAACTCAGGGTTGGCCTTTCAGCGGCATTGAGGGTTGTTACTCGACTCTCTAATCGATATAGAGAGGAGTTCTCTTGGATAGGGTCGCCCAACGGCAATAAGCGAGTTAAGTAACAAGTTAACGATTAAGTTGAACGGGATAGCCGGCCGAGCTATTTTACGGCGAGTTAAGTGCGAAGTGCTGCCCTCCCGCGCGTCTCCCGCCACCTGCAAATAGACTCGTCGTTCGTGTAAACGAGCCAGTTTAGTTCAGTGTGTAAGTTGACAGGACGCAACGTTTGCGCGCCGAAACGTACAATTGTGCTTTTATAATTAAACTGGCCATAAAGTTTGTACGATACTGTTTATTGAATATTTATACGTTTTATATTGAGTTTTAATAATAAAATGGACGGAAGATATCACGCATAAATTTGTACAGGAGTATTTAGAACACGAATGTTTATATAATAGTAGAAGTGCAAATAGTAAAATTAAACCTGTTCGAGCTGCTACACTCGTGAAAATCCTTAAAAACTTCTTTAACAACAACCGTTAATACTTCTCTGACTGGGTCATTTAATTCTTGACGTAATCCTAGAACCATCTTATACCAAAACCGGAAAAAATCTGTAGTCTTGAAACGTCATACTCCAACGAACTCTATGAACTAATGTCCTTAACTAAATTCGTCTCGAAGACATTTGAACGCCACTGCCTACTTAACCGTTTAGTGCCAACTGTCCTGTAACTAAACTCGCTACTGTACTTGTCGAAGTGTAAATCGGTCTTTACAGCCTATTAAAGTCCACTGTTGAACATGGGCCTCCCCATAAATTGTCTCTTAGGGGGAATATTTGACATAGTTAGCACACTTGAAAAGCGGGTTGACAATCACAGTTTTTTATTTTCGGAAATTATTGGTAAGGTGCTGGTGCCCATCTCCTAATTTGTTTCCCTCTGTCGCCTCTTACGACACCTACCGTATGATCTTGGGTAGTGGATATTCTTACACTGCGACTACACGGTAATAACAATAACCATAACAAATTTTCACTTAAATTGTTTGTAGTTATATACCTGTACAATACCTTTATTTTGCACAATGTACACGGTATCACTTATTATACAATGTCACTAACACACTTCACTTTACACGGTACACATCTAACGGTTATAAGTACAGAGATGTTGTCTGCTCGCCGGTTACAATTCAACCATAGATTACTGACTATGTACTAGAGAAATTCAACTGCCCGATGTTCCCAAAGCGGGGGGTATTATACACTAGTAGCGATGACTCATTAGACGATTGTCTATACACTACATCTCTTCCTTTTTGTTAATATTTTTTATTTCTGTTTCCATGCATGATCAATAGTTGATTTTTCTGTTACAAAAATAGTTTAAATTAATCTTCAATAATCATTCTAATTTCATCAGTGTTATTCTCTATTACTTCTTGATCCAAATTGGGTAAACTTTCTTCTTGTTCATCATTAACTACTCTCCAATACTACTTACAACAGTATATATGGCTGAAGAAAAGCTTGGTGTAAGCTTATTTTCTTTGGCAAATTTTTTAACAACTACCTTATCGCCTTCATTAATGTTGTGGCCTTTTGCCTTTCGCTCGCGGTTGCTAAGTTTTTCCTGCTTCTTTTTGCAACTCGTTTCCGTCTTTAACTTCTGAATCTACTTGTTTATTTTCAATATCTATGTACGATGGGATTTTATCCCGAAATTGTAGTTTGTAGAATAGTTCAGATGGAGTTTTAACAGTTACTGAGTGTGGTGTGCTATTGTACATCATCCAGATTGTAGATAAGTCTTTCAACCTGACTGATTTTGTCTTTCCACCCCTCCATTCTGTTGGGGCCAATATGGTATTGTGTTGTGAAGAGTTATACCACAGTCCTGCAGGTAATTTTTGAACTCTTGACTAACAAATTGCCTGCCATTATCTGCGGCGATGGTAACTGGATAACCAAGCCGTGAAAATATCTCTTTCAATCCCCTAATAATATTATGTGAAGTTACACTTTTTGTCACTTTTACTTCCTTATAATGACTGTAATAATAAACGATTATTAACAGGAAATCTGCAGAGGGTAAAGGTCCCATTAAATCGATACCTACATCAATCCATGGTTCGACTGGTAGTTCATGACGCTTCATTGGATTAGGTGGATTTGGTGCAGATACTAATGTGCAACTTTTACAGTTTCTTACGATTGTTTCTGCATCTTTGTCAATTTTAAGCCACCATAATTTTGTCCGTAATCTTTGTTTCATAGAAACAATACCAGGGTGACCCTCGTGAGTGGCTTGCAATACTTGCCGTCTTAATTTTTCTGGAATAACAATTTTTGTACCTCGAAGTAAAATATTATTTTCGAAACAAAGCTCCGATTCAAATACTTTATAATTTGCGATGGTAAGATTCGAGTTACACGATTATAAGCCTTGCCTTACTTTAGCGATTTCGGAATCCTGCTTGGAAAATTGTTCAATATCGTTGAGCAAAACGGCTACGGGTACGCTCCATGATTTTTTGAAACACACACAGGAACACAGGAAATACCAAACATAAGTCTCTTGTATCTAAATAACCCTTTGCTAGTTATAAATGTAGTGATGTATCGGATATACGGATAGATTTTGATTTGGTGGTAAAAAAAAGTTTTTAATGTCGAGGCGAGAAAATAATTTCGCATCTTTAAAATGTGTTAGCAGCTGGTCCAAAATCATCACTAACTACAATAGTTAGTGGATGATTTTCGCGAATTATTGCTGCGTTAGCTCTTCGCATATCGATACAGATCCTAATATCCCCATTGTCTTTTAAAACGGGCACAATAGGCGAAACCCATTTTGACGTCTTAGATACTTCTTCGATAATATCGAGTTCCAATAATTCTTGAATTTTTTTATTAACTTTTGTTTCTAGGGGTATAGGTATTCTCCTGTAAGGCTGACTTCAAATTCAAACTTATTATGAATTTGGGTAGATACACCTCTATCTTCCAGGCAGAAATTTTTGCCATACTTCGGTGTACGGAAATCAATCTGCGAAAACATTACGTCAACCATAAAATTTACATAAACTCTGATAGTCAAGCAGCATTGCTAGCGCTGAGATCAAACTTAGTGAATTTAAAGCTAGTTGGAGACTGCGTGAACCGTTTAAACGCCCTGGGATGTAAAAACAGGGTAGTTTTAAGATGGGTTCCGGGTCACGAGGGTTTTGTAGGTAACGAATTTGCCGACAAACTTGCACGGGAGGGCTCAAAGTGCATACAATTTGGACCCGAGCCATTTTGTGGGATCTCAAGAAGCCTAGCCCGATTGACCCTTGAAACTTTTTATCACAAAAAATCACTTAAGATCTGGTCTAACACACCAGTCTTAAAACATTCTAAAATCTTAATCAGGGCTTTTGATCGTAAATTCGCTTCAGAAGCCCTGGGATTAAGTAAAAATAAATTGCGCATTCTGGCAAGAGCCCTAACTGGACACCGTTGTCTTAAAAAGCACATGTCCATCCTTTTTTTTATAGAAGAGGGGGGGCAAACGAGCATGCGACTCACCTGATGTTAAGTGACTACCGCCACCCATGATCAACCGCAACACCAGGGGAATTGCAGGTGCGTTGCCGGCCCTTTAGAAAGCTCTTTTCTTGAAGGTCCCCAGGTCATATCGGTCCGGAAAAATCGCCGGTGGTAAACTATTCCACAGAAAGGTTATACGCGGAAGAAAACTCCTTTTGAAACGTACTGTGGTGGACCGCCAAGTATCCAGATGGTGTGGATGGTATTGGGACGTTTGCCGCGTAGTGCGTTCACGAAAATTGGCGGCGGGGATTAATCCGAACAATTCCTCAGAGCACTCTCCATGGTATATGCGAAATAAAATGCAAAGAGATGCAACATCTCTTCGCAGTGCCAGTGAATCGAGCCGATCGGATAGCACTCGGTCGTCGACGATTCGAGCCGCTCTGCGCTGGATGCGGTCAAGTGGAAGGAGCTGGTACTGGGGAGCCCCAGCCCAGAGGTGGGAACAGTATTCCATGTGCGGCCGAACCTGCGCCTTGTAAAGTTGCAAGCGATGTCGTCCTTCACGGGGGTGAGGGTTTTTTTTGGGCCGTGTCTTTGGGGTATTTCCCCGACTCTGTTCAGCAAGGACTCGACTTCAGACACAAGTTTGTCACGGCACTCGGAAACGTTTTCCCGAGAAACATTGGCTCGGCCGGTGTAAAGAGCATCACCAGTGCTGTCATCTGCATAGCAATGAATGTTACGGGTTTGCAACATATCATTGATATGCAGAAGAAACAGCGTTGGCGATAGCACGCAGCCTTGTGGAACACCAGCATTAATAGGCTTGCAATCGGAGCTTGCACCGTCTACAACGACCTTGATGCTCCGATCTGCAAGAAAGCTGGTTATCCAATCGCACAATTTCTCGGGAAGCGCATAGGAAGGGAGCTTCGAAAGAAGCGCTTTGTGCCAAACCCGATCGAAGGCCTTCGCAATGTCCAAATTGCCAATGGACACTTCCCCCTTGGACTCTACTGCCTCCGCCCATCTGTGAGTTAGGTAGACCAGAAGATCACCAGCTGACCGACCACGGCGAAAACCGTATTGGCGGTCACTGATCAGCTGGTGATCCTCAAGGTACCTAATGAGCTGGCAGTTTACAATGGATTCCATTGTTTTAGAGAACAAGGAGGTGATGGCGATAGGCCGGTAGTTGGACGGGTCTGAGCGGTCGCCTTTTTTAGGGATCGGGTGTACGAAAGCCGTCTTCCATGATTTTGGGACTACGCCTAGGGAGTAGGAGCACCGGAAAAGACGCGTTAAAACCGGGATTACAATAGATCTTTTAGGTCGCAGTGATACCGGTCTCTTTACCTAGACCTGCATAGCTGCTCGCATATAATAGTTGTAAAAAAAAGGCTGACTTACTGGCGTTATTTTCTCATCAATAGGTATCTCGACAACAACATCTTTAAATTTTGGAAATGCTGCTATATTTTTATGTGATGTGGACTCGACGGCGTTTACACTGACACCTAATCGCAGAACGCCCAATGCTAAGGACGTTACTTCCCCAAAATATCTTTAGTGCCGTTTTTTATCACATAGAAAACAGCAACCTCAATTTTGTCACTGACTTGGATATGAGTTTTAAACGATCCTAAAATAGTTAGTGGCTTTGTGCTACCATAAGCGTAAAATGTTTTATCCGGTGATCTATCCATGTCAAAAACATTTATTTTATTCCTCTTTAGTTTTCTACACGTGACATCGGATAACAAATTACATTTAAATCTGGAATCGATCAATAATGACGTCTTGACACCACCTACCCAACAATTAATATTAGTGCCGTCATCTATATGAAAAACATAATCTATTTCTTCCTTTTCCTCCCTCCTTGATTTTTTTGTGGCGGTAGGGTCTTTTGAACTTTAAAATTGTCTTTTAGGTAGCCTTCCTGTCAAACAATACTTCCGAAAGTGTCGCGTTATACCACATTTATGGCATTTAATTTTCCTTGCGGGACATTCTATTGATTGAGGCATATGCTTAAAGCTCCCACACCTAGTACACGATTGTTAAACACCTTTCTTTAATATTCACGGTACTGCTATTACATGCGGAGTTGTGAGTAAATTCATCCATCTGTCTATTCACACTTTCTAAAGTATTTGCTTCTATTATACCTCTAATGTCATTTTGTCACCTTTTAAAATTTTTTTACGAAGCTCACCCGAGTAACACTTTTCTGTAATTTGATCGATAATGCTTTAGTCTTTATAATCTCTTATAAATCACATGTGGTTTTGCAATGCCTGTTTTCTTAATATAATTAAAATTTTCTCAAATTTTTCTCTAGATTCCTGTTTCATTAGCCGAAATAATTGTCTCCCGTATACTTTGCTTTGTTTTGGAGCAAAGTACTCTTCTAACTTTTCAATAGCTATAACATGAACATCCTTCGTTAGATCATCTGTACTGCTAACATGGGTTCCTGGTATATTATAGTATATTTCTTGGAGACTAAGGCACCCATGTGTAATGTAGCTCTTTTTTTGCGGGTAGTTCAATATTTGCAGCTTCTAGATAAATGTCTAATCCTCGCTTCCACTTCTCCCATTTTGCGCCAACACCATGAGAATCCCCATCACAATCAAATGATTCTAGAGGGGGTAGTGATATTTTTTTAATCTGCAAGAAAGGAAATATACAAACAGATAATAACCAATATTTTTGTTACCTTTATTAATAGAACGGTTCACATTTCGAATGCACGCAGCATGACAACTAAAACAGTGACCAATATATCTTTTAATTACGTGTGTCTATTATTAGACCGTCACGCAATTACATTCTCACGACATCTCAGCCTTTGATAATTTAAACCATTTTCTGGGACCTAAAGCATGTCCATAACTGGACCTTCGCTTTAGTAAAACTTGAGCCGGACCATCACCAATAAGTGTCCATGCTCCTGGACCATCTTATTGGGCTGTCCATTTGATTTTAACAAAGATAAATCACGGCATAAACAATCAAACTACTATTGCTAGTTGTCCCCAACTTTAGGCTCTGCATTCTAACCTATCTTTTAAAAGAGAATACATCAAATCCTTGCATAAAACTTTTCCAGTTTATATAAAAACATTTATAATTACATACAGTATTTTTTCCTCGTCGCCAATATACAATATGCTGCTTTATTTTGCACAATGTAACACACTTCACTTTACATGGTACACATCTAACGTCCAAAGCCAACAATTCAACTGCCCGAAGTTCCCAAAGCGGGGGTATTTATACACTAGTAGCGATGACTCATTAGACGATTGTCTATACACTACAATACCTATTATACATTTAAAGTCACCTATTATACAGTCAAAGTATATATTGTTACATTAAATTGTAGGGTGGCTTCCAGTTAGAGTGACGATCTAGTAAAAGATGCAGGAAATCGATGGAAGCAGGGTCCCACCCTAATTTGTGCCATTTCCTTCCGGGGGATTTGTGAAGAGCTGTAATGATTATGATGATGATTGCCAGACTATTTTACGAATATCTCGATTTTTGGTAATCGATCGATCGAATCGTAAAGAATACATAGAATATAAAAAATACATAGTACTTACCCGCAATCGAGCACGAAATGGTTTGAATGAAATTTGATTTGAATGACTAAGTTTTAGCTATGTTATTCTGGCATGAATAAGTAGTTTGTTTCTTTCTCATTTATTTGATACATGGCACAAGTGAAAAGTTTAGAACTTATAAGGTTTTAAACAGGCTGGTATAGAGTTTGCCCGCCGGCGGGCCAGCCCGTAGATTTAGTGGAGTTTATACTAAATCTATGGGCCAGCCGGCCTTGACGGAGACAACGTCATGACCCGCCGGCGGGCCAGCCGTCCACGAGAGGAGAGGATAAATTAACAAGTAAAACGATTGCGGCACTTTCTCTATTATTTATTGACCATATATTTTTAAAATTTAATTCTGTAAATAAGTAGTGCTTGAAAAAGGCAAGCTTAGCGCCCCCTCGGTCTTTACACCCTAGGCTCTAGTCTGATTAGCCTGTGGTTAAATCAGGACCTGCCGGTCGCTGCTATACTTACTTAACAAGTTTCAGTTCGATCGACTAACTTTGAGAGATGAAGAAAGAAGTTGTCGACCTTTAACGGCTGTTACGGAAGAAAACGTGTTAGCAGTAAAACATTTAACTGAAGAAAATAGGTAAATTACGTACAAGGGGATACTACAAATATTATATATTGTACTTAGTATCTCTTTCTACGTAATTTACCTACGCATAAAGGGACGTATTAGGTCAGGGAAAAGGTTTCTTCGTATTTTATATACAAATTCAAGACATTTTTTTTCCAAATTTAATTACATTTAATAATAATACATATGTACCATTTTGCTCGATAACTTGTTGTCATCTTATCGATATTATCACGTTGCTGTAAAAACCTTGGAATTTTTGACCAAAACAAATGCGAAAAGTAGTTTTGACAGTCCTAGTCTTGACGTTAACCTAACACTACCCAAATAATTCTTAAGAGACCGAAACAGGTTTAAATCTGAGGGTGCAGGTCAGGAATATATGGTGGATGCATTAACACTTCCCAACCAAGCTCTCTCAATTTTTGCTGAGTGGCTAAAATGTGTGTGGTCTGGCGTTATCATTATGAAAGACCACACCTTTTCTGTTGATCAATTCCGGCCGTTTTTCTTCAATTTCTTACTTGAGTTTCATGAGTTGTTGACAGTTGAAGTCTAAAACGATGGTTTTGCGGTAAAAGCTTATACATAAACGATGCCATACACACAGCATCAACTTATTGCTTGTTAGTCCTGGTTTCGCTACAGTCTGTGGAGCGTGACTACCCTTTGAACATGATCTTTTTCACACATTCTTGTCGTAGGTGATCCACTTTTTATCACCAATGATCAATCTTTTGAAAGATCGTTCGGTTTTATTACGTTTCAATGGAGAATCGCAAATTAGTACCTACATGATTCATTAGGTTTGTTTCAGTGAGCCCGTGTGGTGCCCAAATATCCAGCTATTTTGTATAGACAGAATTTTTCAAATAGGTCAAAAATGTTTTGTAGTCAATCCTCAATTCCTCGGCTATGTCGTTACAGCTAATATGCTGATCTTGCTCCACTTTTGCAAAAGTCCGCATCGACTTTATCCGTTTGAGGGCGACCAGAGCAAACTGCATCTTTAACATCAAAATTCCGGGACTGAAAACGCTTAAAACAACTTTGTACTACTCTTACTGACACTGCATTAAGTCTATAAACGTCACAAATTTTTTTCGCGGCTATTCTAACATTTTTCCCTTTACAAAAATGTAATAAAACTTTGAATGTATCGAAATTCGTAGTTAGATTCACTCATTTTGACCAAATTTGACGAACAGAAAAACAATCGAAAAATGACGGGAAAGTGTTTTTCAGTTTTTATTTTTATTTCTCTTTATGTCCTATACCAGTATATTCCAAGTCTATGGTCCTATATATATTGATATTATAACCAGCCAGGTACAAACAATACAACTAAAGAGTTTTTCTTCAATATCATACAAACAAAATACGAAGACACTTTTTCCTCGACCTATTAAAAAGCTGCGGTTGCCAACCCGCTTGCCAGGTGTTGATACTTCTGCTAATATCCAAATTATTTGACAAGCAATGGTAGGAGCCTATGATCAGCAGTGGATCCCTATTAAAAAGTAAAAAAAGTAGCAGCCTACACACATCCCACTACTTCTACAGGGCAGAGGCCGCAGCGAGTTTTAAAACGAAAACTTTTGATTGATTTGATTCCAACGCGGGATGAACGACTTCACATAATATACCTAAAAATTATTTTTAATTTTTTTTATTTTTATACAACAAAATACGAAGAAACTTTTTCCACCACCGATAAAGGGATTGGATTGGGAAGCGTTCACGAAATTTTACTAGGTGGTGGGAGTCTTTTATTGGATAGCTTCCACCACCTTCTTTCATACTTCTGCCGCCAAATGGGAGTGCTTGCACTGCTATGATCTCGTCTAAAGGGTATATGGAACCAATACGATTACAGGCATTGTATTGAACTTTCTTGTATTGAAGTTGGTTGCAGGTAAGTTCATCGACTGCAGGAGCCACCTACCATACGATACTGTTATGTTAGTTCGTTGGTCACTTTAGTTTGATACAAAAAGCAGGTCCGCGTGGAATGCAGTGTATGTTTACAAAATTTGAAGCAGGCTAGGCTCTGGTGCATTTAAAACTTAACAACAAATGAACCTTGAATTTACCAACCAGAAACGAAGCGCCTGTCGACGGTTCTATGCTGAATGTACTACTAAATGCTAGTGTTCACTGCTGTAAACAAGAAGCGGCCAAATACGGCGCTGTGTGGACTACTGCTTTACCATGACATGCCCGAGTACTTGGCACACAAAGTTAGGAACTTACTGGAGAGCACATCGGATAATCTAAGTATTGGTTCCCCCTACTAATACTACGAAGTCACACTTGTCTTTAGTATTTTAAAAAAATAGCAAAAAAGGGTATAGTTTGCATTGCCGGAAGATGTACTATCATTGTTTGAGGAGGCTGTAGAAGAGCCGGATTTGGAAAAGTGTTTCGAAAATTCGTTCAGAGATATGAAACTTAGTAAAGACGCTGGTGAAGAGTTCTTTAAAAAAATTAATAATAAAAACTTTAACCATATAACTCTCACCCCCCTCTAGTTATTATGTAATACTTGAATGGCCCCTTTCCCTTTCCCAAAACTTTCTGAGTATCCTAGCCTACGCACTGTAAAACTGCGCCGTACTTACATCGCCTTCGCCAAGAACTTAGGCTACGTTCTGCTAAAGTTCTGATTTCCTCAGATTACGGTGATGTCATATAGCAGTCGCAATGCAGCGGGATCGCAAAAATACGCCCGTCTTTAAGGTGACAAGCACGTGGAAAGTTCCGTCACCGCTACGTATTTAATACATAAAATTTCACGGCATTCATGAACAAAATTCTGTTTTTAGCCAGTTTTCTTCTTCATGGGCCAGTAAAAGTCATTATATTGAATTATTTAATAAAATTTAAATAAATAACATTTGATAGGAACATCAAAGAATTTATATTATTATGTTAAGACATTTTTAGATGATATACCTCATGTTCAACCAAGGAGTCTACTTTGTTAGTTACCACCCTTTACCAACATTTGCGCACAAGCAGCAGTGCGCGCACTGCATGCGATGCTGTGCTCTATTCTGAAGGGTTTAGAGATGACAGCGCATCTGTAGCCTTCTTTACTTGAAGTTGGTTGCGTGTTCATGGGTTTCGGTGACCGCTTACCATGAGGTAAACTGTAAGTTCAGTGTCACTTCAATTTTAGAACGCTTGGTAATTGGAACGGTGACCGCAGCACTATTAAACTGCTCTGATTATTTTACTTCTGGCGCAAATGGGATGGTAAAAACACCTTTCAGCGGAAGTCATGTGGTTTTGCTAGCATTTCTCATAGGCATCTATTACGAAAACCACGAGATAAAGTGCGAAAAAGTATTCTCTTAACACCGTCACCACACTTATAAAAATAATAAAGCTATTAGGTAAACGATAATTGCAACAGGGATAGAAATCTGAGTGCGTTCAAGTTCCTAGTAAAACTTCATCTTGAATATAAAAGGTAGCCAGACAGGATATGAGTTTTTTTTTAAATAAGAAAAGCGTGACAAGCGAGCACACAGTTCACCTGATGGTAAGTGGTTGCTGTGGCCTATAGACATCTACATCTAACCTCGTTTGCGAATCAAAATGCAGATGCGTTGCCAACCTTGAGGACTAAGGTTTGTGAAAAGGGTCTCCGGTTCTCTACACTCGCCATACGAAACACAGCAGCATTAAGCTGCTATTTGACGCTGGTATTCTGTAAGAGCGTAGTCCTTCCACGGTCGAGCCGACCCAGTCGTGCTACGACTACACAATTAATATAGCTGCAGTGTGGCTCTACCACGTAAAAAACTTGTATCACAGAGTTGCTTTTAGGCCCCGGGGGATTCTTCTAGTCGCCATCACACTACGAATCTTACTGTAAAGCCGGGTTTACATTTTGTGAAGTCACAAGAGCGAGTGGTAAGTGCAACTGACAAATGACAAGTGCCTAGTGCGTAATTTATTCACACTTATCACTTGTCACTCCCTGTTCACACGCATTAAGCACTTGTCATATGTCTTTTGCACTTGCCACTCGCACTTGTCACTGCTCAGAATATAAACCGGGCCTAATGGCCGCCAAAATATTGAAAATGAAAATGATTTATTGATTTACAATGATACATTTTAAACCAGTACCCTGTACTAGGTTGGGAACCTTTATTACTGGGTACCCCGCTCATCCACCAAGACAATACAATGTTAATCAATAAATAACAATTTACTTGTCAATCCATATATTTATTTTTGTAAAATCATTTAGTATCATTTTAAAACGTTATCCTACACTAGGATTTTCTACTCTATCGTGGGGGCAGTTTACATACACAAATTTCACATGGACAAAATCGCATATCCGGAATAATTAGTTGTAGGCTATACAAATACTTTATACGTGCGGAATTCGTACCCGCGGCTTTCGGCGACGTAACTCATTGCTAAGTTATTACGCCAGGGAGCCGTCAAAAAGTTTTTATTATTTCACTATTTGTCTGTCTATCAAAACAAAATGATAATTTAACATAAAACTGTACAAGAAAGAGCAATCTTACAGGGAAACTTGAATTGAAATTTGAAAGCCATACGAATAATTTTTGCTTGCGGGAATCAAAAACGCAGAAAGCAGTGTTATCAGCACCAACATCATCGAAACCAGCGAGGTACGCTATCGAACAGTCCTATTTGTTCAATCGACTGAACTGCTATTGCAGGATTTAAACAGGATATACAGCAAACCGAAATGGCAATTCTCACATGCTTTGTAGAAAATATTATAGCTTATGGGAACCTATGAAATAAAACTAACATTAATTAAAAGTTGAAGATAGCCTTCGTTAACTATGACATCACGACGTCAAACACCTAAGTCCCTGTGTGCTAAGTAAGCTGTGTGAAATGCCCGAAACGATGATAATTAAAAAGGTTAATTGATAAAGGCGATAAAATTCGTAAAATTACCTTCATGTGTAGAATTCGCATAAATATAAGAAATCATTAAAGGGAACCTGTCTTTATCTGTAGACTTTACTTCTGTGCGTTAGTTTTTTCTATTATCCACTTAAATCTTAGCATTCGTATTTAACGGTAGCAAATAATGTAAAAGAAAAAACTTACATCTTTAGACGTAATATTTATTTGAAGAATAATAACAATAACAACACACAATTAGAAATTATTTCGTGAAATGATTCGGAACTTAACCTAAATGAATTTGCAATTAATTGTATTTTCGAGGACATACCATACTAACATTTTATACAACGAATCTATGGAGTATAGAGGTAAGGAGAACAATCTCTCATAGGAGAATAGTTGAAAAAGTGTCCATCTGTAAGCAATAAATAACAGTTCAAAAACTCTCCAAGACAGCGCTGGAGTAGCTACAGGAAACAGCTACATGAAATGAACTTAGCAATTGTCGACGGTGTGAAGTGTGCTGCTAAACTGATCAGTTGCTCTAAAATCTAAAATAATTTTATTTAGTAAATATAACCTCGAAAAAGTCGTCTATCCCACTAATATTTTTCGGCGCGTTCTTTAAAATTTACCCCGTAGCTATAGTGGTGCCACCCTTAATCAACGGTTTTCTACGGACACCCTTTTAATACGCAGTCTATACTCCTTACCTATACACTCCATAAACGAATCGATGTCTAAAAATTGCAATGCATGACACAGTTGAAATATGTACGGATAAAGCCTCATTAGAAACCGTGCAGCGTAGTGTAAATAAACATTTCTTGGTTCCCCTTTTTTTTTTTTTTTTTTTTTTTTTTTATATTTTTTTTTTTTTTTTTTTTTTTTTTTTTTTAAATAATAAAATATAATATATATTTTTTTTTTTTTTTTATTGTTATTTTTTATTTTTTTGTGCCGGGAAAGGTTTCTTGTTCTTATTTGAGGTTCGCTGCCAACGGAGGTGACTGACAAACCGTCCAAAAGGAGTAATCAACCCCGCTACGATGCGTAGTATACTCTAGTAGTCTGTGCCGCTACGTAACACGCACCGCCGCACGCTTTCCGCTGAGGCTTTAGCCATAATGTAATTTTTTCGACAAATCTAATCATACATATGGGCGTGAAATCATGATGCAATGTTACTAATCTCAAAGTAAACACAATTATTTTTGAATGAATTGTTTAGCTCTGGAATCTGTATAATGATGAAAGGTATTTTAAATGACAGAAATACTATTTCCGTCCAGTCTTATTTTGAACCCAAACTACTATCTATTTTTGTTATTATATCTATGAAAGCAAAACAAAATTGATTTCAATGGTGGGATAATTTTATAAGTATTATAAAAATGTATAAAGGCAGATATAAAGAATATAAGAATATAGAAAAATGTACTAGAAAGATATCTTAAATTCGGCATAATGTATAAATACATAATACAATTATGTTGCATACTATGCACTTATGTATATCTATTCGTATTACCTAGCAAAAATATAGAGGTATGCCTTCATTGAATCTTCGTTTGTACGCTGCAATTTATCTCTACAAATATTTACCATAAATAAAATTATAACTTAATAGTAAATAATTATGAATAAAATGTAAAATAATAATAGATAATAAAACTTAGTTAATTTCAGTTTCACCCGTCCATTGGCGGCCCTGATCCTGTTTCGGTTGCTCTTGGTAAGGTTGATAAGAATAACTTGGTTGTAGATTTTCGGTTTCTACCAACTTGACCGGTTCTGTCGGTTCTGGACTGTCTTCTATGGTGTCGTCCTTCTTGTAAGGAATACTATCATCATCCGAGTTCACCTTAAATGATTCATCTGGATCGATCGATCTAGTTCTGGAAAAATATGCAAATTTCAACTACAGTATTATATAGATATATATTTAAAATTTAATGGTATGAGAAAAAGGCCAAAAGTTATATTTAAGTACTGGGATACTATGTTGTTATACTATTATATATTATTATACATTGTTATATATATTGTTATACTATATTATTTTATATTGTATAATAATCATCATCATCTCATTCAGAAAGCTCGGCTTTATAGGTGTCAAATATTATTACGGCTACCGTCAATTCTCCTAAGCGTAGCTATTACGGTCTACAATCGTGATTAATAAGTATGGGAATTGCTTAATAGCTAAGTGAGCCAGTAGGGGACTGTTTACGTCTTGAAAGTAAAGGAGTGAAAATTCTCTTTCATATACAAATGACAAAAAAAAAACGAATTCACCAGCTGTGTGAATGTGTAACCTAGTCGGAATCGCTTGCTGGTGGGTACTACTTCCCAATGTTATGTTTTTATTTATAATATTTTGTAACATAGCTTAAGATATTAAGAAAATCATCGGCATATGCCTGCCGTAGGTTAGTGATGATTAAACATCGGCTTATAATCGATACCGATTCAATACAACAAAACCGAAACTCAAATATGGAAACGAAATTAACCACGATACCCACCAGAGTTACACAATCGAAACGTAGAAATATTTAACTGGGTTTGCGGCTCTTGGTTTTAGCCCATCTGAGCCTATCATTTCTTTCGGAATCTTCATTTTATATTTTTTTCTTCACAATGGGTGCGTTTGGCAGAAAAAAGCGCTAGCAAGCGCTTATAAGTATTATAAGCGCTGAAATAGTTTTCGGCCAGGACACGATTGCTACTTCAGTAGCGCTGACACAATCCGCCATTTTGCTTATTTAATTTGTTTGTTTTGAAGTAGAGTTTATAAGTTATTTTGTGCAATATTAGTTTTAAGTAATATAATGACATGAATAAACATATACATGATATTAAAATTCATGATTGGTAAGTTTTTAATATGAATACTTTACAAACATATATTTAAATTAGGTTAGGTTCCCCGGTTAAAACTAACATCGTGTCCTGGAGGAAAATAGCTACTTACGATTTGACAGCGCTTACCGCTTACGATCGCCATTTTGCTTACAAGCGCTTGCTAGCGCTTTTTTCTGCCAAACGCACCCAATATGCTGATGCGTCACATTGCGAAGCCCTTGGGAGATTTTGACGACAGCTCAACCCAGCGGACAGTTGATGACGACAGCGACTCAAGTTCAGAAGGCGCCCAAGCGATCAAAATAACTTGAGGTTTATATCGACATCAAAGCACTTGTTTCGTCGTTTTCTCTAATAGTCCACACGCGCGGACACTTAATTCACAAAATCGCATCACTTTTACGAATCAAAATCCACTTCAAACCATTATTTAGGCGACAAAACAGGAGCGACAATCCGTCTACGGCCAGGTTCCCGCCAAAACTCTCTCAAAATATTCAATAACTTCATGTGATTTGATTAAATAATTAATTAAATGTCATCTTACTTTACGTTTAAGTAGTCATTTTCCTCTTTTTCTTCTTCCTTTTTTCTCTTGAAGATACGCCAGCCCACGCAGATGAGCAAAATAACTATCGGTAATATTACCGCACTAATAATACCCCAGGTTGCTCCGAGAGTTCGCGAAGAATACTCTTGTCTGCCTGTATATGAAGGAAATATATTAGCATCAATCACAAATTAAAAATAGAATCACTTTTCTTTTTTTTTGCTTATGGTCATTGCTTCCAATTCCAGTTGGAACTAATGTTTGTTGTTGTTGTTAAATTAATGGTTTTTACGTCTCGTTCTATCCGAGATTATCCGTCAGTACGTCTCCCTGGCACTCTATCTGGCCTACCTTCGATCCGAAGCTTTGAGTATGGATAGGTTTGGACTAGTGAGGACAGACAGTGAGCGATTGAAAGAAATGTACATGTTGCACTATTAATCCTACATTGTTGTTAATCGTAAAGGGTATATATTTATATATATATATATATATATATATATATATATATATATATATTTTTTTTTAATAATAATGTCCTCCAGATCGAATTTTGATCACGGCGGCCAGTCTCCACGGAGACAAGCCATCTGCCCAGGACAGGATTATAGTGTCCTAGTGTTTGCGTAAGCACAGATGCACTTCTATTCCCTCAATATCACAGTCCGATGGGACGGTAAACCGACACAACCGGAGAGAGATCAGGCGCAGAACCAACGGCTTTACATGCTTTTCGAGGCACGGGGATGGGACACCGCCACCTTCCTGACTCCAGGCTGCTACTGAGTATTTCCTGTCAGAAAAACCCAATAACTGATTTAGATCTGACCCATGACTCGATCCCGGAACCTCAAGAACATCAATCGTGTTTACGAGACCTATACCATATTAACTAAATATATGTATCCTTTATGACTGACAGCAAGTTTTAAAAGTTTCCTCTTTGAATGCATATGATTCATTTACGTTAACAATTTTAGGAGATATAGGATGTTATGGGTTATGTAAATTTTTTCTCTAATTATTTATACCTCACCTACGAAGAAGATACACGGCATTTATACACGGTTCAGCAAAAGATCACCACCGCTCATGAACATGTGCATCGCGAGAGGAGTTGCAAGTGTGTTGCGGGCCTTTTAGGAAAGTGTAGGCATTTTTCTTGAGCATCCATAATTCATATTAGTTCGGAAAAAAATGCTGGCGATAATATATCCCTTAATATGGTCGTACAAGGCAGAAATACCCAAGGAAAACGCATGGCGATGGACTATCTGATAATCATTGACATGATGTTGATGGATTTTTTTTATATTACTACCCTAATGATAGTCGGACCAGAGTCGAGCGACCGACTAATGACAAACTGTACAGACTGGTAATGGAGAGAATCATTACCAGTGATGGGGTATAGACTCTACGGTCATGTTCACGCATAATCACGCTTCGTTTGCCCAGCAGGTCTTCCTGAATAACTTATACCAACTTGAACTTTTTTAAAAGGTGGGATATAGAGCTGTGAGGTTAATATGGCTGATAATGTGATGCGTGGTAAATTTTTATTATATCATCCTTTATTCCATGCGACTTGTTCTTTTACATATCTGTGTATTATTTTCTTGAGTTTATAAATGGACTTGACATTTCTCCTAGTCATTATTTCCTAGGAATGTTTAACATTAAAAATTGAATTACGGATTTTATGGCGTTTAATTTTATAATCTACTTCTATCTACTTTATAATCTAATCTAATCTACTTTATAATCTAATCTAAGTGATTTAACGCACGGGTGTTTTCTGGATCTCGACAACAGTGTTACCCAGCGGGTCCAATTGTCAATTTAAAGAAACTTTAGGAGGTTTAATTTAAACTATCCAGGGACCTATCCAAGGACCTTCTCTAACGCACACTAAAAATTTCATCAGTCGATCAATTTCTTAAACCTATCTACCCGTTTAGGATTATATTTTTAGATAAATACGTATATTTCTATATTTCCGATTTTGACAAATATTCTTTTAAAAGTGTATAACTTTGCACGTGTAATACAAATATTTTTATCACCTCTTATTATATTTAACTCTGCCGTTCATTTCTGCAAGATAACTTTACTTTGTCACTCTTTCATCATACATTCTTTCTACATGACCAAACTACCGAAGCATTCCTCTCTTAATCCTAGTCACAACATCATCTTGCATACCACACTCTTCTCTTATTACACAATTTCTCACCCTGTCACTCAGATTCAGCCCTAACATACTCCTTAACGACCGCATTTCTACTGCGTTTTTTCTACTCTCGTGCTTCTTCTGCCATACAAAACTTTCATTACCATACTTTAAGTAGGGACTAACACAGCCTTTTGGCACATTGTGAATTTCCACAATAGATTGTGCCCCATTTACTCTATTTCCTGCGTTAACTCGTCGTTTTATATCATTATCATATCTCCCATCCCTGCTAAATACGCAGCCCAAATATACAAACTCATATACTGGCTCAACCAAAAAGGAATAAAAAGGATACTAGTTACTATAGTAAAGATTAGCTAAATAAAAAGCTATCTATTTATATTTCGAGACAAGTAAACGTAGTAGATAATATTGTAAACTGATAAATGGTACCATCTATCAAGATCTACGTTAACAGTTTATCTATGACAAATAAGATTTTGGTACTCACCTATTGGATGCAGTGACCCGAATTTTTGTGTGTACAGTGCGATAAGAAAGCAAGCGATAACGTCAATTTAGGTTAGGGTAAAAATAGAAATAAAACACGATCGAGAAAATTTCTATTCCAAGAAAACTTCAACATTATAACTTGCTTTCTTATACTTTTAAAAAATCTAATGACAATAAAATCGTTGGGAAGTTACTCTACCGTACTTCGGAACAGAAATTTCCTCTCGCTGTGATTATTTAAACTTTATATAATTTTATTTATACTCCATTTACAACTAGTTTAAAACAGAATTTATTGAAAAAAAAAACATCAATAGTAAACATCACAAACACGTCTCTTTAGTATTAAAATTAATTTGGTGTATAATTATTTTCTCATGAAACTTAATATCAAGTATGTAAGTAAAAGCTTAAACTATAGATTGTCAAGGTTGAAGGCAGTACTTATGAATATTTCTTTTAATTTCAGTGGGATATTTCAAATTCTAAATATATAAGAGAGTTGATGGTAAAAAATTACACCATAGTCGATCGGCTGCTAAAAGTCGGTACTTCAGCAACTGGTGGATCAATTAGAGTCTCTACCGATTTGCCCTTTTTAGGAGGCATAGTGAATGTTTTTATTTCAGAGGGTGGTGCACTTTTTGGAGCTTCTGGTAAACCAGGGTTGTTATAAGTATTTCGCGGGCTTAAGTCAGAAGTGGGACTGATCGGTGGTGAGTAAATTTCCGAGTAAGTGGGCGAATAATGAGACGGAATGGGGCTATATTGGCCCTCGTATTTAGGTGTATAGGGATCTTCAGAACCATCTTTCGTGGAATAACCAGAATCACTAGGAATAGGGTGGCGTCCCGTCTGACGGGGCTTGCTCACGTATTCTATGTCTTTAGCTGGACGGGTTAGTGTCGAGTCACGATTAGATTCAGAGTCTGAAGGAGATGTTATTGAAAGCAAGTCTTCCTCGGATAAATCCCAAGGTTTGTCTGGGAATTCAACGTCGGGTGCGTTAGGTAAAGGCTCGTTAGTGCGGTAGGTTTTGTCGTAACCGCGACGCTTTTTGGATGATGAGGATTTATCTGATTTTCCGGATTCACTTTTATTAGAATCCGTATAGCCTAAACCTGAGCTTTCCCCGTCAGTTGGTGGAGGTGGCGCGGATCTGGCAACATTTGCCTCAATCGGCGTTTCCTCAGTAGGAGTGACAGGTAATTTAGATTTTTCGTCGGAGTATTGGCTACGCAAAGTGGATGATTTCATCGTATCTGTGATGTTTCCCATTGAAGATGATCTTAGATTTAGTCGAGAGGCGGATTTCGATCGTGGAATGTTCTCGAAGCGGAATCCTTCTTTGCCTTCGGATTTCGGTTTGTAGCAACACCAAAACCAGATCAGACAAATTAGGAGGCCTAATGGTACAATAACTGCCACGATGATGCCCCAAGTCAAGAATAGAGCGCGTTGTGAGTACTCTTGGTTACCTGAATGAAGAATATTTATTGTTATTTGACAATGCCGTGAACGTGTTGTAGGTAAAGGAACTACTTTTCTTATATAATACCCCTCAAAAGTGTAAAAATGTATTTTTAAGTCATTATTTTGGCATATTATGAAATCAAACAACTATCATTAAATTGAACGTTAAAATCTTGGCATGTTACTCTGTGAAAATTTATGAAAAATGTTCAAAACACCAACTGGACTTCAAAATTTTCATTGAAATGATGTAATATCGCTTGTGATATATTATAATGTCAGCGATTGAAAGGTCGAATCATTGTACACTAATTTTGATAGTGATTTTTTAATTTAGAAAAGTGATCTGTATTCACGCGATACAAAGCTCATATTTCAGTGTTTTGTTTTCAGTCGAGTTGGTGTTGCATCGTTACACAGTGTGATGTATTTTAATTATGGTTATTTACAAGCTAGTTTGTACCTGTAAGTAGAATTCGCCTAATTTAAAACTGCACATGCAGCCTTGTGTTTTTGTTAGATTATATACATTTATAATGTGAAACATAGTCTAAGTCACAATAGAAAATGTGCGCAGATTCAGATTTTATGATACTTATAACGGTAAAATCTAAATTATCTATTACGAGATATTACAGATGCGGCCGATTTCACTTTATTGTAGTTAACTTTTTGACTCTGTACTGGAATCGTAAAACTATGTAAATATTTATAGTTACGATCAGCTTGTTAAAATGCAAACTTTGCAATAAAGTGCAGATAATGTAAGAAAAGGAATAATTTGATGAAATCATTTACTGAACAATTGTGGAAGTGAGTGGAAATGTGAATAAGAAAAAACAAATATATTGGTGACTTACGGAGGCACTCTGTGTATCCGTAGTCAGGCAGATTCCATCGACCGTCGTCTTCACACACGCGTCGTTTGTCACCGATCAGGATGAAGTCTTGGTTGCATTCGAAATTGACCTAGAATTATTTAAAATATATAAAGTAATAAGCAATGAAAACGTTTTGAAATAATTGAAGGCCCTAATGGAGCGAGATACATCTTCCTCATCAGACCAAAAACAGTCTACCGCTGGATATAGATCCCTCTATAGTAAGAGGGGTGATTTGACGCAATAGCCATCTTGGTTGAAAGGCGGCTTGCCTAGTTCTGTCAAGATCACATTGGACATGAGCCTGTTAAGATATTGGGTGGAGAATCGTTTACCTATATATTTTTGCACCTTTTCTATAGAATAAAGGTAACAAACGAGCACACAGTCAGCCTGATGGTAAATGGATCCTGTGGCTCATAGACATCTACATTTATCCTCAATTAAGAATTAAAACGCAGATGCGCTGTCACCCTAGAGGACTGAGATGGAATGCCTCAGTTTCAGTAAAAAAGGTCTCTGGTTCTCTATAATCATCATACGAAACCGCTGGTATTCTGTGAGAGCGTGGCCCTACCCCAGTCGAGCCGACCCATTCGTGCTCCAACCATAGTTTAGCTGCAGCGTATCTCTACCACGAATAAAAACCCTAATGGAATTTTGATTTCTTAAATTTACGCGAAGACAACACATTGAACAAAACTCTATTTACGTATTTTGTTTTTTTTTTTTTTTATAGAATAGTGAGGCAAGGAGAAACGTATCGCGTTTAATTAACTTTTGTTACATTACTTGGAGGAGGCCTATGTTCAGCAGTGGACTTGTGAAGGGCTGTAATGATGATGATAATGATGATGAATTAACAATTTAACTTATTTTTAATTCCCGACGTTTCGGGTGCTTTACACCATCCATGGTCACGGGGGGGGGGGACTGAGCTGTTTGATGTTCCAATGTCATAGTTAGCCCTCATTTTGTGTTCTCGTGTTGCGAGTACGAGGTTAACCTTCAGTTTTGTAGCTCGTTCTGCGTAGATCGGACCAAAAATTTATATTCAAAAACTAAAGTTAGCCGCGCTAACTTTGACTTTGGGACGTCATACATCACAGTCCCCCCGTGACCATGGGTGCTGTAAAGCACCCGAAACGTCGAGAATTAAAAATAAGTTAAATAGTTAATTAAACGCGATAAAATCCGTAAATAGAGTTTTATTCAATTTAATGGAATTACCGATTATATTCAACACTGCTTTTCGTTTACTAGATCAATTACAGCTATATTACAGGGTCTAGATATTATTACCGATATAGTTACTTTGAGATTTTTCAAGCATTTCTATGGGAGAATGCAATCATTCATAACAGCGTATCAAAAATTTCACTACTGATTATAAATTATTTCATAATTTACCATAGTTGTCACACTTGGCAGGTGGTTTGGCCAGCGCAGTTTTTTTATTTTTGATTCCAAACTATCGTTAAAGTTACAGAATGCATAGTAGTTTCAAAGCTGGGTACAGGCTAACTCATATCTTACAGGGTTATGGAGCAATTACTCCACCACTTCAGTGTGGGTTGGCGGACTTTAAATTCCCTCGTAATATTTCTATTTCAGGTTTTATTCATTCGTTTATCATAGGTTTCCTCACGAAGTTTTGCTTCACCGCTAAGCACGTGGTAAATCTTTTGTGCTGGCGTGGCTTGGTAGGTTACCTTTCAAGCGTTACGCTACTGAGCTATCACGACTTTAAAATTTTAAATTACTTAAAAGCCATCGATAAAGGTATGCTCATATAATGTTGAGTCGCTTATGCACAAAGAGCGTTTCATATTTCACATTTAATGCAGTGTTTTACAAAAATGTCAATGTCTTACTTTTATAACACCAAAGTGATAAAAGAACTTACAATCCACCTGATGGTAAGTGCCTACTGCAGCTCCTGGACATCTGCAGCGAAACAAACAAGGTTGCATATGCATTGTCACCTCTAAGGACTAAGATGAAATGCCACACTGCATGTAATACATGCACTTTATACCCTTCAGAACACAGCACTGCAAGCACTGCTTTTTGGCAACAGAATTAAGTATAAGAGTGGTATATCACAACACAACTCCAAGAGAAATAAGTCCCACTGCCTTGTTAATGTCTGTTGATATTAGATGTAATAATATTAAAATATGATAATAATTAAATTAATTGAATCGATTTTCGTACTTACTCTAGTTCCGGGCGTGAAGAAGAAGTTGCTCTTTCTCCCGAAACGAGGAGTCTCCAAAATTCCGCAGCTGATGACGCGTCGAGCGTTTTGTTCTTTAATGTTAGTCTTAAAAGAAACAAAATTTACGTTTATTGTTTTGTACAAATAAAAAATAAAGTACCTATATATTTTTAATTTTAGTATATTTTTAATTTTATTTTAATTCAGTCGGCAACGACGTTTAATGTTGAGGTAACGTGAAAATTTTTATCTATCTACGTGACAATCGAGTTGCAACTGCGCGTTTTTCGCAGCATATCCTATGGTGTGGAAGACCTTGGCCTGTGCATTATAATTATAAGAACAATGGAAAGATGACAAGACAGATCCAAACGGATGCAGCGTGCGGCTTCTGATTAAAGTTTATATTTACTATTAGAATATGCAAGCTTATGATTTTTGCAATAACCTCAAAAGATCCTCTTTCAATCCCGCCAGGCTAGCAATTTGCCAATATTTGTGCAAATTGCAAAAACACAAATCTGTGATTTGAGGGTTAGTTGAGATGACTTTTTTTAACAATATGGCCCTTCTATTGTGGTTATGTCACAATAATTCTGCCAATGTCCAGTCTTTGGTTTGTCACACCTTGTCTTGAGGTTTCTCGGTGGGAAAGGAGTTGGTGGTTATTAAGTGACAAAGTAGCTAAGAACAAAACACAACTAAATACACAAGTTATGGACAACACAATGTAGAACAAACATTTAGTTATAGGAGGGAAATAGCCTGAGCGGGGAATAGAGAATTAGGTTAAACTAAAGTTAGAATATTATATTTTAATACATACAGTATTACATACGTTACAGCATTACGTACACATAGTTGTAGTTTAGTATTATACATTTAAATATATTTTGAGATCATATCGACATATATGGAAACAGGGATAGTTAAGAGGGTATTCACATTCACCGGTTGAGTGATTGTTTTCGGAAGGATGTCATGTAAAGAAATTGGGTGATTTTGACAATGGAAAAAAATGTGGTCTGGAGTACCTTCATCCAGACCACTTTCACAGAGATCTTCGATTGTAATTTTAGCTAGAAAAACTGGAGTGCAGACATGCTCGAGCTTTAAACGGCAGATTGTAGATGTGACTTGCTTGTTTAAGAAACTAAATTTAAAAAACCAAGGTTTTGGTGGAATTTGGGGTTGGATTTTACCAAAGTGACGACCTTTAACATATCTGGAGATACTCCATTCTCTGTCCCAAGATCAATTTGTGCTAATGATATTAGATCTTGAGAGTAATTCATTAAATGAGAAGGGCAGCCTGTATCTACAACTCCTGTGGCCCAGGAATCAGCCTGTTCATTTCCCTCTATGCCACAATCACTAGGAATCCACACAATCTCTACCTTAAGCCCACACTTATCACAATTTAGTAGTAGTAGTAGAATTTTGGATAAATTGCTCTGTAAGGACATTAGGCGACTTTTTGAATCAGTAAATATAAGTGAATTAGGAATTTTATTGGAAAGAATATAGGATATAGCCTCATAAATGGAGTTGACTTTATATCATCGTTAATTCTAATATAAAAATTTATTTTCAACCGACTTAAAAAAAGAAGCCTTTGAATTCGACTGTATGTTTTTAATTTTTTTTATATGTAAGTTATAGATCACATTCATCAACGCTGAACCAATGTTGATGATTATTTTTTTATTAAAGTGACTACACCTCAAGGGTAGGGCCATTCAAATTTGAAGAGATAAAGTCCCTGTGAAAAAATAGTTTGTTAATAATTGTTTAGACGACATTCTAGTTGCATACAAACTTGAGATATTTATAAGTCTACTCAAAAGGGTCAAACAATTAAGCTGTTTATAAAAACCTTTAATTTTTATAAAACTATCTTATCACTGAATTTAGAAAGTATCATGTGGAAACGACTTTATTCTTTTCAGTTCTTTGAAGTCGATTTTTGCTTTTTATTAAAGGATTCGCCCCGGCTTCGCACGTTTGATTTCTAGATCTCAATAACAGCGCCACCTACCAGTTTCAAATATGAATCTAAGCCATCTAGGGACCCATTCAAACATACACAGAAAAAATTCATTAAAATCGGTCGAGTCGTTTTTGAGTATTAGCGAGACTAAGGGGCAACAATTGATTTTTAAATATAGAATTATTAATTTAAACATTTCTGTTAGCAGCAATAATTGTATGAAGTCAACTTGTATTATGTACTAACTCATATTATAGAAATTTCTTTCATAGTGTGTACGATCTTTTTATATCAATTGGGTTTATGTAGAAATATAATTAAAAATTAAGCTACGAAATTTTGAGGAGTTAACATTATATGAATAGAGATAATATAGTTGTAATTAAAATTCAAAGCTTAAATAAATTTCATAAAAAATAAAAATATAAATTTCTTCGCTAATAGCGGTCAGCCGCCGTAGAGTCTACATTACCTGAGGATGCCTCGTGTAGAGGCGAAACACGTGTCGTATTATCGTCGATGGTGTGTCTTACCTGGAATAGTGGTGTTGGGAGTAGTGGTGCTGGGACTAGTGGTGACGGAGTTAGTGCATGCAATTGAGGGAGGGCGGGAAGTGCTCTTCAATCCAGGTAAGACACATCATTGTATTTATTTAGCGGAAGGTTGCGAAGAAATTTATATTTTTATTTTTTATTATAATGGAATTCCGCAAAGTAACGCCTGATTCTATCAATTAAATAAATTTCATTACAGTATTGGCACCACCCTAAATATAGTTTTTTTTGTTAGATAAAGTTTGTTAAAATAAATTTTATTACATGTATGATCTTAACCTTGACCTAAACAAATCTCCGGGTGACAATGACCGAAGCACCATAATCATCATTCAATTGCCACTGCATTGTAATGTAATGCGTACAATAAGGCATATTGTGGGAACCCTCTATGTTGTCATGAGTAATATGAGAAAATGTTTTTGATGTCTGAGATGTCATGACTAGCTAAGTAATATATATGTGTTACCACTTTTTGAAATTTAATTTTATTAGTACCTTAATTTTGACGAATTTTATCTAGCGCTGGATGAAGTGATAATTGAGTCGGCATTACTACGAGTGAATAACAATTATAAAATGATAATTAACTTAAAACAAATTTTGAGGTCTAATTAATGAACTTTTTTTAGTTATAATTTTAATTAATTTTGAATATTGAACTTTAATAATTTTATAAATTTTACTAAATCTTTTTTTTTTCAATTTATTTACACATCTCAAGATACAGAAACAGTCTAAAAGTGATTTCGTACAAAGGTTATACTTATTCCATAATTTGCTGAAATTCCTTTAGACCCATACAGTGCTTCGTGCATACATTACTACTACTAATAAATAAATAATATACAAAATGTTACGTAAATTATATTAAATTATACTATAAATAAAAATAAATAAATAAATACAAAAAATAATAAATACGATAGTTACATATGATACATATAAACGAATACTAATATAATAGAATTATATATGTATATTAATGAGGATGCAAAGAAGTTATTACAATATTTAATATTTGTCAAAAATATTGGCTATGATATTTACATGCACTAAAGCTGGACTTTTTAGTAGTCTGAGAGTTCATGTCGCATTTTTCATGCAACATGAAACTTTGTCGAAAAGTATCAGTTCACTCAATAAGCAGGTATATAACTGTCTGCCTGGCCTACATGGGTACACCAGGTACTGCGCGTACAAGTAACTGGCAAAAACATCGCCCAAAATAGTGTTTGATTGAAATGATAAAAATGACTATCTATCAGCTAAGTTCATAAGGAATTAAGAAAAAAATGGCACACACTTCTGAAGAGGTTGATATAGGGGCAAACTACCCTAAAGTCGTATTTTCAAAAAATCCAAAACAAATTGTTTATTATATATAATAAAAATTCTCACAAAAGGACAGACAGTTTCTCCGGGGGTTTATAAATTAAAGATATTTAAATATATCTTGCGTGGACAGGAGACAAATATGCAACGAGTCGTAATGAGTGCGACAGAGAGCTGAAAAGTACTTTTCTTGGTGATACAATTATTAATTTAAATTAAAAAATCGAGGATAATGCTGTGGCCCCGATAGTTAATGACAATTTATCATGGGGAAGCCATGAAAAAGCGCATAGTAAAATTATTAATCATGTTTGCCAACTGGAATTGGATTCTGCTGCCAATACACTCATCAAAACATGTGATAAATATGTATTAATTAATGTGCTGGGGATTATGGACCATTTAAAAAGTAATAACATGAATATTTATACGGAATATGGAGCTGCAAACAAGAAACGCGTCATCAACATCACTTCATTACACTCTTTTTTCAGACAACTCTTTGTACAGGTCTGCCAGGATTTCACGCTGTGAAAGGATGCGAAATTATTAAAAACAATGCGGATTATCAAAAGACACCGACGGACACTACAAATTACGGTTTACCTGGACTTCACTATGAAAATTGAAAAAATTATGCATCAAACACTTCATGAAAATGCGTCATAAGCTCTCGGACTATAAGGTGTTCTTATAATAAACAAAAATTTATAATTTAAGCATGAACAAAATTGCAACAGTTAATTTAACTCTCTGGTGATACAGAATCATCGCATTGCGCAGTCGCGAATTGTCGATATTCCTTTCTCATTCGCACACTATTTACATTTCATTTATTATGGTAATATAGTATTTGATAGATACGCAAAGCAGGCGGATTGGCTTACTCACTCAGTCCACACGTTAGTTTTTTCACGGACTAGATTTTTTTGCAGTCACACACTAGATTTTTGCATCTTTGACAATGTTCCCCGTCGCCGTTTTGAGTATTTACATCTATCATATACGAGATCGTATCAATAGAAGGCCACGAGGTATATCTTCTGCAGGTGTCAACGGACTGCTATTAACCGTGTAGTGGTCAACGCACCTGCCAATCGTGGCAACCACGTAGAAATACAAAGCAAATACACTTTGTATTTGCTGCGTGGTGGCAACTATGCAAGAATCCCCCTATGAGGCAATCTATGGGGGAGACCCATGGACCCACTTACCATTAAGTGGACCGCAAGTAGATTTGTATAAAAAAGAATATACTTACAAGTGAAGCCAGATAATTCTTCGTGAACTCCGCCATATCTCTATTTAGTGTCATACCGTAGTCGTATCGACACTGATATGAGTCCTGGCAAATTTCTATGGCTCGCGTCACGTCGAATGATCTATTCGCTGGCAAGAAGTCCGCCGGCTCTCGTATAAAGTTCGGAATAAACTGATCGTCATTGTAGTACGCTGCCGTCCGACCGTATTCCCTTACGAACATCGCCACGCCTATATCTCTTTGCTCCCGGTCAGTCAGTTGCCCTAAAAGAAAAAAATTGTTTTAACACGAGGGCATCTGTGACTTTTTCTGCCTCCAGGGCGGCGGCACTTAGTAATGAGGTTAAATATTTGATAGATTTTACAGCGGTAGAAATAAATTTGTAAAAAAAAAATAACTGCACCATCGTCTCTATCCTTTGACGCTGGGTCTCTGTAGCCGGTATTTCAAGCATGACACAAAGATTATGGTAAAATTTCCATCTATCTATCACCATTTTGTTTAAGGGTGACTAACGAGCACACAGTCCACCTCATGGTAAGTGGATGCTGTGTTTTTTATAGAATAATGGTGACATACGAGCACACAGTCCGCCTGATGGTAAGTGGTTGCTGTGGTCCATAGACATCTACATTTATCTTCAATTAAGAATCAAAATGCAGATGCGTTGCTAGCCCTGAGAAATGAGATGGAATGGCTCGTTTCCAGTAAAAAGGGTCTCCGGTTCTCTACACTCACCATACGAAAAACAGCAGCATTAAGCTGCTATTTTACGCTGGTATTCTGTGAGAGCGTGGTGATTCCCCGGTCAAGCCGATACATTCGTGATACAACCATAATATAGCTGCAGTATATCACTTATTTCTACCGCAGTTTTTATTTCAGCCTGGACTACGTACTTTCAAAATAAACCCATATATTTCCATAATAGAAGAAAAGGCGTAGAAACTTACAATACTGAGCGAAATCTCTATGAGCTGACTGGAAGTTATTGACATCGATATTGACAATTGTTCCATCCGGACGCATGAAGTCATCATTCATGTCTAGAGACCAGTTGCCGAACAAGCCTCTAGTTTGATTCTGTAAATTTAATAAAGCCATTTCAGTATCATTACAAATCCACTGCTGAACCTTAGTCTCCCTCAAGGACTGTCACAAAACCGCCATCTGCATCCATCAACTTCACTTCGAAATCTGCTGGTACACAAACATCAAAAATACAAAATCTTCTTTTTTCATAAGTAGTCGATTTTCAAGCATTATGATCAGCTTTTTGCTAGTTTTAATTACTGATCCGTTGGGATATAGGAGTTAGTTTCGTTGCGATTTTGTCGAAAAGGTAACTTCGTAAACGCTGCACAGTTGAGTTGGATTCGTTGATTGACTACTTTGTCCAGGTAGAACTTACTTAGTTGATTGATACAAACATTTTCAACATGATCTACGATATGTTAATGTTCAACTTTAGAGCAACCATCGAGAGTTACTAATTAGATCATAGGGCTAAAGTTTTAGAGTAATTCTGTCACAATGGATATAGCTTTGGAAAATCGAATATAAGTTTTTATTCACCATAAAATTTGATACTTGATCTGTCCAGTTCGGTAAATTGAAAATCTTAAACTTTTGTCCTACTATATTCGCCTTATTTGAAAATAATAATAACATCAATGCATGATACTATTGTTTGTAAGTGGCCTTAGTCTCAATGAGTGAATTCCTTCTTTTTTATAACAACCTATAAAAGTCCACGGCTGAACGTACATTGGCGTCCGCAAAGATTGGTATGTGGATTTACAGTTTTTATTATTTTGAGTTGTTTTTAGGAAGATGCTGCTCATCTCTTGTCCCAATTTCCCTCTGTCGCCTCTTACGATACCCACGGCAGGACTTGGGGTAATGGATGAATTATGAGTGGTTGAATTCTTATTACAGTATTATCACTTGTACCACTGTGGTGACATTTGGTTTTTATTTTGCGTGTGCTTAAGGAAACAAATATTTGCACCAACAAAGTACTATAAAATCTGGATAAAACAATCTTATTTACCATGTAATTCCATGGAAGGTACACTCTGGCCGTCATAAAACCTTTGTTTTCTACTACTTCTATACCGGCACCCGATGAAAACATTATAACAATTTCCGATTGATTTAGAATATACATTGGCTGGTAAACAGTGACACCTGTAAAAAAATAATAAACTGTATAACTATTGTCATAGAGCTACAGTTGAATAATGGTTAATTAAAAGTTGATTGCAGGTACAACTCGCGGCACGAAAGTCTAGCGGTGACCGTTATTGCGCATAATTGGCTATATTGCGCATTATTACGTATGATTGGCTGTGCGTATCCTTCATCTGCGCTGATTGGCTCTCCAGTCGTATTCCGTGACCCGTACTGATCGTCGTCATTCGCAGATAGCTGAGAATGATACATTTCGTTCAGCGCTAGAGTTACGTGCCGCGAGTTATATCCATGGGCTGCAATAGCCAATTACCATCAGTTAAACTGTTAATTCCAACAAATCAAACATTAATAGAAAAAACTACGTGATGAAATTGACATATTTGCAGACAGTATGACACGTCTGCTGACACTTTTTTATAAAATTACCGACGATGATAAGACAATTAATAAATCGGCAATTTAATTTGTTTGACTATGTACTATTTATTAGTTTGTATTTAAGTTATACTCTGTGTTAACACTGGTAAGGGTTTTTATTTTTTTTTACAGTACCTATATGCTGCAGAACTAAATCCGATAGCTAGTTTTGATATATGGGGGAGCCATTGAAACTTTGCATCCAGTGTGATTCCAAAAAAAATGGTGGTACAAGACTCAGTTCTTTCCCATTTAAAATTACATTAGTATTAACATAATATATTATCTGCAAGTCTGTTTTATTTATGATGGTAAAAGAGCGAGTACTATATCTTTTTGTGGCTTACCGAAAGCTCTAAGGAAAGCGAGCTTTCATCAGTACGCTCAAAATCACCACTTGGTCTCAAACTCAATTTCATCAGTTGGAGTGACGCGTTCAATTACTTACGAATCACCACAATCACAAGCGGATACATAGGATAATTTTTAAAGGAAATTCCTTATAAACCCTTGGTTGTATGTTAGTACCAGTTTAAAATAAGTAAACAACTTACCAGGGAAATATTGTACTCTAAGAGATGTACGATCAAAGTAGATTCGTTTGTTGTCAGCGAAGACGTCGAGTCTGTACCGCCATTGGGCATGCTGAGGCCGCAGTCGAACCTGTTCATATAATACAAATATACAACTTATTTAAGAAAGAAAATACAGAATAAGAATATAGTGAAAAAATAAAAAAAAATAGGCGAAAGGAAGAATCGCAGTTTAAACTGCTAAAATTCTTTTTATACTCGTATCGTAAGCAGCGCTAGTTTTAAGCAACTTTAAAGTCAAAATTAATTAAAGATTCTTAAGTGGGCAGCTTCGTACCAGTAAGCGCAGTGTAAGTATGGCCCCGCATTAAATAAAGGGACGACCTGGTAAGACATGTAGGAAGTGGAGTTGCAGCTGGTTCCTTGGAGGAGGCTTATGTTCAACAGTGGACTGGTAAAGTCATTGAATTGAAGAGAGTCCATCAAGATGCTCCAATACTCTAACCACAATTTACCGTGTAGTGGCGATGAAAGAATATCCACTACCCCTTATTGTCCCTTGGTTGATAGAGGAGGCAAAATCAGGAAATGAGCAGAAGTCTTCCAAATAATAACCAAAAATGAAAACTGCGATCTCCACCAAATGAATCTAGGTGGAGGCCTATGTTCAGGAGTGGACTTGAAAGGCAAAGCTAGTTTGCTAATATGATGATGGTAAACCACAATTATGGACTTACCTCAATCGCAACGGAGTTGTTGGATGCGGCAACTACCGATGTTAAGTGTGTGGCATTGACCGGACCGTAAATGTTCCTGGACACTTGCTCGAACCGTCCTTGTACATCGAGCTTCAAATGCGGGTGGTCCACTCGCACGAGTACGTATTCACCTTTGATGGAAATTACAATGGAAATTAATATTATTGATGTTTCCTTTGTATTTGGTAGCGCCACATTGCAGCTTATAGTGACTACAGGGTTGACTTGACGTAGGAAGGATCACGCTTGCGCAGAATAGCAGCACAATCCTGCTCTTTCGCATGGTGAGTAATGGGAGCTTGAAATCCTTTTTAAAGGGTAAGAGGTATTCGATCTTATTACTCAGGAGTAACAAGGCATCTGCATTATGATTCTCCTTCTAGTACTCATACCATCAGATAAGCTCGAAAAGCTTATCAACTTTATTTTTGTAAAAATGCTTATAGTAGTATACATAGTTATTTTGCATCATATTTTTGTAGTTAAAATCATCATATTCTTCATCAGTTATTGTTTGAATGAACCTTTCTGAATTTTTTTTATAGTATAGGGGTGACAAACGAGCACACAGTCCACCTGATGGTAATTGGATGCTGTGGCTCATAGACATCTACATTTTTAACCTTGCTTAAGAATCAAAATGCAGATGCGTTGTCATCCTTGAGGACTAAGATGGAATGCCTCGATTCCAGTAAAACGTGTCTCCGGTTTTTTACACTCGTGAGGAAACCTGCATGTCTAAGGAATAAGAGAAAAAAAATATTTCGAAGACATGTGAAGTTCGCCAACACGCATTGGGGCAGCGCGGCGGACACTTCCTTGCCCTAAAACCCTCTCAGAATTGAGGGGAGGCCTGTGCCCAGCAGTGGGACGTATGTAGGCTGTAACTTTACTTTAGTTTACTTTATTATGTGAGAGCGTGGGCCTTCCCCGGTCGAACCGACCCATTCATCCTACAACCATAATAGCCGCAGCGTGGCTCTATCACGTTGTACCACGTTGTTGACCAAAAGCTTCTTTCAGATAGATGTGTGTTCTCAGAACAGAAGAATTGCATCTTTGGTGCGGTGTGATATCCCGTAAGTATTTAGGTACGCAATAATTGGGTTTACCGTGTGTGGAAGGTTTCAAATTTCTGTTTTTATCCTAATAACTAGTAAAAGTATTCGATATTGATGACGTCCATGTAGTTAAAACCAGCAAGGATAATATTTTTATCAATATCAAACAGAATTTCAAATAGTTTAGTATACAATAAATATATTGTGCTTTACCTTTGCCGTTGAATGTATACTGCAGGTCATCAAAGGTTATAATATGTGGATCGCCAAATATTCCCGCCACTCCTGGAGATTGGTAAGCGACACAATCTTGTGAAGGCCGCCGTTCAAATCTGTAAGAAATTTGTCACATCATGTTATTTTCTACTCGTTAATAATGCCAATACTTTCCAACTGTTGCATGTGGTCCGAGAGCTCACGACACATTTTTCATGAAGTGTTTGATGCAACATGAAACTTTGATGAAAAGTATCAGTCCACTCAATAAGCAGATATATGACTGTTTGCCTGGCCTCTACACCTGGCACTGCGCATTCAGGTAAGTTGCAAAAATATTCGCCCAAAATAGTGTTTGATTGAAATAATATGACTATCCGTCAGCTAAGTTGATAAAGAATTAAGAAAAAAATGGGAGACACTTCTAAAGGGGTTGACATAGGTGCAAACTACTCCAAAGTCGTACTTTTAAATATATAAAAAAAACGAAAATTAACAAAATATGTATATATCTAAATATTTGCAATAGATATTTTTTACTGTCAGAATTTATTTTCAATGTAACCAATGAGATAATAAAAAAATCTCACTTGTATCGACCCGACAATTCATTGATTTATCTTAATGCGACAATTATTTCCTTATTACCATTAGCTGTAATTTTATTGTTGTGCATTTAAGTGAAGTTAATTTTTATCTACTTCTTGAAGTTTTCATCTAATAAAATATATATATTAACAAATATATTTTATAATGATTCCTTATATTTACGCGAACACTACACATTGATTAAAACTACTTTTACGGATTTTATCGCGTTTAATTTAAAATATTTTTAGTTCCTGACGTTATATGGTAATAAGATCCGTAAAAGTAGTATTATTTAATTAATATATTTTAAGTATAAAAATGATATAAAAGTCATGTGTAATATCATGCCTATGCATATCTTATTTAGCAAATGTAACAGCTGTACAAGATCACGTGATCCGCTGTCAGTCGCTCCCTTTCGCACTTATTACGACCTGTAGCACATTTGTCTCCTGTTCACGCAAGATTTATTTAAATGTTTTAAATTATTAACCCCCGAGGAAACTGTCCGCGGAGAATTTACTACACGCTGTAAAAATGAGAGATAAAACAAACACTTTTTTTGGAATATTTGAAAATACGACTTTTGGGACTGAGTCAACTTAGCTGAAGGATAGTCATTATTATTAATATTTCAATCAAACACTTTTTTTTCTGGTGAACTTTTTTGTGACTTACCTATATGCGTAATACTAGGTGTATCCAGGTAGGTCAGGCAAGACGAAGTTTCATATGCCTGTTTATTGAGTGGACTAATACTTTTCAACAATGTGTCGTGAATCATGATGCATCAAACACTTCATGCAAAAATGCGTCATGAACACTCGGACCAAAATTACGTTACGTTAATTACAGTTGTATAAATAGGTACGTTTTGAAATTTTGATGTATAACATACTGGCCGAGAAGAAATTGCACGGTATGTAGAAAAGAAAAAAAATACAGATGCTATCGGTTGCGTTACCTACCTAATATTTCAATATCGTTTTAAGTTACGCAAACTCTTTAAAATAAAAACGCAACCAAATATTTTAGAAATAACGCAAACTCAACATTTAACATAAATTTCAATTACCGATTAATCATTCTATCAAGTCCGAAGTTTTATTGAAGTCCTAACACCAACTATTTGAACGGTTTTCACGCAATATTTAAAACTCATTGGGCATGACTTACCTGAAGGTCTCACAACCTACGGCTTGTTCCTCTTGCCACATACAGCATTGATAGAAGGGTATCATGTCGTGGAACCAGTGGGATAAAGATGGTACCTAAAAATTGTATTCAAATAAATGACTTTGTAATATGATTGAATTTTGATACAAACACCAAGGAATAAAGAATTAAAGAACAAACCTTATTGGCTTCATTATAAGGTGTAAATCCGAAGTCATGAGATCGTTGTGGACGCGAACCCCACATTTGGTCGTATGACAACATAAGGAAACCATTCTTATCATAGCAACACTGTTGACCCGAACCTTCCGAACTGAGAAAAAAGAAAAGTTTTTTTTTTAAATTTAGTTTACGTTTTAAGGTAAAAGTTACGACACAATACATGTTAGTTTTAATATTAGGAGAGGAAGAGCCGTTTGAGCCGTTCGTCGTATTATCTTGTTAAAAATGTACCAATTTCAATAATAAATTAGGAATCGTCCAAAGGATAAGTGAAAACATTTGGTCAAATGTTGAGAACCAAAAATTAAAAAAATCAGAAGTGACATCCGTTACACGTATCATTGAGTTGAAATCACGTTTAGGTAAACGCAAAGTGAGATGCTTCATAGATAATTGGATTGACGATTTGCGCAAGGCAACTGGATGCGGGAAGCCGAAGATCGGTTTAAGGGGAAATATAACCTCAAATAGCTTAGCAAGATCCTCCGTTATGCCGAAAATATTGCAGCATTAATTTTGAAATAAATATATGGTAAAGTTGAGGATTAATGTTAAGGTTTATGTTAGACGAAAACACGATTCCGTAAAATTTTCTCGATAGAAAAAAAATCCAAAGTTACCTCCAAACTGAACAATAAACCGCTGCTATTCATAAAATACTTTAAATAAGATCATGAAACTTTGCATACTAACTGAACTAACTATAAAGCAGTGCTTATGTTATTTACTTTTTTTAAATACCATTATTTTCACTGTAAAAAGAAATTACCTAAACTATCGGCCTTTTGAAGCGTGATTCCTGCCGTGCCGCACGGTCACTTCGCTTCGGCCTTTGAACGGGGAGATTGTGTCGCTTACGATCAGAATATACATTACGCAACAGGACGACGTAAAATTAAAATGGGAAAAAACCGTAATAAAAATAAGAAGCGACTGGCTTGGCGTTAAGAAACAGTTATAAATATGATAAACCTAATGAAATAAGTGTCTAACGACCTTTCTACTTAGAGTATTAGTGATTACAAACATGTCGGTACATAGCATACGACGCGCGGGGGAAGTGGGGGCGAAATTAGAATTTGAGCTGACTTACTCTCACCTCTTAACTGGCACGATTTCAGCTGTATTCAAGAAGCCGATTAGGTTAAGTGGCAGGTCTTGGGAGAAGTCTATGCATGGCAGTAGCCTAGTTAAGTCTGATGATGATAATGATGATTACCCACTCACCTGACATGCTAAAAGACGCAACTCAAAACATTAAGTTTTTAAGCTTTTTTGGCTACTATTTATTAGAATTAGTAACTTACCTGGGGGCACCACTTCTGACACAATGCACTCCTCCCCAGTGATATCTACAGGTTGGATTTGTATCTTTGTCACAAGCCAAATCAGGCATAAATCGTCCCTTGTCTAAGAGGGCATGCTCAAGTGTGCAAGGACAGATCCAGACTTGTGAAGCGAAGTTCTTGAGGAAACGGTCCGTTCGGAGCCAGTTGTTACACATGGTCTGGGGCCAACGTTGACCGTGCAGTCTTTCCCATTGTTTATCAAAGTACCAACCGAGAGGTATGGGTCGACTCCACAAAATCCTGAAAAACAGTTTCATCAAAGGATAACGTAATTTAGCAATTAGATTTAAAAAAAACATGGGTTATTTTAAATAGTGTGATATTGTGAATTATGCGACAGCGGTCTATTCACCTGTTCAACGAGGGTTATGCCAAAAGAAATATTAGAATAGAATACACAAAATTATAATATTTATTATGTTACTAAGTAAAATCGTATCTTTTCGTACCACTTAAACATAACCTAGGACCACCATTCTTCAAACACCAGAGAAATCTGTTAACTATAATTATGTATTTTCATGCATTCAAACTAATTGTCTTTTCATTTTTATTTTTTTTGCTGGGTTAAGGAAATATTGCAGCTAAGGTAGGTAGTATGGGATAGGTTAATTCTTGAGGCTTTAAGCCTTTTAATAAATACAGTAAATCGGAGAGCGAAAATTATGTTAACTGAACTCCATTAGCTTTGCTACGAACGAATTCGCGGTATACTCTCACAAAAAATGTATTTTCCAAAAAAAAAATATTTGAAATGCAGTGTTTTATTTCTAAATTGCCAGTATCAAATAACTGAGTAAAAATATCTAACTTCTTTTGGCATGACATAATTACATTATGATTAACAGTTTTCCTGTCCGCGATATAGATACAATACAATACAAACAATAGTTAAACAATCGAAATGTTCATAATGTACCTACATTCTTTTGTATACTGGTTTAAGTAATTAAATGTGCAGGAAATATTAATATACTCCCACAAGGATATTCACTATCACAATAGATTGATTCACTCATTCTAACTACTCATTTACTCGTTTCCAATGTAATCATTGTGTAAAAAATAAGACCAAGTTTATCGACCTAATTGGCGATATTTTGGAAATGGTCCACCTTAGGAGTAACCCTTAACCGCGAACGTGTATACGTAGACAATATATGGATGTAAAGGAGGCGAAATAGCTATGTCAGGATCGCGTCAAATGGAAGTCCGTACGAGGACAAGAAATATAATCAGATCCGAAAACCACCTATTTGTGTTTTTACACAAAAACTCTGGCTAGAGTTCGAATCTTGAATTTGCTGAAAGAACGGAAGGTGCTCTTAAAACTAGGTAAGACACATCATTTTATTTTATGTGCGAGGGAATTCTTACCAACTTTAGTATAAGGGATTTCCGCAAAGTAACGCCAGATTCTATTAATTATCATTTCCTTAATTAAGTAGATATTATTTATCTTTATACCTGTCCCTTTCGTTTATCATTTAGTGAAAAGAGTGAGAGAACAACTATTTCATACATTGAAGTCGATTTTCTAAGGCCATTTATATCTAAAATTTTAGGTGACCGATGTCTAATGGTTTAGAATACGGACTGTGAAACTTTTTTTTATAGGATAAGGGTGGCAAACGAACACACAATCCATTTGATAGCAAGTGGATACTGTGGTCCATAGACATCTACATTTAACCTGGATTAAGAATCAAAATGCAGATGAGTTGTCACCCTTGCGGACTAATATGGAATGCCTCGATTCCAGTAAATCGGGTCTCCGGTTCTCTACACTCACCATACGAAACACAGCAGAATTAAGATGCTATTTTACGCTTGTATTCTGTGAGAGCGTGGTTCTGCCCCAGTCGAGCCGACCCATACATACTACAGCCATAATAGCTGCAGCGTGGCTCTACCACGTATATAAAAAAGGTTGTGGGTACAAAGAATATACCTTTCGACTGTTTGTTGAGAACTACTCCTGGGGTGATAAATAGTGTTGATATGCCATTAATACTACGTAGTAGTAATTATAATACTAGTGTGATACTAGTAAAAATATTATTCATTTTTCAGAATTTTTATTTTATTAATTAATAATATTTGCTTGTACAGATACTTACGGTGAAACAGTAACTCCCTTATATGTTTCCTGCGTGGTCAAGTTAATCTGAATGAATCCGAACTGCATATCATTGTGCATAATATTCTCTCTGTTTCGGAAATTCTCTGGGTTTATTATGTATTCACCGGTGTTGGCAACGCCTGTCTCTATCATGTCAATATATTCAAGTTGCGGCCTGATTGTGATCTCTTTGTAACCCCAAAGGCTAATTTGTAGCTGGACGTTGAGATTTGTGGTCAAGTTAAAACGATCCCAAGTCATTCTTATTTCGCGAGGGCTGCGTTCGTGTATTGAATTATCGGGGAAGAATATTTTCTCAGTAGCTGTCGCTGGTGTTTCTGTAAATATGAATTTAGCTCTGTTGACACTAACTTTTTTGCAGAACAAGAGTGACAAAGGAGCACTGAGTCCACTAGATGTAGTAAGTGGATGCGGTGGCCCATATACTTTTACGTGCCGTTACGTTTATCTTCGATTGAGAATCAAAATTTAAATGCGTTGTGACCCGTGATGACTAAGACGACATACATCATTTCCAGTGAATAGGGTATAGTGAGAGTTAGTCCTTCATGTCGAGACGACCCATTCGTGCCACAACCGCTGCAACATGGCTCTACTATGTTTATAATGATTGTAACCGAGGGGTACCAAATCCACTGCACAATTAACTTACCTACAAAGAATTTCCCTTTCCATTTATACGGTTCGTTATTGATAGCTATTTCAAATCTAGCATAACCGTTGTGCCAGAAGCGAGGCTGCACACAGATAGCCCTGTTGACGTCGACCACAGCTCCGATGACGGACTCAGTGTCAAAACGGCACGTGATCCTGTCGTTAGGGTTGAAACAAGGGCCAGTGATGTTGACGATTGTGCCACCGAGCATGTTGCCACTCTCCGGAGCGAACATAAGCGGAAGATTTGATCCATCTGAAATATAAAAAAATCGTGTCAATGGCTGCGTTTGGCAGAAAAAAGCTCTAGCAAGCGCTTGTAAGCAAAATGGCGAAACTAAACAGTTTTCGGTCAGGACACGTTTGTTAACTTCAGTAGCGCTGACACAATCCGCCATTTTGCTTATTTAAATTGTTTGTTTTAAAGTTGTTTTGTGCAATATTAGTTTCAAGTAATATAATGACATGAATAAACATATTATACATGTTATTAAAATTCATGATTCGTAAGTTTTAATATGAATACTTTACGAACATATATTTAAATTAGGTTAGGTTCCCCAGTTAAAGGTAACTTCGTGTCCTAGAGGAAAATAGCTACTTACGATTTGACAGCGCTTACCGCTTACGATCGCCATTTTGCTTACGAGCGCTTGCTAGCGTTTTTTTCTGCCAAACGCAGCCAATGTTAACTAACGTAAGTTACTAATATATCACAAAACACAAACATAATTACTTATAATGATTTCTTATGTTTACGCGAACATTACACATTTAAATAAAACTAGTTCTTACGAATTATATCGCGTATATTAACTTATTTTATATTCCCGACGTTTCGAGTACTTTACATCACCCATGGTTACGGGGGGACTGAGGTGTTCGACAACGACATTCCAATGTCATAGTTAACCACGGCTACCTCCAGATTAAAATTATTATTATTTTCTTTTTTTGCTCCGATCTACGCAGTATGAACTTATAGTATCTTGAAGTCTTGCAGTTGCGTGCTACCATCTGCTTGGGATCCTATAATTAATAAAATTAAATCCTAACCCAAACACACATCAATCACATTGGTACGTCCAACACCACAGTCGGTGATCGTCAGACCGTGACCATACGTGCTGTAAAGTGATCGAAACGTCGGGAATATAAAATAAGTTAATATACGGGATAAAATCCATAAAAACCAGTTTTATTATATAATTAATTATGTCAAGTATAAGGTTGTACACGAAGTAAGTCGAATAATGGATTCCTAAGCAGCTAATTCTAAAGTAAATTGGTAAATTGGTAATTACAGCAATAATAATTCTATCATAGTTGCTGTAATTAAATAAATTGCTGCAGTTATTTGCTTCTTGTTGTGCAAATTTTTTATAGTTTCCCGAATTAGAGCATAATAAAAAAGAGTAGCTACAACATTACCGTTATCGCAGTACAGCCTATCAAAAGTCGATTGCTGTTCATGGGCCTCCCCTATAGATTGCCTCATAAGGCGTATACTTACTATAGTTGTCACGCTTGACATGCGGGTTGACAGCTTTTTATTCATTAGTTATTAAGTAATGGACGTGATGTAGAATGCGTCAAAAGGGCACGTATGACAGTTCACAGTGCTATGTTAGTCGCTACTTTAATGTATGGTAGTGAAAATTGGGTGTAGCAGAAGAAGCACGAGAATAGAATAAATGCTGTAGAAATGTGGTCGTTAAGGAGTATATTGTGCGAAATTGTGTGATAAGAGAAGAGTGTTGAGAAAGGAATGCTTCGGTGGTTTGGTCATATAGAAAGAATTGATGGTAATGGAATGGACATGGAGTTTGTAAGTAATGGACACTGCTGCTCGTCTTAATTGAATGACTTAAGTGAAAGTGTACAGATTAACAATAAATAATCTTTACGATGCCGCCGAAAACCACTGACAAGGCCGCTAAGAAGTCTGGCAAGGCTCAGAAAAACATCTCCAAGTCCGATAAGAAGAAGAAGAAGCACAAGAGGAAGGAGAGTTACGCAATCTACATCTACAAAGTGTTCAAGTAGGTGCATCCCGATACTGGTATATCCAGTAAATCGATGTCCATAATGAACTTGTCAGTTCTAAGTTTTCTCTCTGTTGCCTCTTACGAATTTAGTAGTGGATATTCTTACACCGCCAATAAACGGTTAAAAAAATTAAAAAGAAAGGATCATGGTGACCATGGGTGCTGGAAAGCACCCGAAACATCGGGAATTAAAAAAAATACGTGTGGCACTCGGTGACTGCCGCGGTAAAGCTATTGCATAGCATTTTTTATCAACTTATGCAATTATAATTATTTATTTATTTTATTTATGCAGTTAAGTGTTTGATATTAAATCAAGTTACACTTTTTGAGCGTGGTGACCGATAAGAAAACAATTTTTTTTCTCTTATTGAATAAATGAGAAGTTAATATTGTTTAAAATATTTTTAATATCTTACAATACATGTAGGTTATTCAAGAATTTTTATCATTGAGTTAGCAGCTAGTGTACACGCATACGTCTAGTCGCACGCACACAAACACCGTGCCGAAGTCTGCCGAACTGAAACGACGTTAGACGATGCACGGCTTTCAACGCCACACCTCCGTGCCCGTCGGAGTGGGGAGCGTGAGGTTTTTTCGTTACGGAATTTCTGGATTCGTTCCCCGCGCTCAAGGCCAACGATAGAAGCTATGCAATAGCTTAAAAAATAATTAAAATTATAATTAAATGGGATAAAATCCGTAAAAGTAGGTTTAATCAATGTGTAGTGTTCGCGTAAATATAAGAAATCATTATAAAAAGAAAGGACTAGCAATAGGCAACTTTGAAAATAATTTGTTTCTTGATATAAAATACATTTAATTTTGTTACAAATGTAGAAAGAGACAAATAAAATGGAGAAAATAATCAAATAGGCCTCAAAATATTCAATATATACGACGTAACGATCAAAATGAATCTGAAATAAATTGCAGAGAGTATATTATACGATAAGATGAAAAGTACAGTAGAAAAACTAAAAAAAAAAGTTACACTTTTGTGAATAAAATAACTATCTAATATAAACTCTTGAACGTTAATTTTATAAACGGAATAAAAAAATTGATTTTATCTTTTTTCTTAAAAATTTTTCTTTTTACAATCCGTGTAGAGTAAATACTAAATATATCTTCAACTTATCATAATGTGGAAGATTTATTTTTTCAACCTTGCCGAAACGGAAAATTCCGTATATGGCTTTTCTTCAAACATCTTAGTAGTTTCTACACAATAACTTTAGCGTTTTTGTCATTTTATTTAAAAACCACCGATAGTAACCGCAGTGATGCAAGACGTTTTTATACAAATCGAGGTTACGGTCGATTACTTGTGTTAACTGTCGAACATTTATTTAAATTGCAACATAAGCGATCTAAGCTAATAAAGAATAATTTACCATTCTGTTTAATAAATGCCGTTTAATATTTAACAATATAATAAATTATCAATAACATATCTGGCAAAGATAATGATTGATAAAACTAACCAATATCCTTATTGCACGTTCCCATAAGTATTTTTTCGTCGATCCTGAATATGTGTCTTCCAGGGAAACCGTTAGCCCATCCCCTTCCAGTAAGATCTCTGAGTACGGAAGCTTGAGAGTACGGCTTGTATTCGTAGCTTTGTGTACCGTTTCCAGCGTTGAAACCAATCTAAAAGGAAATCTTGAAGTGAGTTTATGACTAATATAGACAAATATAAATATAATCGAATATAAACGGATTTACTAGCACAAAACTGTGTTCTATCACAGACATGTATTTATTTTTATACTTTGTTGCAACGCAACTTCAACTAGGGGTCACAAGGGCGGATTTAATGCCCTATGGCATTCTCTACTATAGTCAACCCTACGAAATATGGAGTAAATAAAAATGTTGGCGGGTGCGAATTAAGGACAATAACAACAAAAAAACTATATTAATACATTTTGGGGTGTTTGTTTGGGGTATTTTTTGAAAATAGGTTGTTAGGGCTTTTCGGTGGTGGGGGGGTAAAAAAAAAAAGTGAAATGGTTTAATGCTCTAATCATAAAATCACTTAAAATTGCAATTAACAATTTCATTGTTGCCGGCGGGGCTCGAACCCGGGTTACTCGCGTTCTGTTATCTGGGGGCACGGCAGTGCCCCCGCCAAGTCGAGCAAAAAAGCGGCACGGCCGTACCATCTTTTCTCGAAGCAATTCAGGCCATTTTCGACCCCCTATAACTTCGTGGTCAATAAAACTAGAAGCCTGAACTAAAAGAAACAGCAACCTAGTAAGCTTAGTATAGACATGGTATATTTCAAATTTCATTCAATTTGAACTAGGAGTTTAAGAATTGTAACCAGTCAAAGTTTCTTAATTTTGTCACTCACTGACTGACCGATCATCAAAACTCTAGGGCACTTCTAGCAAACGTAGAAGTTTCAATTTTAGAATACAATTAGTGTTTAGTATATAAATCAAGGAAAAACTAAAACATTTGTTAATTTCTGTCCAGTTTTTTAGATACACTAACTGCATAAATAACTTTGTAATCCCATATAGATATATAGAATTACAAAGTTACATTTGCAGTGAATGAATCAGTGTACTTGTATATGTACTACAGGTACAGGTAATAGGTACGTTGTTGTTACTCAAGAAGTAGAAGGTACCGGAAAGGTAAAAAAATTAGTACTATCTTACATACAAAAAGTAATGAGATACCATTAAAAACATAACCTGTAAAAAAAACCAAGTCTCGCAACTCAGTTCTTCTACCGTAAAAAGTTGTGAGATCCATGTGATACCAAGTCGGTTAATTTATTCAGTTCCTACTTAAGGGTCCTTCTGTTTTAGGTTATTACGTAATTAGCTAACCTAACAACATTTTATAGTGACCATATCAATTTTAAAATTCTTTTGTGTTTTAAATATGTAGATTGACTTGGCAATCGCATTAAGCAATCTAATTTAATATAATACGTATTACTTGTGAGATACATTGTGGTTTCATGCGATGGCCAAGTCAATCTATATATTTAAAACATAAAAGACTTTTAACATTGATATGGTCACTATAAAATGTTGTTAGGTTAGCTAATTACGTAATAACCTAAAACAGAAGGACCCTTAAGTAGGAACTGAATAAATTAACCGACTTGGTATTGGTAACAGACATGGATCTCACAACTTTTTACGGTAGAAGAACTGAGTTGCGAGACTAGGTTTTTTTACAGGTTATGTTTTTAATGGTATATTATTTACAGCGAACGTTAACCATCTGAGCTACCACGGCTATCTATGACTCTACCACGGTAGGTAATATATATATGTAATACACAAACAATATATACATACACATACCACACATCTAATTATAAAAGTACAATTTTCATAACAAGATAGTATTTGGTGAGCATCAGATTATTATTTAAACTATTTAGGTATTTTTACAATACATATTAATAATAATCAATCATAAATTGACTTATGGCGGGGATAAGGTTATCAGAAATATGTTGTTGCTCATATCCTGGTTCAGTTTTACACTATCGCCGTCGCCGTCTGACGCCGACTGACAAGAGCCACGGGATAATATGGAGTAGTATGTAGTGTATTGTCTTACGCCGCCACTGCACGCCGTTGCGCCTGTAGTATTTATAGCAGTTATTATCCTATACCTTTAAACGAGCAATTCTTATATATATATATATATAATCGGAATCTCGGAAACGGCTCCAACGATTTTCATAAAATTTAGTGTCCAGAGAGTTTCGGGGGGCAATAAATCGATCTAGCTAGGACTTATTTTTAGAAAATGTCCCTTTGTCCGTGTTTTCAGGCAATAAAAAAACTGCTACAATATAAGAAGGTAAATTTTGACAGGTTAGTAACTGTGATGGTAATAGCTCAGATGGGATGTTGTTCGGACGTGATATCGGTGTTCCGTGGTTCGCGTCCCGTCTTGAGTCCGAGTTTTTTTTCCTTCTTTTGTGAGAAAAATCTATTATTTCGAGCCCTTTTTTTAGTATTTTTTAAAAATACGAAAATTTTAATTAATCTAATTGCACTCATGATTTTTTATTCAAATAACCAGTTCAGTTTTTTCTATTATGTCATTAAGATCAAAAACTATTATTCATGTAATTTGTATATAAATGTAAAAAACCGAGCAAAGCTCGGTCATCCGGGTACTACTCATAAAGTCTACAAGTTGACTGCTATCTCAAACATACATAATTGACAAATACTGACCCACACCGAGAACAAGTGTTTCTAGGTCACACGAATATTTCCGTCAAACCCGTATTTATATTTGTTTCTAATGCAGTAGTTAATAGGTAGCTCAGATGGTTAGCGTTCGCTGTAAAGTCACATTACTCGAGCAACCCGGGTTCTATCCCCGCCGGCACAAATGAAATTGTTAATTGCAATTTTAAGTGCTTTTACCACGTGCTCGGTGGTTAAGGAAAATATCGTGAGAGTCTGAGTAATAAAATAATTCCTTCCGCATTCCTTGCCCTGAAACCCCCTCTCATTAATGAGAGGAGGCCTGTGCCTAGCGGTGGGACGTATATAGGCTGTAACTGTTTAACTTCTCATCCAGTAATTCTCGGTCTTTCTTTAACTTATTCCTGTTTTTTTTATTAACGAAAAAACATAACCTCCACACTAAGATTTTCTCCTGCATCGTCTGGACAGTTTACATACATAAATATCACAAGGAAACAATTATTTGTAGGCCATACGCGGTCTTTAGCACTGCAACTCACTGGTAAGCCACTGCGTCACGGAGCCATATTGTTAATTGATAGGTCTATATTTTTTTTAATTTTTATACTATAGGAACACTAACATATGCTGGCACTCCGCCTTCTCCTGTAGTAGTATCACCACCAGCCTCAGTGTGAGAGCTCCAGTTGATCTCGAGGTAGTTGAAAATCGCGTAAGTGAATACTTCATCAGTCGCCAGCACCATTTGGAAGGTATTTGTCTGAAAAATTTCCATTATGTACATACTTGTAACATTTTGTGAATTAAAACCAATTAAAACTCAATTTGGAAGCTATTTGTCTGAAAAAACGTTACATTGTGTACAAACTTGCAATATTTTGTTAATTAAAACTCAATGTGATTGCAGCTATGCTAAAGCCTGTAAAGTCCTAAAGCTTAGAAAACTTACATTCTCCCTAATATAATATCAGGATCACGAAATACAATCACGAGAATAAATACAATTAACCCAAAGTCCTAGTTTTTAGTCATCAATAAGTAACAATTTAATAGAGTCAGTTTTACTTTTTATTATTTAATCAAATTAAGGTTGCTTTAACGTTTATAGATTTTATTTCAAATTAGAAAAAATTTAATAGCTGATTTAGAATTTACAAAGAAAATGTTTTATTCTATTTGTTATTCTGCTCTGTAAAACTACTGCGTAAAGAAACTAAAAATATATGAACATACACAATTAGACGATAATAATCATCATACATTTATGTAAATTTCTTGTAGCGAATTCTGCTGACCTATTATAAAGAGAGAAAGACACAAATAAAACACGTAATTATAATTATTTAAAAATGAACTCGATAAATTTAATAAATATAACTGGCCATACATCTGAATGACAGTGAAATACTTAAAAACAAAATACGTTATCATACCACATATAGGGAGTTGTCTATGCCGCCGGCGAAAGACATATTCTTCCATGTAATGGTGACGGCGTGCTTGGGGAAGAACGTTTCAGAACCAATGACACCTTCGCGAATGTCCCAGGTCAGGCGCTCTCGCATTTCTACTCCCAGTTGATCTGTTCGGGTCTGTTAAAAACGATATTGTTATACAACGCAAAAACTTACACACTTTTTTTACATCGGATATTATTTTTGAATCCATGCACCAATTTTAACAACAAATTGTGCAAAGGCGTCTTTTTGAAGTGAAACTTCTTTAGCGACGTACGGGAGAAATTTAGTACAGTATTAAAAATAATATTAAGGGGAAATATAACCTCAAATGGCTTAGCAAGATCCTCCGTTATGCCGAAAGTATTGCAGCATTAATTTTGAAATAAATGTATGGTAAAGTTGAGGATTAATGTTAAGGTCTATGTTAAACGAAAACACGATTCCGTAAAATTTTCTCGATAGAAAAAAAATCCAAAGTTACCTCCAAACTGAACAATAAAGCGCTTATTTTATTCATAAATTACTTTAAATAAGATCATGAAACTTTGCATACTAACTGAACTAACTATAAAGCAGTGCTTATGTTATCTGTGCGTGTTGCCAGTGATGACTTACGGATCAGAGACGTGGTCCTTCACCGCTGGCCGTATGAGGACGCTCAAAGTCGCTCAGCGAGCTATGGAGAGGGCTATGTTCGGAGTTTCTCTGCGTGATAGACTCAGAAACGAGGATATCCGCAGTAGAACCAGAGTGACCGACATAGCCGAACGGATTAGTAAGCTGAAGTGGCAATGGGCCGGCCATATAGCTCGAAGAACCGATAACCGATGGGGAAGAAAGGTTCTCGAGTGGCAGCCTCGTACCGGTAGGCGTAGTGTAGGGCGACCCCCCACTAGATGGAGTGACGACCTGGTAAGACATGCAGGAAGTCGATGGATGCAGGTGGCTCAGGACCGTGCTTTGTGGCGCTACTTGGGGGAGGCCTATGTTCAGCAGTGGACTTGTGAAGGGCTGTAATGATGATGATGATGATGTTATTTACTTTTTTTTTTAAATTACCATTATTTTCGCTGTAAAAAGAAATTACCTAAACTATCGGCGTCTTGAAGCTTGATTCCTGTCGCCCCGTTAGTGTTTTCGCTTAGGCTTTTGAAGGGAGAAGTTGTGTCGCTTACGATCAGAATGCACATTACGCAATAGGACGACGTAAAATTAAAATGGGAAATAACCGTGATAAAAATAAGAAGCGACTGGGTTGGCGTTAAGAAACAGGCATAAATATGATAAACCTGATGAAATAAGTATCTAACGACCTATATATTTACAGTATTAGTGATTACAAACATGTCGGTACATAGCATACGATGCGCGGGGAAGTGGGGGCGAAATTAGAATTTGAGCTGACTTACTATATCCCCTTAAGTTTTCTTGTAACTTTACACCGTCGGGGCTTCATGAGTATACTGTTATTTAACCTACTCTTGTAGGTGTACACTACGCACAATATTTATTAAAAAATAATTACTTATGTAGCGTAAATGCAACGGTAATAGAAATATCTCCTGAATCCATCGAGACCTTCAATAGAAAAAGAAAAAGGAACTGCAAATGGCAGAAATGCAACCTACTGCGCTATTCAGCCATTCAATTAAGAAAATCGGTTACGGCTAACATTATAGCCTATCAAAAGTAGGTACTTTGTTGAACAAAGACCTCGCCCATAGCAATCTATGTTGGGGATATATCTCATAGTTCCTATCAGTTGTTATTATAACGGGACACTGCCAACTTTTTTTTTAATAGGAGAGGGGGCAAACTAGCATTGGCTTACCTGATGTTAAGTGACTACCGCCGCCCACGAGGGCGGCGAGCACTTAACATCAGGTTGCATATACGTTGCCTGCCTTTTAGAAAGGAGTAAGCTCTTTTTTGAAGTTGTTATCGGTCATTAGAGTGCCTAGTAAAACGTAGAGTGGGAGAGTATCGGTGAATTTTACCGCGATGTGCGTTCATGAAATTTGGTGGCTGGGATTAATCCGAACAAGTCCTCAGAGCACTCCCCGTGGAACTCCTGGTTTGTTCTCAGTTCCCACGGGACTATGTGGAGTAGTGGAAATTTTTGCCCTGCCACTTCACGATCAAATGAAGGAGAAATTTTTAAAAATTAAAAAAAAAGTAAATGCATAGCAGAAATTAAAAAATTATATGAAATATGACATGAATAATTGAACTCTAGCGTCGTTTTCAGATTGGATCTAAGAATTATTCATGAAACCTAAATTAAGAAACGTGCAGCGGTGCTGGGCGTTTTTTGCTGACTCCCCTAATTTTTTCATTATTATTAACAACTATTTTAGATTCGCTTTATATCTTATTTGATTACTCGTAACTTTGTATTACATACTTGTAAATCTCTGTCCATTCTAAAATAAACTCCTGGTCGCCTTTGGTCAGGGTCTTCGGGTCGCTGATTTCCGATGCGGCATTTGCTGAAGAAGATACCGATGAAAGACGGGTCGTTGACACTGGGCCAATCTCGAACAGGGAAGGAAAGTGGATACGTATAGTGGTCTGGTGGATCGCTGAAGTAAATGTAGCCGTTCATGGATAACTGTAATAATTAACATTAATATGTATAACTCGTCAGCTCAGATGAGTAATAAATATTGTTTTTATAGAAAAAAATACTCATATAGACTGAGATTTAATTTACATTGGAAATATGGTGTTTATGTAAATAATTACTACTCCTCGCCCATGTTGCGAATTGATGATGACGCACGATTTGGATGTGTATCTATGTGTAAGTGTGTGCGTGCGTGCGTGCCTGTGTGTGTGTGTGTGTGTGCGGGGTGTGTGTGTGTGTCAGTGTGTGTGCGCGCGTGTGTGGCCGCGTGTGTGTGTGTGCGTGTGTGTGCGTGTGTGTGCGTGTGTGTGTGTGTGTGTGTGTGCGTGTGTGTATGTGTGTGTTGGATTCCCTTACGCCACTTTGTGGTGATACACGGAAATTACTTCTGTCCTGAAAATGGCGTGAAAATCAATGAGAATTACTTAATGCAGCTTACTCTGGTATAATTAAATCTGAAGCCGAAGAACGGTAGTTGGAAATTGAAGTTCTTGTGGATCTGTGGTGTTGACGTGTGTATATCTCGCTGATAGTCACCGATATTGTCATTGCCTCCTTGATCATAGAACCAGTATAAAAAGTTTGCACGAATCTGCGTTAGCCTCTGTTGAGTGATTACGTAAGGCTGTCCGTTGTTCTGGTATGTCGTCGAAGGTAGAATTCGTCCATCGATGTGAGCTAAAAGAGGAAAAGGGATTTATTTCAAAAAACGCCTTTTCAAGCTTTTTCTAATGCGGTAGAGTCACGATACATTTTTGCATTAAGTTGAAGGGAAGAACAAACTTATAATCCACCTGATGATAAGTGGCTACTGCTACCTATAGACATGCAGCCAACTTTTAATTTCATTTTTTTATTTACGACTATTGAACAATGTCCCAAAAATTAAGTAAAACACAGTACTGTGGTGAGAATAGGTACCAAACAATTTTATTCGTCCAGACAACATGTAACACAGGTAAAACATTATATCGTGATACAGAAATGGCAATACGCCATCTAGCGCTGTTGCTTAGAAGTTATATACCTATATAACACAAACATTGTTCATGGTTATAAAAATAATTTATCGGGTCTTAACAACTATCCTTAGTTAAAAATCAAAATGCACATGCGTTATCACCTCTGAGGACTAAAATAGAATGTCTCTTTACCAGTAAAGAGGGTTTCGGGTTCTCGTCACTCACCATACGTAACACATAGCAAATAATATACACAAGAATTGTCTGAATACGTGCGTGAAAATATATAAGTACACAGTTCATCTGATGGTAAGTGGATACTGTGGTCCATAGACATCCACATTTATCCTCAATTAAGAATCAAAATGCATATGCGTTGTCACATACGAAACACAGCAGCATTACGCTGCTGTTTTATGCTGGTATTCTGTGAGGGCGTGGTCCTGCCCAGTCAAGCTGATCTATTCGTGGTACAACTACATATAATATAGCTGCAGCATGGCTCTACCAAATAAGAAACGTATGTACAAGTACATTTAAGACGCGGTTCATTTGTATCATGCGAGATTGAGTAGTACAACCAGTATAACTGCCGTAGAAAGTAGGACATTAAATTATATGTAAGACATCTACCCGCCCCGGCTTCCCTGGATTTAGAAAATAATCAAAAATAATTCATTTTATCAATTTTCCTTTTTTTTTGTAAACTAAGTTTCTCGGCTAAAATACAGCCATTTCGTAAAGTTTCATTACAATGGGTTTAGTCGTTGTGAAGATTAGCCTGGACAGTTAGACTGACAGACAGACGACGAAAGTATTAAAAATAATTTAATATTTGGTCAATATAATAAGGCTGATATTTCGAATTTATAATATATTATTATTAAGTCTACTATTATTGTCAGTAAAACACAACACGACTGCACTATCTATATAATTGTAGCCTCTTGCAAATTCTTGATACTGGCAAATAAAAATGTATGATTTATGCTGTTATTTCACGTTGGAATTTTGTGCAAACCTGGTCCTGCCTCAATCGAATAGATCTTTAGATTTAGATTTGTATGGAGCCATCACACGCTACAGTCCGGCTTTAACTCATCATATAAAAGAAACTATTAAAGAAGAGATAAAAAATTATTAAAAATTCGTCACCTCTTACGACACCCACGTAACGATATGGGTTAGTGGACATTCTTACACCGCCACTACACGGTTTTATAGGTGGTAGAGCCATGATGCAGTTATATTAGTAGTACAGTTGTAGCATGAATGGGTCAGCTCGACCGGGTAAGGACCACGCTTCCACAGAATACCAACACGTAAAATAGTAGCTCAATGCTGCTGTGTTTCGTATGGTGAGTGTAGAGAACAGGAGACACTTTTTACTGGAAACGAGTCATTCCATCTTAGTCCTTACGGGTGACGCTCCATTTTGGTTCGTAATCGAGAATAGATGTTGATGTCTATGGGCCGCAGCAACCACTTACCATCTGGTGGACTGTGTGCTGGTTTGTCACCCTATCCTATAAAACAAGCAGTGGACGTTTATAGGCTACAATGGATGGATGAATAGACGTCATTAATAAGCTGAACGTAAAATACATAGATCGGGTTCGTCGGGTGCGAGTGATCTGGTGTTGCTATCAATAATCCGTCTAGGTCTATCAAGCGTGTCGATTATAGAAAATCTTCTCTTCAATGAGAAAGGCCCATACATATCAGAAAACTGCTGCGATGAATAAGAAGAAGCAACGGCTTGGTAGCGCTGTGATCAAGAGTTTCGCTGCAGTGTTGCACAGTCATGGGTTCGGATCCGGCACGGAATAAGTGTTTGTGTGCCCTTCAAAGAATTGTACTGGTTCTGGATGTTTATTCATTTCCAATTTATGCATGTTAAGTATTGGAATGATGTTTTTTTTTTTAAAATAAATAAGTGAGCAACACTGGCCACTTGATCACGCGGTTGAAATTTTAAAAATAAATTACTTTATTAAAAGGCATACTCAGCTCCGATATATTACATTTTTCTATCTTTGGTGTGATAACAAGCTCACACTTTCATACGATATCGTCGCTTAGCATGGATAAATAACTATGTGCTATCAATAACATTATCAGTTTTATATCGTTCAGGCGTAAAGCATTCCTAGTATATTAAATGATGTCAGTACAACGCCCAATGTTTCCTTTGTTTTACTATCTTTATATTACTATATACAGTATTCAATACTACATATAATAAAAGAAAACTTAACTTAAACGCGTGTCTGCGTTTTTCTTGAAGTTAGGTAGAGCCATGCTGCAGCTATATTATGTTTCTAGCACGAATGGGTCGGATCGAACGGGTTAGGATCAAGCTGACCTTATTCCTCAGGAGTGACACCTAAAAAATTTGGCCCACCTTTCGTTGTGCTCTTTCTTTTAAAAAAACTTAGCGAGAAAAGAACCAGCCCCCTTATCGCCAACAAATAGCAAGTACAGTTCCTTTAGGAACTTTACCGCCTGTGGACTTGTCGGAATGATGTTCTCTACAGGAAAAG